>WBMY01006491.1:39202-65312 GCA_013397315.1 Donacobius atricapilla | reverse complement strand
CGCAGAACGGCTTCCCAAGCGATGTCCCCTGTCCCCTGCGTCAGGGACATGACCTCCCCTGACCACGCCACCCATGCTGGGGACACGAGGTCTGTCCCTCGGCTTGGCAGCCAGCAGCATGGATCCCTTACGGATTGTGCAAGGGACAGGCAAAGGCCCCGCTTCGTTCCGCTGCCCTCCCCGCTCTGCCCACCCCACAGGGGCACTCTGAGCCATCTGACCTTCTCTCGCCAGGCCAGCGCTGCTGGCTCGGGGCACCAGCCCGGGCTGAGTCCGGGACCTTGCAGCCCCGGATGGGTGGCAGCGAGTTCCAGCAGCTTTGGGCACAATGGGGCTGGGACGCACCTTCCAGGCAGGATGGATTCCCCGTGGTACCCGGCCGTGGGACGGGCTGGTTCTGCTGCTCTCAGGGTGGATGGGTGGCAGGGCTGCCTGGGGGAGGTCTGCCCGGCTCCCTCCAGCCGCCTTTTCTAAAGATAAAAGCTTGGTTTTAGCCGGCTGAGGAAGGTACTGCCTCCACCTGTATGGTGGCAACAGCTTCTTCTTGCCCAGTGTGGACATATGTGGGGCTGGGGCAACTCACTTCATCCCCCCGGGAACTGGGGATGGGCAGGGGCAGACAGCCCCCATTCGAACTTAATCCCCACCACCCCCTTCTCCTCCCCCTGTGTGGGAACTGGGTGCCCCAGGACTTGTTGCTTGGAGACTGTGGGGCCATTTCAGCAGGATTTGGGTGCTGAGTGCTGGGCACGGCTGCAAGCTGGGAGGAGCGTGGGGAGGCAAACAGCTCCAAATCCAGCAAAGCCCCTGCGAATAGAGCACAGGGAAAACTTGCAAGCGCAACGAATTTTCTCGCTGTGCCACATTTTGTCACTGGCAAAGGTGCCCATGTGGAGAGGCCCAGCACAGAGCGTCTGCCAGGCAGGCGAGGTTGATCCCAGCCCAGCACCCACCACTTGAGCCGGATCTTTTTGGGCCTGCAGGGTCAGCACAGATAAGAACTTCATGGAGGTTTCGTATCTGGGGCATAGGAGCATTGGAAGCTGGGAATGAGGCAGAAAATTGTCATCCTTCTATCCATATGTTTGAATCATATCCGTTTCTAGCTAGCTCAGCTGCCTATCTGTGCTACCCTCCGTGTTTTTCTAGCTGTAGATTATTTGGGATAACTGGGAGCTGGAGGGAAATGTGTGCACAGACTTAAATGTGAGTGAGTTGGTGCAAAAAATCCTGCACAGCTGTAGCTGGGGCAAGGGGCCAGCTTACTGCTCTGCCAAAAAACCTGCTTACATTTCCTCACTGTCCAAAGTCCTCAATGTTTGGGTGAAAACACTGGATCTCCTCTCCCCAGCATTGCCTGGCTGTGGATGTGCACTGGGGTTCGTGTCAGGTGGCACGGGGCATGTCCCTCTGGAAATGGGGTTTGTCTTGGTTTCACTCTTGGTTTTGCCAGTGGGATTTTGCCAGCAAGAGGCACCATTTGGTTTGACCACAGAAGTCCAAGAAATGTTTGGAAATGGGGAAAAGTGCCTGCTGGTTATGGACGGCGGGTGCTCTGTCAGGGGGTGGTCTGGTAGGACAACCTGAGCATGGCCAAGCTGGGCTGCAGCGCCAGGATGGCTGAGCATCCAAACTTGGAGCAGACCAGGGACAGAACCCAAAGTGGAGACTTTGGAGTCACCTGCCAGCTCTGACTCCAAGATTTCACATGACCTGTTTGCACCCTGCAGGTCCCATTAAGACTTGGGTACCTCTTGTCTTCTGCATACAAGGACTTCTCACCAGGCACAATTTCCAAGTCACTTTTTTCCTTCCTGTGACATCCCAGGCATGTCAAGACCATCAACTTTCATTGAATTTGTCAATTCAGCAAAACTGCAATTAAGGGCCAAATCTTCATCCAATTTCAGCTCTTGGAGTCTATCTGAGGGCAGGATGGGTCACAAGCCATGTCTGATACATCCTTCACCTTCATTTGGGGTCAGATGGTGATTCCAGCCTTTCCTGGCTGGACTTCAGACATCCTGCTTTAACACCCTTCAGGGGGATTCCATCCTTTGCATGGAAAGCTGAGATGGAAGGAATTTTTTTCCTCCATCTGTCCAGGAAGTGAAAGCAACAAAAATGCCTTTCATCACCTTCGTCATCCTCGCTCTGGAGGAGAGAGCACTGTACATTCTGTGGGAAGGATGACTGACAGCTTGGCAAGAAGCTGTTAAGCCCTGCACTTGGGGGATGCTCAGGAAGTCACCCCTGGAGCAACGGAAAACCTACAGAGGAGGTGCCTATATAAATATATAGATAGATATAGATCTATAAATCTATATAAATATATATAGAGAGATAGAGATCTATAGGCTTCTGTAGCCAGAGCTGAAGTGTGTTAAACCAGAATAGCACTTGGAGCTGCTCGTATGTGCCAGGACTCTGACAGTTCCATGGGGCACAGGATGCACAGGGAGCATCTTCTCCATCATCCCTGGACCCCAGGAGACCCAAGGTGGGCCCAGTGAGGGCACATGACAGTGGGAAGGGCTGGTGGGGCTCGTTGTCTTGGAAGAAGATGGGACATTTGGAGAGGGGAGATGTTTCCTTCCTGTGGTACAGTGTCATGGCAAGCCAGAATATGGTGAAGGAAGACAGGCAAGGAAGGCAGGAAGGAAGGCAGGAAGGAAAGCAGGAAGGAAGGAAGGAAGGAAGGAAGGAGAAGCTGTCACACTGGATTTTGGACTGGGCACAGGGTAATGGGTGGAAACCAGTTCCCAGTGCCCTTGGACACAAGTAGCTTTATTTTGGCCTCCTCCCTGCACTGCTTTGACTGCCTTCAGCCCCACGCCCCTTGTCCTTCCTCTCCCCAGCACCTGGACATTCTCAGTGCATTCAGCTCCCTTCCACCTCCCTGGGGCTGGGGAAAAGGACCAACCAGAGCCCACCAGGGCTGCCAGCTGGCAGGAGATGGCAGGGGAGGATGATGGAATGTTCCCTGTGGCTGGGAGGGGAGTGTGTGGTGCAGAAACTGCCCCAGGTGGCAGAATCCCTCCAGACACCATGGCAGATGGATAAAGGCTCTTGCACTGGGTGAAATCTCATCCCATGGCTCAGGCTGCAGCAATTTCCTCTGGACTGCCAGGGGCTTCAGTGCTCTTCATCTTTGTCATAAAAATCAGATGTGAAGAGCAATTCTTACCCTCAGCATCCCAAGTAGTACCCTGAGGGATTAATTTCCAGTGGACTCAGGTGGATCATCCCAGGAATGGTGGGTGCTGGGTGGGCAGAGGCAGAGGGGCTTCTGGAAGACTGCAGGGGGTGGGGATGGATGGAAATGGATTCCAGGTAGGGGATTTTAGGTGGGGGAGTCCACCCTGCAGCACACCCTGGCCTGGAGTGATGTCTATGCCCCTGGCAGCAGCGAGGTATGGAGACACCCAGGGGCAAAATCCCGGTGGGCAAATCCCAGTATTGATCGCGGCTACGTGGGAGCGTATCTGGCGGCTAGTCCAAGCAGGAACGGGCTGGCCAAGGGCTGAGTCATCCCTCCAGCACGGAGGAGATCCCCCAGGGCCCCTCGTTTGCTGTTAAAAGGCAGTAGCAAAAGCAAGAGGCTGCGAAATGGCTCCGCCGAGAGCTCGGCTTCTTAGGCAGCCCCGGCCTCTGAGGAAGCGGGGATGCTCCGCTCGGAGCACGAAACCCGCAGACATCTGGAGCCTGTGGCTTGTTTCTCAACGGCTCCTTGGCCGTGTTTCTGCTCCGTTTCGGAGATAAAGGCGGCGAGGGTGACCCCGCGGAGCGGGAGCCGCGCTGCTGGCCGCCCTCCAGGCAGCCGGGCCGGAGGAAGCAGCGGCCCCGCTCTGTGCCGCCGCCAAAGCAAATAGCAATGGGGCGTCGAACAATGCTGGGCGCGAACGGGGGGGACGGGCCGCCGGCGTCGCCGCTGCCGACGGGCTCCTCGTCTCCGCGAGAGTTTCCACTGGCATCTCTGCCTCCTCTGCCCCCTGCCCGGACAAAACCCTCCTGTCGGGCAGCCTGAAGACTTCATTCAGGGCATCCTGTGCATCTCAGCTGTGTGCCGGGACTTGCTGGGTGCTGAGGGAGGCAGGAGGGATGAAGGGTGAGGAAGAGGAGTTGCTCAGCTTCCAGCAGCCCTCCTGCTTACCGTGGGCTTGCTGGAAGGATTTGGCTTAGTCATCCATCCCTTTCCCTCGCTGGTAGGCTGAGCCACTGCTGAAAATATCCTGGAAGACTCCCAAGCAGCACAGAAGGCAAGAAAATGAGGAACACATGAAGGAAGGGAAGACGGGAAGGGATGGGATGGGATGGAATGGGACGGGAAGGAAAAAGGAGCAGGGCTGGGAACAGGCAGTCTTGGCCACCCACCTCCCTGCTGGGGCCAGAGCAGAGACACCCATCAGAGCCGTCCTGGCAGTGCCTTTGGAGAGGGGCTGCACCCTTGCTGGGTGCGGGAGTGATGCCGATGGTCGGCGCTGGTGTCTGTGCCCAACAGTGACCTCGACAGGGTGGGGGACACTGCCCTTCCCACGGGTGCTTTCGGTGGGGGCAAGCTCATAGGAAATTGCTCACCCTGAGAAAATGACTTCCCAGCAGCTCCACATCCTTTCGGTCTTAGGGAAGGGCTGGTGCCCTGACCTTTGTCCGGCACAGGAGAAGCCCAGCGGCACTGCGCTGCTCGCCGCGGGGCTCGAGCCAGCCTTTTAGCGCATTCCTTTTAGCACTTGCGTTGAGTCCCGAGGCGTGAGGGTGGCTCCTCGCTGTCTCCGTGTCTATGTCCAGCTGGGCAGGAGCTGCGCAGCTTCTGTCGGCTGCTGCCATCTCGTGTTGCTCCCCCCAGGTACATGAGTCGCCCACCAGGGCTGCCCACCGTCCTTGCCGTGAGGTCGGGCTGGGTTGGCATCTTTCTGCTGTCCTCGGGTTTATGTCCTGCCCGCTCGGGGCTCAGCATGCCAGGATTCGGGGCGAGGGGCTGGCGGACACACGCTGGCCTCCTCCCTGCCGCTGCAGGGAGCCAGGGGCCGAAGCCATGTGAGCTGCAACCGGAGACCTGCTCGGATGAATTCCTTTCCCTTGTGGTCAGCGCAGTGGGCGCGCGGCACCCAGCTGAAATACGGGGTGGGGTGGTGGAAACGTCCTGAGTGTCACTTGGTGTCCCCTGGGCTTTCCCATCTGTCCCAGCATCTTGGTGATGGCTGTGCTGGATCCCTGTTGCCCCCGAACCGTGTACCCCAGCCCCGGAGCATCTCTCCTGCCTTCTTCCACCTGCCAGGGGAAGAGTTGGGATGCCAAGGGACACCTGGAGGAAGGGCTGCCAATTCCGGGCAGGGAGGACTGACACCCCACGTTCCCATGAGAGCCCTAATCCCCCTCTCCCCTCTGCCCAGGTCTCTCCCGCAGCGCCAGCCTCTCGGAGAAGGAGCTGAAGGAGGCGAAGGCGCGGAGCCAGAGGATCGCGGCTCAGCTCACCACGGCGCCCGGCCCCGGCTCCAAGGGCGTCCTGCTGTTCCACCGGCGCAGGCAGCGCGTGGATGGGCTCACGGGGGCCGGGCATGGTGGGGGGCTGCCGCTGAGCCCCGCGCCCCGGCCACGCCAAGGGGCCATGGAGGAGAGCCAGGGCCAGGGGATGAAGCCGGAGCCTGACCAGCCCGGCAAGCCAGGAGAAGGGATGCTGGCAAATGCCTCCCCGTGCCAGGAGCTTCCTGCTGAAGCCCAGCAGGTCCCGCTCAGCGTTTACCTGAAGGAGAACATGGCATTGGCTGCCACCAACGGCGTGCAGGAGCAGGCAGCCAGCGGGATGGAGAGAGGGGTGGAGGGGCTCGGAAATGCAGGAGCCCCCGTGGGGCCGAACACAGCGGCTCTTGTCCTGCCACAGAGCCCCGAGGAGGGGAAGAACGTCAAAGTGCCCAGTGAGGTGCCCGGTGAGGTGCCTAGCGAGGTGCCCAGTGCACCAGCAGGGACAGCCACAGGGATGGCATCCCCAGCCGCGCAGCAGCAGAACGGGACGCAGGGCCGGCAGTACTACGAGGTCCATCTCACCCTGGCCAAGCCCAAGCCTGTGAAGAACCGGACAGCCAGACCCTTCGGCACCCAGGCATCCCCCGCCAGTGCCCAGCTGGCCGAGGAACCCCCTGCCCCCGAGCTGCCCCCACCGNCCCACCCCTCACCCGTGTCCGCTCCCCCCCTGCCTACTCGGCCCTGTACCCCACCCAGGAGCAGAAGATGCTGCCAGATCCCCTCCTGAGCTGTGGGGTGAGCGGACCAAACCCCTTGCCCAAAACAGGGATCCTGGAGGAGTCAGCTGCCCGGAGAGCCAGCAGAAAGTCCATGTTCACCTTTGTGGAGAAGCCAAAGCTGGGCCCCAACCCTGACCTGCTGGACCTGGTTCAGAGTGCAGACAGCAGGAAGAAGCAGAAGGAGCAGGAGCCCAGCGCCGAGGACGAGCCCTTCGCCCTCGGGGCTGAAGCTTCGAACTTTGTCCCCAACAGTGCAGCCAGGGGTGTGCAGCACCTCCCACCGGCTGAGGATGCTCCAGCATGGTCCTCCTGCCTCAAGTCTCCCACCATCCAGCCCAAGAAGAAACCACAGCCCAGCCACATCCTCACTGAAGCAAGAGGGAAGGGCGCTGAGCTCTTTGCCCGCCGACAATCCAGGATGGAGAAGTTCATCATTGAGGCCCCCTCCCAGCCTGAGCTGCTGCGGTCCCCATCGCCCACCATGTCCCTGCCTCCCTCCTGGAAGTATGACAACAATGCTTATCTGTCCCCCATGGTCTCCAGGCGACCCTCCAAGAGTCCCTGCAGGCCCTCCAAAACCCCACCTGCTTCGCTGTATGGCAGCAACCTAATGGAGAACGAGGTGTCCCAGAAGGAGCTGGAGATCTCCAAGCACCAGCCTTACCAGCTCCAGTCTTCTCTCTTCATCCTCTCCCCATCCAAGGGGCCAGCAAAGTCCGTGCCCCAGGAGGTGCCCCCACCCAGACCCTCTCTTCCTGACTCCTACCCCTATCCCCAGCAAACCTCCTGCCCGACCTCTCCGTTGCCTCCTTCCCCAGTTTGGCATCCCCCAGTGGTGCCCAGTGCCAGCCAGACCACTGCCAGCCCCTTCCCCAGTGCTGCTGGGGCTCTGCCTCTGACTCAGGACAGCCGTGCCAGTCCTGGAGCCCCAGCTGAGGTGCTGCTGGCCTCCCCGTGCCGCCTGCTGCCACCCCGGGCAAAGGCTGGCTTCCAGGCACCCCGGCCCTCCTACTCCACCAGGAATGCCGGCATCGAGCCGCAGGTGTGGAAACCTTCTTTTTACTACAAGTAGTGGTGGCAGAGAGAAGAACACAGGGGTGCTAGGCTGAGTCCTCCCTAACTGCTTATGGGAGTGCCAAAAGCCAAACCAACCACAAAATAAAGCGGGGGGGAGGAAAAAAAATAGAAAAAATAAGTGGTTGTGAGGCTGCAGTGCTGGGAGAGTAGGTGACAGGCGCTGCTGAGCCCCCGGTGCAACAGGAGCTGAGGCGGCAGGAACTGGGCACAGAACCTGCGGGATTCCCGAAGAGTCAGCGGGAGCCTGCCTGTCCCACAGGGCTGCTCTTGCTCTTCTCTCACCTGGAACTGTATGGAGCATCACACCTCTGGCTCTCTCCTTTCCTTGCCTTTGGCTTTTCCAGCTCTCAGAGCTCTGCCTGCTCCTCCACATCCTCTCTGTCCTGTGGCTCTTCTCAGCCTCCTACCAAAGCAAACCTGGAGGGGACACACTGCCTTTCAGCCTCACTGTGCCTGCTCCTGGCTCTTCTGTTGCTCCTTCAGGATCTGTCCTCGTTTGCTTCCTCACTGTGGAGGAAGAACTGCATCCCTTGGGGAGTGGCAGTCCAGCGGTGCTGGGCCCAGGAACACTGCGGGGTCCCTCTCCCTGCCTGGCTCAGTGCTGGAGCTGGGGTGGGCACTGCTGTGTGGCACGGCTGGAGCAAGGGATGTACTGGGCTGAGGAGGGTGCCGAGGGCAGGGCTGCTGGGTGATTCTCAGCCCAAGGCTTGTCATCCAGCTGTGCCTCTGCCCACGCCCTCTCGCAACTTTCCCCACGGTGCCAAGTTGCCTTTTGACTGTGCTTTATTTCTTCTGCATTTTTCTTTTTCCCTCTCTTTCTGAATACACTCTCTGCGCTGTCACACATGGCTCTTCTCTTTCCTGCCGTCTGGGAAGCAGTGCTGGGTGATGGATCCTGGGGCAGTGCAAGGGGGCTCCGAGCATCCCCCAGAGGGAGACTTTACCAAGCTGCAGGTAGTGAGAGGTCCTGGGACATATTCTGGGCAAGGATGATTTAACGGCAGGCTCAGCCTGCTCCTGTCTCCTTGGCGGGCGAGGGGGTGCAGGGTCAAAAGCGTTTTGGGGACCCCTTGCAGGGGTGCAATGCACGAGGAGACATCCCCAGCTGCCGTGGGGCTGTGCCAGCATGACCCTTACCTTGGCACCCTCCTGCTGCTGTCCCCCTGCACTGTCCCTTCGCCCCCCCCAGTGGGGGTCACTAACCCGCTCTCTGTCCCCCTCCAGGACAGGCGGTCGTCTCTCCCTGCATCGCCCACCTGGACGCCCCGGCTGGCGCGGCGCCCGGGCAGCCTGGACGGCTGGGCCAGCCCGGCCTCGGTGCCCGAGCTGGACGAGGGACCCCCCACGTCCCCTCCGTGGAGCGAGAGGTCCCTGTCCCCGCTGCGGCAGGACGTGGACCCCCGGGCCAGCCGGCAGATGCAAGCGCGGCTCGCCAGGAACATCATCAACGCTGCCCGCAGGAAGAGCTCCTCTCCCAAAGCCGTGGGGCTGGAGAGCTCCCGGCCCTTCACCCCCATCTCTGCCGGCCCCCCCAGCCTGCCCCAGTCGCCCCGGCTGGGGCCGAGAGCGCCGGCACTGCAGGCTGCCAGCAGCGTGCTGGGGAGCCTGGGCAGCCCCTCGCCCACCCACAAAAGCCCCCTGCGATCGCCCCGGGCGGGCAGCCCGCAGTTCTGTGCCTCCCCCGGGGTGCCCCGAGCCGCCTGGGCAGAGGGGCGCCGGCTCCTGCGTCCATCCAGCGCCTCTTCCTGCCCCATGCCCAGGCTGTCCCCCATCCCCAAGAGCCCCCTGCCATCCCCCGTGGTGGGTGGACGGTCCCCGGCCAAGCGTTGCACCTCCCGGTCCCCGACGGACTCGGACGTCTCTCTCGACTCCGAAGACTCGGGGACCAAGAGCCCGGGAATTCACAGCTTCAACCTCTGTCCCCGGGGCTGGACCAGCAGCCTGCGGCTGAAGACGGGGGATCTGCCCTCAGGGGCTCCCTGCACCTCCTAGACAAGCCAGCCCCCGCCAAAAAATCCTCTCCCTCGACCCGTCAGCCCGGGTGGTGCCACCTGCTCATCCCCCACCGGGAACACACCAACCCCCGGGGCTGAGGTTCCCAAAAAACTGTGTCCCTTCGGAGCTGCCACGGTCCCTCTGTGTGCCAGAGGGGTCAGGTGCCTCCCGCCCGCCCGCCATCCCATGGCCCCGCTCTATTTTTACCACGCTAACCTTTTGGAGCAGGACTGCGTGGTCAGCAGGCAGGAGCAGGCAGAGTGGGGGAGCCGGGCCCCCCACGGCCCCTCCCTCGGCAGTCCCTGCCTGCCAGGCAGCCCCATCCCGCACAGCCAGCATGGGATGGGCTTGGTGGTCACCTGTGAGCCCTTGTCCCCAGCTCCCAGGTGTTATCCCAGGGTGTCACTGCAGCTCTGCTTCCCTGGGGTGGCACATCTGCTGCAGGTGGGCTGCATCGATTGGATGCCATGACCAGGCTCCCACTCCCAGACTCCTTCTCCCAGCCTCTAGATTTGGCTGGTGTCAATTGAAATCAGATTTTGGAGAGGAAAATTTAATTTTTAATTCCAGCCTCCGGTTGTTCACTGCATTTTCTTTTTATTTTAAACTTTTGACACCTTCTCAAAGAAATTCTCCCAAATCCTTCTTTCCGTGGAGACCAAAAAGAGCCAAACTTATTTATTGCCACGTTAAGGGGACTGTTTACTGGTGCCTTCCCGCCCTGCCCAGACCAAGAGGGACAGCCCCATCTTGTATCTGTCACTGTCCCCATACCCAAGTTCACCACATCCCCATCCCCACTCTGGTGGGATGGAGGCACACACAGGAACTGATGGGTGCTGTGACAGCCAGGGCAGGTGGGGAACTGTAGGGGCTGAAGGAAATGGTAGAAGTTGCAGAGGGTTTGAAGGAGGTGTTGGCACAGAAGGTGATTCTGAGAATGTTGGTGTCCCCACACCTTGGGGCCAGTGAGACCAGCACTGGAAAAGAGGTTGTGTTTGGGCTGCCAGGGCTCCAGCACGGAGCTCGTCACCCCTTCCCTTTCCCCAGGACACGCTGTTGAAGCCAGCCCATCCCTGTTCCCTGGAGTACCTCCACACTGCAGGCTGCCCCTCCTGGAACACACCCCCCATTCCCAGGACACATCTCCCACCCTCGCTCCAGCAGCCACCACAACCTGCCTTCACCACACCGCTGTATACCCAGTTCAAAAATAAACCGCCGTTATTCCACCCAGCCTGGCTCTCGTCTGTCCCCGAGGTGGTCTGGGCACACATGGCGCATGGCCACCTCCTGCTGCTGCTGCATGTCCCCAGGGGTCAGCCCTGCTCCATGCTAAGTGCATCTGTGTGGGTGAGCCCTGCTTCATGCCAGGTTGATGGCGTCCTGGTCCCCAAGGGTCAGAGCCCTGCTCCATGCCAGGATTATGGCATCCTCATCCCTATGAGTCAGACCTGTTCTGTGCTGGGGTGACGGCATCCCAGTCCCCAAGGGTCACAGCCCTGCTCCGCCCCCTTTCTCAGCCAGAAATAACTTCTGTCCCGTGGCTGGACCTTGGCATCTGGGCTGGAGCCCAGCGCGGGTTGGGGCGAGCAGCAGGAGCCCAAGGGTGCCGTGAAGGGCCAGCAGAGGCCACTGAGTGCGGGTGGCTGCAGCTTGCCTTTGGCCTCATCCCCAGCGTAGCAGGAGGAGCATCTTCAGTTCCCAGCATCTGGGGTATCCCCTGGCCAGGTAGGGAAGGTGAGGTCCCATGGGGGGGTCAGCAGGTGAGTGGGCACACAGGGCTTGGGGATGTCCTGGAAAAGGGGACACCACCACTGTGGGGGTCAGGGTGCAGTCTCCATGGAGCAGGGCAGGGGGAAGGATGGGGTGCAGATCCCTGGCTCGCTATGTGGGTGGTTAATGCTGAACACAGAGCTGGCAGGGAGCTGTGTGCCAGGCACCCCGGCCCCATGGCAACCCCAGCACTGCAGGGTCCTTGGGGGAAGCTGCCCAGCATCAGCCAGAGCTGAGGGATGTCGGATGCACCAAGCAGGGCCAAACAGCACCTGTGGATCTGAGCGTCCCAGCAGCACAGGAGGGCTCTGCTGCAGGTGGGAAGCTCAGGGGGCTCGGGCTGGGGCTGGTTTCCATGCCTCTCCACAATGGAGCAACTCAGAGGAGTGGTCCCATGACCCTTTTTGCCGCTGGCTGCGCTCACCAGCTCCCTGCAGGTTCAGGGCTGCAGCTCCTGCACCCTTGGAGCCAGCAGCTGAAAATAGCTCTGCTAAAGTGGAGGTGCTGGGGGGGGGGCAGCAGCCAGGGCCCCTGCTCAGCCAGCAGCTGCTGCTCCGAGGGCGCTTGGGGCACAAGGACAGTGGCTCACTGGGGGCAAAGACAGGCAAGGACAGTTTCTGCCCTAAAGAAAGGCAGAGGGGAAGAATGACAGGCAGGGGCTGAGGGGCATGATGATTTGAAGATTCCCTGTGTCTGTTGAAGGGGACAGAGAGCAATGCAAGGAGATGCTTAGGGATGGTGCTGAACAGGGGAGATGCTGACCAGGAAAGATGCTCAGCTGAATCCTAGCGTTTCTCTGGGGTATGCCTGGGGCTGACATGTCCCCATGTTTGGTGTCACTCCTGGAGTGCCCCTCTCTTCCAGCCAGACTCCAGGATCCAGCCGCCTCCCACAGAGCTGCCCCGGGAGCACAGCAGCAAGTGATGACCATCATGAGACCGGGCCCTGAAGATGGTAAGGGGTGCAGGTGTGTCACCAGCCCCAGGACAGTACTGCCCTCCCTGCCTAGGGGCCAGGCCCACCTCTTGCTGGAACAGTCCATGCACAGGGTGGGACAGGCTGCTTGAACCTCTCAAGCTTCCTGACAATTCCTCACACTGAGGAAACGCCAGTCCCTGGCATGGGCAAATGGCCCAGCCACAAAAGAGAGACCCCAGTGAAGGGGATAGATGGTCTGTGCTGCCTTGGGGGTCCCCAACACTGCAGCATCCTCAGCTGTAGCTGTGCTCTCCCAGCCTCCCCAGAGCCCCAGCTGGACCTGGGGAAGAAGATGAGCACAACACACGACCTGATGATCGAGGAGCTCTCCCTGCCGAACAACCGCGGCTCGCGGCTCTTCCAGCAACGCCAGAAGCGGGTGCAGCGCTTTGTCTTTGAGCATCCCAGTGCCTCCAGGCAGGTGGGTCTGAGGACAGCCCTTCCCTGGCTCTGGCAGCCTTTCCAGGCAAGGAAAGGGGTCAGTGGTCTCTCCTCAGGGCAGCCACGGTTGGCTGACTGCTATGCAGAGATGAAGGGAGAGGAGAAATGTCCTGGTGGGCTGGGCACAGAAATGGGCAAACATGGGGTTCAATATCCACCAAAGAGGAGGGGGATGGTGCTGATCCCCCTCTGCACCCATTCATTGTCTCCTGCAGCTCCCAGGGCAAGGGGCAGGTAGCTCACATCACACTGGGAAAGGTGATCCAGAAGGAACAGCGAATGAACAGATGGTGAGTAGATGGAGGAAGTTCTGAGGAGCTTTCAACCACCCTCTGAGTCCCAAATGGGGCAGGGGGAGCTCCCCCTCTGCCTGTTAACTCTACCCTCCACAGGCAGGGGAGAATGCCGAGGGCCAGGAGAATTATCACTCCGAGCTCCACGTAGCAGCATCACCCCAAGGGGGCCCTCCAGAAGTACCCAAGAAGTCAGAGAAGGTCTTGCACATGAGCAAAGTCCTGAACCCCAGTGCCCTGGCCCCAGGTAAGTCAATGCTTTCTGCACCTGAACCCAACACTGCTGTGATCTCAGCAATGTGGTGCTGGAGGCAGTGAGCTGCTGCTTGCTGAGGGGTCTGCCCAACCCTCCCCCACAGATTTTATATGTACAAATATATATACACATATGTACATTTGTATACATACACATTCCTGCCCCAGCAACAGGTCTTCCATGGCCATGCAGAGGCTGGGCTGTTCCCAGCCCCCTCCCTCAGCCTGGCTGTGGCCCCAGCAGCCCACGCTGTCTCTCCCCTGCACAGGGTACTCGAGCCCCCTCAAAGAAATCCCCCACGAGAAGTTCAATGTCACTGCCATCCCCAAGGGCTACCGGTCCCCATGGCAGGAGCTCTTTGGTGACAGGGACGGTGCCGTGTATGGCAAGAACCCACCGCCCATGAGACCCCCTGCGTGGGACTTCAGGAGCTTCAACAGGTAACAGGGGCAGACACCACCAGCCACACCAGCCCTTGGCTAAGCCCTTCAACCTGGAGGAGTACCCATAATCCTGCCAGGGAAACACAACAATTCATGCCCCCTTTATACCCCACAGGGACACAGCAAGGGCTCGGGATGCTCTTTTCCTACTCAGGAGCTCCTCTGTTATTCCCTGCAAAGGTTCCTGCCTCCAGCAGCTCTCCCCTAGATCTCTCAGCTCCACTACTGGGCTTGCACAGCCTTAAGCAGTTTGCTCTCACTGGGCAACCTCAGAGATGCAATTTGGGAAGACCAATTCTTACACAGATGGTCCTGGAGAAGGAATCACTCCTGTTCCCAGCTGGGCTCAGCTCTGGGCTGGGTGGAGGAATGACACAGTGCCAAGTCTCTTTCCTAATTTCACTAAGGTATTCAAGCAGCTGCTGGAAGCAGTGGGGGTATAAGGTTAATCTTCCCACAGAGTGCTAAGAGGTCACCAGATTCCTTCCAAACACCTGCTTGAGCCCAAAGCCTCGAGGCCAAGGGGTTTTTGGTGCCTCAGCCTGGCAAGCTCCGTGCCCTGTGGCTGCTTCTGATGGAGCACGGCTGGAGCCCCCTCACACCTCCAAATTACACTGGGGTCGAGGGTGGGACCCTGGAGCAAAGATGGCCAAGACAGACCTCCTTTCTGGAAAGGTACTTGGTGGGGATCCAGGAGATGGAGGTCTGGTGGTAGCAAAGCACCAGCAGCCCATGGCAGAATAATGAGAACTGAAGTTTTAAGCTGGATATCATCCCTGGGAATCAGTTAAAAGAGTCCTGTCTGTCCTCCTTCCTGAAAGCCTCTGTCATGAGGATGGAATGATATTGGCTTTGGTGGCCTGGCCAAAGTTACCTTCCAGTAAGCAAGTTCCCACTGGAGCTTCCCCCCTGGACACAGCACTGCTCCCCAGCAGAACCTGTGCCAACAGCAGCTCCCCTGTGCCCACCCCAGAGCTGGATTTGAGGCATGGGGGACACGACTGTGGTGCTTTCAGCACTTGGCAGAAGGGGCTGTGGGAGACCACAACCCCTCCTTGTGGAAAAAGCCATCCTAAAGGGCAGAGAGAGCCTGGCCACCACCGTCCCTTTGCTGCTCCTCTCCCCTTCAGCCCTGGGGCTTTGCCATGTGGCTCTCCTTGAGGTGTCAGAGCTAAGGAGGTGCTGCAGGAGGAGAACAAGGAGCTTCTGCATACACTTGGCCCTTTTCTTTCAACATTTAGCCATGTTCCTGCCTCAGGATTTATTTATGGATAGGGACTGAAGCAAGGGCATGTTTCTGAATAATACTCTACCCTGTACCATTTCTCCCCTCTCACACGCTGCCTTTCTATTTAAAGTCTTCAACTGTAATTTAATACAGATGGATGCTAATTTAACTCCAAGCCTCTTGCCACCTCCTCTAATTCTTCACTGAGGCAGGAAGATTCAGAAAGCCAATCTGCTTTTAACTGGGCTTTTTATGATCTTCCAAGCTGTTGGCTTTTAAATCACTTCTCAGTTCAAATACCAAACCACAGAAAAACAAACATTTTGGAACAAACTGGCTATCGAAAAGCCAGTGGTCTTGCCTAAGGCTAGCTGAATCCCAGCACAGCTCTCATGGGTCACAGAGCAAGGGCAAGTCCACCATCTCCACAGCAACTGTGTTAAAGCAGGCTGATTTATCCCCAGTTTTAAACATTCAGACTGTGATGCAAAAACCTGTGCCACCTTGCTAAGGTGCGCTGCCTTAAGAGTGAAAACCAAGCTTGGACAAAGACTTTCTTTCCCCAGAAGAAAGTTCCTAGAACAAACTTCTTTCAGTTGCCTTTCCCCCTCTTATTTCTTCTCTGTTGCAAAACAGTGCCACGTTATTCATGTTCTAGCAGTGCTTCCCAAAGCAAACATTCCCAGTTTTGCCTCACTGATAGCTCAGCCCCCATATGCTGCTCCAAAACCAACATTCTTGGCTTTTTGGGGGTTGGCACACTCTTCCCCAGTCCCTTTCCACATTTCTCCAGAACGAGATGACAGCTCTTGCCCCTACACTGCTCCTCCTGTTAGTCATTGTTCACAAGGAGCCGTCCCAAAAGGCGGGATGGAGCCAGGGCCAATAGAGCTGCATGTGCCAGAGTGATCCGGAGCAGCGCCACCAGCCTCAGCCCTCTGCAGGACACAGGAGCTGCAGATCAGGCACTCTCAAGACCAGGGGTTTGTCACTGTCACTGGTCTCTGAATCTAAGCCCTTCCAGAGGCAGAACACTTCCACCAACACCCAGGCACCAAACCCCATGCTCCAGGCTTGCCAAAGCTTGGTTTGAGGTGGGCTCTGTACCAGAGAACCGCCTCACTGGGCTGGCAGGGCTCTAAGTGCCCTGGGCAGGAAAAGGAGGGTTGTCATTTCTAACAGGCATTGCTACATTGTGCTGGACTCAGTAAACCCAGACATATTTTTTCTAACACTTTCACAACATGCCCAGCCTCTCCTTGTGACTAAGTGTGCTCCTTGTGCTGCAGGACTCCGGCCCCGTTTGACAGGGCGTTGGTTGGTGAGCCGTTCTCTTTGCCCACCATGGAGCTGGATAACCTGAGTGTGCTGGAGGTGATTTCCCACAGGCCCAACTTCAACAGGGTGGCCCAAGGCTGGGTGCGGATCCTGCCGGAGAGCGAAGAGCTGTAGGACGTGTGCTCCCTTCCCCATGGCCACGGATGGTTCCCTCACTGGACTCGGACACACTCGCAGGGGAGGGGAGGGCAGGGGGGGTAGGGATCCTTCCTGAAATCTCAGCTGGGGGGCTCGGGTTGTCATGTTCGGATGGGGTTTGAATGAGCTCGAGTGTGGGGCCATTCTGAATTCCCCTTGCAGTCAGTGCCAAGCCAACCAGCCAAGTCCTTGCTGTTAATCCAGCAGATCCCCGCAAGCTCCCGTACAAAACATCCCGTACAGCCTATCCTCTTCCCTGCCTCATGGAAAACTGCACCACCACCAGCTGCAGCACACCAAGCTGCCTCACTGCATCCTCACTGACACGTGAGACCTGCCTGGACAGCTGGTGCTTTTGCAGAGAAATTCCATCTTCAGGACAACCCTGCATCTGTGATTTCAGTCAGGACACAGAGAGGAGGTGATAATGGAAGAGCAGTAGCAAAACAAGTTACTTGAGGCATTGGCATGTTTAAAGCAGCCACCTTGAGCTTGGTTAGACAAAAAAAAGAGAAATGAAGGAGTGGGAATCTACCTATTTACCAACACAGCACAGCCACTATAGAGGGGAGAGGAAGGCTGGGAGCTGGAAACTTGTGCCGTTTTCCACAAGCTACTGGCTAGCACTTGGCAGCTATTTCCCCTTCCTACTGCTCTTTGCATGTCTTGCTTGAACATCTAATCTAGGCTCTTTGAGTGACTTACGCCAGATTTGCTTCAGTTGGTCAAGGATCAGGCCCTGCCTGGACCTGCTGCCCTGCAGAACCACACCAGTGTGAGGATGCTTGCCGGGGTGCTCTGGTAACTTCAACACCAGTGGGAAGGAAAAGCAGCACGGCCATGCCTCCAGAGCAAGCACAGGCTCCCCTGGGAACGTGAAAATCAGCAGTGAGGCTCCAACTACACCATTTTCAGCAGTGACACACAGTGGGACATGCAGCTAACAACAGCCTACAGTCACCAGAACATCTGGGGAACCCCCCTCACAAAACTCTCTGACTCAACACAGGCTTCCTTCAATTGCTTTTGTCAGGTTCTTAATGTTACCCTTTCTTATCCTCCCAAAAGCGCCAGGATAAAAGTTCCTTTTTCCACCACTGTGGTTAAGTGGGCAAGTAAATGTTGTGGTAAAAACGCAGTTGGCAGCTGCCTCATTTGTGAAGTTTGTAACACCGTGCAGAGCAAACCCCACGCAGGGATTCTGCTGCCACAACATATCATTCAGGTGGGAAGCTTGAAGCTTTCTTACTCTGCTTCCCACAGAAGCAGGAGCGGGCAAGCAAACGGAAAGAAAAATGGTTTGCTCTTTAGAAACAATAAATCTATGATGCTTAACTGCTGCCCTGTTCCAGTTCCATTTCCCTCCTCTTTGTCCATGATCTGCAGACCCTAGGCACCCGGGGTAACTGGCTGCAAATAACAAATTGGGATGATGTGAAGCCTCCTGCATTCCGAATCTGTCACAGCACTCACAGGTTCTGGCTATGGACACTGGGCCAGAGCAGTGGCAAATGCCACAGCCCTCTCCCATCCACCAGCAGCCTCTGCTGTCCACCACCACCCTGGGACAGCTCTCCCCTGGCAAAGGTGAAGTAATTACCCACACGCAAAGCCCAGCTATTTCTCCAGAGAAAGCCAGGCTGTGATGCCACAAGTGCTACACCTCCTGACAGCCTGGCAGGGCTGGCACCATGATGGGACCCAGTGGCACTGTACAGGACAGCACATGAAACTGAAAGTGCCTGTCCTTGCCCATGTAGGATCTTGGCTCTGGCAGCAGTCACATAAAAATCAGACCAAGTCCTCAGACACTGCGCTCCGGGAAGTGGGTCAAAGCACAGTGTTGAAAAATTCAAATATTTGTACATATTTTTTAAAAAATAAGCAAATGAAGCTTCATAACAGGACCGATCCTGTTATGAAGACATCACAGATCCACTGCATGAAAGCAGCCAATAAAGAGATAAACCTAAAATCCTCCAGCCACATGTACACAGACCTTGCTCAGATGCAGGCTACAGGCAGTGCAGTTGCTCCGAGGCAACCGCTACAGCTGGAGCACAGAAAGAAAACTTTCACATCTTATCAAAGCAGGATGAAGTGGGACCCATATCACAGCTTAAGGGGATGCTGCTTCATAGGCCTTGAGAACCCCAAATCTCCCCAAGAGCAGCTGCAATTGCATCCTGCCCTGCCCTGCAGCTGCAGGCAGCACAAGCCCAGGCTCCGGGGCCGAGGGGGCCGTCACCTGGCTAAATCAGCAACTGCTGACCTCTCACTCCATGTCATGCCCATACTGCCTGGGGGGCTGCTCGCTTGACCCAGAACTTGTCTTGCTCAGGATGTGCAGGATTAAAAGTGATGCACTTAAAAAGGCTTTGTTTTCTTGTCTTTTTTTAATCAAGAAGGCAGCAAAAAGGAGGGAGGAAAATTCTGTGTAGTGGTAAGGCCAAGCCATGGGTTTGGCAGGTCTGATAAACTTGTTTTTCAACCCCTAATCAGCCGTGGTTTGATACCTCCTTAGAATAATACATCATTAGTTACCTGACAGAGCAGAGTCTCTGGTTACATTTGAACAGTCCATTAACATTCCAACTGAGGATATCAAAAGGCCTTGGAAAGGGTTTGGTTTTGTTTTTCCAGAAGTTTATTTCAAAAGTGTGCCAATGGGATACACAGATAGCACTGTAATTCTGGTACCCCAGACCCACAGACCCCCGACAGCCGTTCTGTCTGTCTCCCACCCACCCCCCACATTAATAGAAAGACCTGGGATGTATCAAGAACCCAATTATAAGTGGAGACACGGAGCTCAGCTTGCCCTGTGGCTGCAAGCAGGGAAATAAGCCGTCTCTAGCTCACCCACAGCTCAACATATGGTGCTACCATGGTAACTAGAAAATAACATTTACTTCAAGGATGAGGGTGGCAGGACGTGCTAGGGGCTGCTGTGCTTTCCTGCGTGGGCACCCATCCTCTGGGGATCCTGGGACGGGTAGTGGATGGGGCCTGGGGCTCTCATGAAGGGAGGTGGGGGCCCCATGGCGTGGAACATGTGTGGTCCGAAACCTGCAGAAACAAAAGTTGGCAGCTTCAGGCAAAGCAACAGAAAACCTGATGTGTGTGTACTGCTGCTTCCAAGTACTGACACCACAGCAGGCTGACAGCGGTGCCTCACTATTGTGCACATCGCCCATCTCCCCAGACTCCTGCCCCTCTTTTCAGTACAATCCCTACCCAACACACATCCTTACAAATAAAAGCTGGTGGGGGGATTGGGCAGGTGTCTGTAATACCCATCTAAATGCTTTCTACTCAACCACAGAGCAGAGCAAATACATCTAGAAGAGTCCAAAATTCCATTAAAAAAAAGGCATCTTTGGATTGATAACTAGAGAGCCAAGGACATGTTGGCATTCAACCAGCTGCGAAATTACCCTTTGAAGTTCAGGTTAAAGTGTCATTTACACAGCCAGCAAAACCACTGAGTAGGTCTCAGTACCAGTTACAGGGATCTCCAACATGCCTGGGAATTTGCAAGCAAATACCAACCACAACAGGCTGCTCAGTTGAATTAAACTGTGCTGACAACTCAGTTTAGATCATCCATTTACACTGTGTGATCAGGGATGAGGAAAATCAGCTCAGGGCATGCATCAGTGCTGCAGCACGGCCTGGCAAGGAGGAAGAGACCGTCTAACACTGAATTTCACACCCCCACTTGAGGGGGACACACAGGTACCTGGAGGCGGCGGTGGAGCGATGCCAGGAGGAGGTGGCAGGGCAATGTTCACCACGGCTGAAGGGCCACTTGGAGGTAGATTGAAGTAATTTGCAGAAGCCTCCTCTTCTGCAGCTGGAGGAGGGGGGAGGGCTGCAGAAAAAGTACATATGGTTATGGAAAATCTCCCAGGCAAGACAAGCAGAAGTGTCTGCCGTCAGCGATGGAGCACAACCCATGCTTTCACAAGGGCAAACTGTTACTACTATTGCATGTGTGAACTGGACTGAGAAGCAGAACTGCCCTGAAACCCCAGTCACCAACATCCTTCATCTGAAACCAGCTTTGCTTTGCACTCAGTGGACTAAGAAAACATTAAAAGTGTGGGTTGCCAGTATCTCTGACCTAAGCAGGTTGAATTCAGCTTTAACTTTTCATTCATCACATAAAGAACTCTTTTCATCACGGATTTGCTCCAAGACAAAGCTCGCCTCCCATCCAGTTGGATCTGCTGCAAACTGCTCTGGGCTCACCAGTGCTTCTACCATCCTGAACTGTCACTGCTTCCAGGAGTTTAACAGCAGCCTTGCTCATGGAAGTGGGTCAGCATTAAGTGTTTCAGAGATGAATACAACTCCCTTACCTCCAGGAAGTCCTGGAACTGGCTCCAGCTTTATCCCCGATTCTGTAGTGCCTTCCTTGTCCTTTTCCTTCCCTCTTGCTGCCTGGGACCTGAAAAACAGACAAAAGTTTGAGAACAAGGATGAGAAAAGCAGGACAAGGAGATATTTACACCACAGTAGCTTCACATTATCTATTCCAGATCCATTTCTCCAGGTCAAAGATGTTTCTTCAGAACATCAGCTAGATGGTACCAAGTTTGCAAACAGTGTTTACAGGAGATGGACTAGGAGCAAAGCTACCAAAACTCATCCATAATCCTCAACCAAGAAATCCATTATCCTACTTAAGTCATCTCCAAGCCAGATCCCACTGTAAAAAGAAAACCAAAATGAAAGAGGATCCCAACTATTTACCAAACAAGTATCTACTTCTCCAGAACCCCCAATCCTGCTGATCAAGACTGTAAACTGAGAGAAGAACCTTGCAGATCCTCCAGGCTTCCTCCCCCAACACTTACCTTCCCCATTTGACGTTGAGCCTGCGGCCGTTGACAATGAGTTTGTTGAAGGATTTCTCAGCAGCCACCTCTGCAGCCTGTCTGGTGGCAAACTGGATGAAAGCACATTGCTGCCTCTGCACCACTGTTATCGTTCTGATCTCCCCAAACTGGTAGAAGTGATTTCTGTATGGGACAAAAAAAAATTATTATGATACCCCACTCCTCCTAGTCACCGGACAGGTGAAATAGGTATGCTCAGAAACTTTCTCTTCTCCATCCCCAGTCCAAACTAATCATTAGAAATCAATAAGCAATCAGTTAATCATAATTAGCCCTCTGTGCAATTATGGAGCAATAAAAGCCCTGCAGCAGCTTCTCTCAGTAGCTAGCTAGAGGATACAGGGCTTCCTTGTAAAAAGGGCTACACAGTATCCCCAACAGCTCAAAGGGATGACTCATGTTTAAAGAGATAAATTTTAATCAAAGCATTTGAAATATGTCTGTTTGTTCTCCAATAAGCTGGCAGTCCTCTGCACTTGCCCACCAACCAGTTCCCCATTAAAAAAACCTGAAAGCCAGATTTATTTCTGTTCCTCACTTGAAGAGCTGTTATCAAAGTGTCAAACAAAAGGGCAAGGGCAATACAAATTCACCAACACACCTGAGATCTGATTCAGTGATGGTATCTCCAAGCCCTCCAACATACAGTGTAGTAATAGTCTTGTCTTCAGGAGGATCTAGACGAGGCATGGTTGATGCTCGTTTCAGAAGTTTGTCAGCCACAGGATCATTAATCCCATAGTAACGATCTTTGATGTTCTGGTCAGCCAGAGGATCATCTGGATCTGTAGGTTTCTCATGCCTAAGGTTCAGCAAACAAAGCATTTTATAACATCAGGGAAGACTGAATGGATTAGAATTACTGCAGCTGCCAGTTTTCCTTCTCAAGCCCTCAGGTCAATTATATCCTTAACCCTGTCCACATTAACTTGCCAAAACAGAACAAAGCCCTGAAAACTTCTACTGCAGCCAGGACTGCGTCAACTTCTGAATGAATGGCGCTTCTGACAGTTCAACACTCAGCACTACAAAACACAAGAGCTGGGTTTGAAACAGCCTCTTGTTCAAATACAAAGATCTGTGCTTGAGAGGACTGATGCCATGAAGGGGAAGAACTGACTACACAAGAGGAGAGCTGCAGTCATTGCTTTGACAGAGAACACAGCCAACTTCTCACAAACCAATTTGCTACCAGAGAGATTCATTTGCTGGCACTGGATGCAAGTTTTGCCCTGACCCAAATCACTGTAGTGTCTCCTGCCCACTGCAGCATCTCCAAGGGAAGCTGCATCTGACCGTGGTGTACAGACTGACAGTTCAAGCTGTGTCCCTACCTGTAGGGACACTCCTCTCCTCTCTTGCACTCTCCTTTTACCCAGAAGGAACAGATGTGAGGACGGTTGCGTTTGTAGTACGGAGTGGTTCGGGCCAGCTTCAGCAGCATGTCACTGGTCGAAGTAGCTTTTCCTAGTGCACCAACTGGTCTAGTGCCATCAGAATTGGCTATCTAAAAGCAGGCAGAACACAAACAATTACATGTATATCAGCACTGAACACTAATGCACAGAATCAGAGCAAGCCCTTTCCTCCCCACACACAGCCACCCAAAAAGCATGATCATGGCTGGCTACACTTACCTCTCGCTCCATGTTCTGCGTGTAGTATTCTTTGTTGACGTCAGATTTAGGCATTTCATCCTTAAGGGAAAGTCCTGCATCCCGGACTTGGATAGGTAAACCTAAAACGAAACAAAAAAATCACAATCAATCCATATGAAGAACAAGCTGAAAGAGCAGAAATAGTGATTTCTGCAGCCTGCAATGACCAGAGGTAACTCATCTACTGGTCAGGAAAACCACTCTGCCCTTGAACCTCTGAAGAGACACGACCACCAAGACCTGTTCTTCTCAAAGACTGCCCAGTGCCCACATGCAGGCATTTAAAGTGATTTCACCAACTCCCATTTCAGAGGGCAGCTCCTTGCCTTGGATCAGGTTTTTGGGTACACACCATATTCCAGGTCGAGCAGGCAGGTCTGACAGACATTCTTCAGCTTGCTGCAGGTCTGGCACACTTCTGTCTTCTTGAAGCGCATCCGCACACCGGGACACCAGCGGAACACCGTGAACGGCCTGGCACAAATCTGGGACAGAAAGGCGGCCCTTGGTTCACCCTGCACAGAGCTACCACTCTGCTTCTTGCATGGAAACCAACCCCAAACTCATCTGGCTTCTTCAAACCATAAATACAACTTCTTGGTCCTAAAGCTAAGACTCAGAGCTCAGGAAATATTTTTTTTCTGTTTGGGGTTTTACTTTGACAGGAGGAAGTTTTAGTGAAGTTTTTTTTTTCTTTCTTTTTATTTATGACAATAACCAGAGTGCAGATCCACTCAAAGACATGGAAATTCTCTTTAATTCCAGGTGATGTCAGTGTGGAGCTTCTAGAGATGAATTACAATGATGGGTACATCAGGCACCAGCACAGCAGCAACCTGGGAGAGGTTATGAGAGCTTTGGTGCAGAGGAGCGATGCTCCCTCTTATCTCATGGAATAATGCATTTGCTTCCACTGTATGTTCAGCTTGAGTACATAATACAATCTCTATTTGTACAAGTTCCAAATTACACCTTTCCTCTACCTCACATGAAAACTGATAAAAGGGCAAAGACCTCCTTTAATTTCCCTCAGTCCAGGCAACACTGAATATTTCTTGCTCTTGGAAATAATCATTGCTTATTTCTTGGACAGCCAACACAAATCACCAAATAGCCATGAATAACATACACAAACTCCAGGTATTTTGCACTTCTTAGTAAAAACAATAAACTCACACAAGAAAACATGAATCATTTAAAATATGGCAATAACTTAAAATATAGTACAACAGTATTTGCAAAACCTTATTCTGATAAACATGAAGGTTTTTTTAGACAGACTTAGGATTTGCTCAATAATTTCACTATTTTAGGACCAACTGACTTTGTCTAACAAGCACAGTAGACTGACCTAAAAATTTATGTAGTTATATAAACATTTTAAGTTAACCCAGATAAGTACTCTTCTGAAGCTGACAGGTTTTTAATCATTAAAATGTATTATTCCTAGATCTGCATCTGTTTTGACATTCTTTCTTCAAAACACACGAACATACCTTGCATTCTTTTCCATATTTTTCTTTGGTCTGAAATATAATAAAAAACAACAAAAGAAAACATGAAATATCATCAATTCAACATAAAACATATCATTGATGTTGTAACACAGTGGGTTTTTTTCATAATTATGCTGCATTTAGACTCATTCACCCCAGTGTATTTGGCTTACACTTTGGGAAGTCAACAGGACAAAAAATATAAATACTACATATCTCATTACACTTTTGGTTTGGAAACTTTCATTAAAACCAGAGTATTTCAAATCCCACCTCCTGTACTGATGAAAGGTGAGAATGAAAAGGAGCATTAACAGCTCTTTTTAAGGAAAGATGATGTTACATGAAAGAAGCCCATGAAAACAAACAGGTTTGGAAAAATGCTCTGTACTAGCATTAGGGTTATGTTTTATAAGAACAACCCAATCTCTCTCAGCAAACTTTGTGGAACACGAATGTGAAGGAAATAATGTCAGTGTAGGTCATGGGCAAGCAGGCCAGGCAGAGAAAAGCAACACAACATGGACTGACTCACATTGCACAGAGCAAACCAAGGAAAAGAAACAGAACTTCAACTACCCTCATAAGTCACCTTTAGCTTAATTTTAGAGGTGCATGTTTGTCACATTTTAGAAATTGCACTAGTTAGAATTTAAGCGGCTCACAGCTCTCCGTGCTGGAGTTTGCCAGTACTAAAACTTCATTTTCTACTACTTCCTGCACTCCAGACACTGGACTGTGTTGTCTTCCTCTCCTTTT
The DNA here is from genome assembly GCA_013397315.1 of Donacobius atricapilla. Lineage (NCBI taxonomy): Eukaryota > Metazoa > Chordata > Aves > Passeriformes > Mimidae > Donacobius > Donacobius atricapilla. The sequence goes on along the minus strand of WBMY01006491.1, from coordinate 40,290 downwards.
TGATTGATTTGTTCTTAAATCACACCCCTAACCGTGATATTACACACCAGCAATGGCTGGGACCAGATCCTGTTGGGCAAAACCAGCTGTTCAGGAGTGTGTGTTGACTTCAGCATCTCCTCCTGTACAAAGCCCCATTTTAGTCCCCAAACCCACAGTTTCAGGGCCACCACAGAGAGAGGGAAGGAGTGCAGGGTCCAACAGGCACATACCATCCGAATATAGGGATTTTCTCCAAGACATGTCTGGCACAGGATAGGGAAGTCCTGGATTGAGCAAGAAGAAAATCGTGAATTTGTAACAAGCTCTGCCAACAAAACAGCATTCAAGTCACACTCTGAACAATGGTCTACTTTAACTCATCAGACAGATTAAAAGATGCAAATGGATTCAGAGGCACCGGGAGAGCTGCAAGCCACGACCCAGGCCCAAATTATTACAGAATGATAATCTGCTGTCTATTGTAGCTTGGAGTAAACCCTAGAATAACCAAATAAAAAGCGTATTCTTGAGATCTGAACCTGCCAGTGCCTGGACTGCAGCAGGTTAATAATCCCCGTTATCCCTCAGCAGCAACTGTCTGCACTGGGCCCACTCGGAAGAGGCTTCGGCTCGAAAGGAGGCGGCCACGGGCACACGAGGGACCCAGCTCAGCTCCCGCAGCGCCGGGAGCGGCTCCCCGCTGCTGCAGCCCCTGAACCGCGGCGCTGGGGAAGGAGCGGCGGGACAGCCCCTTCCCTTTGCGCGGTAAGGAGCGCCGGGGAACGGCGGCGGAGCCCACCCGGGCGGTTCAACCGCAGCTGGCGCGTCCCCAGGGCAGCCGGCGGGTCCCCAGGATAAGTGGCGCGTCCCCAGGATAAGTGGCGGGTCCCCGCGGAAGGTGGCGGGTCTCCAGGGCTGGTCCCAGCCCCGGGGCCGCCTCCCCGCGCTCCCCTCGCCTCGCGGCCTTGCCGCCCCGCACGCTCCCGCAGCGGAGCAGGGCCCCACCGGCCCAGGCCCGCTCTTCCCGGCTCTCCCGGCGCTGCGCGGCCGCCCCCGCTCACCGCATCCTCCCAGTTCTGCCGGTTGTAGGTGTTGGAGCCCAGCGA
>WBMY01006491.1:25664-36669 GCA_013397315.1 Donacobius atricapilla | reverse complement strand
TTTACAGCACCCTCCCACCCACCCTAACTGGAAAAACAAAGATTATGAACCCAAATCACCAGTGTAGCTTTATAATTACCCAAACTAATCTTAACTCTCCAGGTTTCATACCCTCATCGCTACAATCCCTAGCAACACAACATTTATTGAGATGAAATCTGCCAGGGAGCCTCTCTGGAGCATCTGTGCCTCTCCAGAGCATTCCTGCCTCAGTCAAGAGCTGCAGCAGAACCTGAATTCCCTGCTTGCAGCACACCCTGCTGCCACATCCAGCTGAGATGCAGCAGGCTGATAGCAGGCTTGGCTGCCAGTCAGATCCATGCACACTACAGTACACTATGTTTAAATTTTAAAGGCAAACTGATCAACTCCTTTGTGAAAACACATCTGCCACCTCAGCTAAGCAAGCTACATATGCCAGAGAGGTAGGGCTCTGCAGCCCAGCCCCTACAGCTGAGGTATCCTATGAGGAAGCAGAACACCAAAAGAAAAGATCGTGCTGCTGGCAGTAACTTGCCAGAATGCAGAAGGCAGGGCCACTCCTTAAAATGTTTGTCTGGGAAGAGCATTGCTCTGTGTGAAAGAGAAGTTTTAATTATCGGGTATGGAACATCAGGTTTGTGGGCTGACATGGAGAAAAAACCAGTATGGGGTTTTTTTCTGCTGATAAATCCAAATTCAGCCCGAATTATCTGTTGATAAAGCCAAATTCAGTGCAAACCTGGAGGGAGATCTTTTTCTGTGCTCTAACATGTGCTGCAAGTTACTCTAGCCTGTGGCAGTGAAGGGAAGTGGATTAGTGGTTAGTGGGCACTACAACAAGGGGAGGGAGAACAAACCAGCCCAAACCACGGCAGCCTCAGCCCCCTCCTGGCAGCCGGCCTGGCCCGTGGCACACCCACACATCACAAAGGAGCTCTGGCAGAACCTTTCACCAGGTGCTTTCTCAGGGTGCCAGTCCATGCAGCCATCGGGAGCAGGAGCTGGGAGCCGCTATGGGAGCACGGGGCCGAGGCTGAGCTCCACGTGATGGGTGAGCCAGATCACCTCAGAGGTGTGGTCGCCCTCCTCGCTGGGCCGGATGGGAGCAGTGAGGTTTTTGAACTCGTGCTTCATCTTGAAACTCACGGTCACATCGCCCTCTTCTTTCTGTGGGGTGACCTTGATAAAAACTCCCACCTTATTGGCTTTTCTAAAGGCAATAACGCTGCAAGGCAGAACACAGAGGAACATTGGGTCAGCCAAGTTCTCAAAGCATTGTTCCAAGTGGAACAATGCTCTCAAAGGAACTCAAACCACACTGAGACAGACAGGAGGAGAGTGAGTTACTCAAAGAGCCAAGTTTTTATGGGAGAGGATCCCTACAGGACACTTACTCAGGGTCGTCCTGGAAGTCTTGAGGTTCTGCCAGCTCATCATATTCTGCTGCAGCATCTTTGCCAGCCAGAATAAGTTCCTTGGGAGGAACTGCCACCTGAAACAGAACATGGAGAGAAAGATGCCTTTCAGCACTGATCACCAGCTACACTGCAAGCAGGAGAGGGGCTCTCCTCTTCTAAGGTCTGCTTCACTGTGGTTTAACAGAAAAGTGATTCATCCTCAGCTTTTCTCTGCTCCAGGACCACATGATTACCATTCCGCCAGTAAAGTAATAAATTTCTTCCTTGGGTTTTGGATATCAATGAACAGACACAACTTCAAAATACTTCATGAGCTGCTGTTTACATTGGTGACAGTCATTCAAGCTCTAAGGAGGGAGACACAGCACAGTTGGCAGGGGTTGAAGGACATATGGAAAATGTGGCCTATGGAAGGACAAATGGGAGGGGTAAACTCTAAAGGGGGCCTGGGGCTTACACAGCAGGAGGGTACAATCCATACCTTGGCAGTGCTGTTGATGTTATCAGGGTCTCCCTCCTCACACTCCAGCAGTGTGACATGTGTGACGTTCTCCACAGGATTAGTCAGAGTCAGAAGGACTTGGCTCTCCTGGAGAGATACAGGAATCACAGTTCAAGAAGCAATTGTGCTAAAATTAATTGCTGCTGTAAGCACCTCTATCTTCTCCAATTGATAAACACATTCAAAAAATGCACCACATCCTCTAAATGGATGGACAGTGACCACCCCCCACCCATAAGAAAGGCACCAATGCCATGCAAAACTCTTAATATAAGAAATATGTATTTTGGGAATGTAGCTGAGACCTCAATTCCACACCTCTTACTCTTCAGACATCAGCAAGTACTTGTGAGGCCAGATGTCACATTGCACTCTACTGCTGCAGAGACAAGTATATGCAGTGGTACTCTGGCCACTCCCTTAAACCCTTCGTCCTCTAAATGGAGTGAGTGGAGCCCTCAGGGAACAATCATCACACCATGTCATCTTCTAAAAAGATCTCAAATTCACAGCTCCTGGCTATGTCTCAGCCTAAGACATTTCTGGAAAAGCTACTGACCTTCATGTAGCGCAGGTTGGGAATAGACATGATTCTCACTTCAGGGATATAGTTACTACAAAATAACAGAACAAATGACTGTAAGAGACTGTGTTGCTGTCTGTAAAGCTATTAGACCTTTCCTGAAAGGAAAAATGGCATGTCCTTGGCATGTCCTTTTGCTGTATAACTCTAATCCTACAACCCCCTGCTACAGTCTGGGGCTGGCACAGCAGGCAGTGTTTTTGTCAAACTGCTGAAATCTTTAGTAGATCAGCAAGCAAACCTATTACAGAGAAGGTAAATATATTTTAAAAGGTGATTACACCATCCTAAGGGATGACACAATCCCACAACAGGTCAAAGGAAATTAAAATAGAAGGTATTAACTAAACATGAACAGGGAGTTGTTGCCCCCAGTCCCCATTTCTTACTTACACAGCAACCAGCTGGATCTTGAATTTGATAGACGTTGGATTGAATTCTGGTTTGCTCAGGTTATGTTCACATTTCTATAGAGAAAGGTATTTAAGTCAGCACCAAAAGACAGTGTGCAGTCACACACTGAAGAAGGAGAGCCACAAGTACTGTGTCACCAGCCACGGCATTACAGCCTCCAGCACTTCACATAAAAACTATCTGGGGTGCATGTAGCCATCAATGTGTTCAGCTATTGATACTCCAAAATGTCATATCCAGCACTACCAGGGCAACCTCAGAAACACAAGACTTGGAACTAGTCTTGAAAACACCTGGACACTGACTGCAGCAAAAATAAGTGATATGATACAGCATATCATTCTCACCTATGCTCCAGCATCCATTAAAAAAGAAGCAGCTAGAAGTCCTGATCTCCTCATAGGCTACTCTTCAAATAAAGGATCAGCCTGACATTACTTCTTTCTGAGAAAATATTCTGCATTTGCAAAATGTTCTGCATCTTAAATACTTACAAGAATACTGCTCTGTAACTTTAGGAACTAGATAAATAAATACCTTTGTATGACTGAGAAAACAAATCATATAGTAAAAAAAAAGCCAACACCAGAACTTGGATTTAACTCTTGCCTGTCTTCACTTCCCAGGTCTCTGCTTTGCTCCTCTGAAATACACTCTTCCTGCCTTCACTCTACTGACATCTTCAGTATTCTGCACTGCCTCTCCCTAATATTTCGTTTGTTGACTTTCATCTTTAGTAACAGCATTTTTTTTTTATTTCAACTGTACTGTCAGTCTTCTTTGACTCCCTGGCTAGGCAGGGCACTAGCACAAACCACTGTTGCATTTTTATGCATTTTGACGGTGTTGTCCCCCTTTCACACTGTCATCACACCAGACATGTGACAGCCTCCCTCACCCCCTTAGTGCTGTAACCACTAACTAGGCTGAGAACTTTCAACAACCAGAAGCATTTGTGCCTTTTCTTCTAAAGGAGAAACACACAGCCCACCTCCCAGCACCCAAGTGCTGAGAGCCTGGAAAAGGCACTTCTCTGGATTGAATTCCCTACCCGGCAGCGCAGGGAGCGTTTGATCAGGAGGTGCTTGTGACGTGGGTAGAGCTGGGAAGCACAGATGGGCTGGAAGTCAGGCTGCAGCAGGCGCTGGCGCAGAGTCGTCACTGGGAGCACAACAGAGAGCAAGACAAAGAAATGTCTCAGGAACTGAAACTCCTGCTGGATTCTACATATGCACCTCGCACCGTGTGGTGACCTGCCACCATCTCTAAGACACCTAATTTCATCTGCACCCTGTAATTCAGAAGCCACTGGCAACTATCACATTTCCAGAAATAAATAGAAAGGCAAAAGCTGAATTAAGGGCTGCCCTGACTGGGCACAGTAACATGAGAACATCTAGCCCAGGAGAAACAAGGGACTCACATCTTTCTTCAAAGCTGAGCTGGGATGGAAACAAGAGTTTTGTACTCATCTAGAGCATGGTTCTTTCCCTCACCACAGCAAGTAAGTTTCACAAGCTTTGTTACCCTCCCAGCTGGGTGCTGCATGAGTACAATACACAGCTTCTTAGCAAGGAGTTTGCATAACTCAGACTCACACATAGAATTAGAGAAAACATAGTTCCCAAAGCAAGAAACTCCCAGCAGCCAAACCCTCCCATGGGTTTCTCTCAAAATGCAGGCTCCTCACTGTTCCAGTGCCCAGGAGGCAAGTGAGCCACCTGGCAGCCTTTCCCTCACTGTGGGGAACCAGGAAAGTTAAAGTTGTCTTCTTCACCAGCATCAAATTCACAATGCTAACAGCCTCATGAGAAAAGAAAACCAAGAAGATCTACTCCCTTCCATAAACCTTTCATGAATTAATTGATACTAGCAGACTTTGTAGGCCTGCAGAACTACAACAATGTCCGTTCCACTTGGAGCCATGTCAGCTGGAAGCCCACATCACCCCTGTAGCTGCTGGTTTATCCTGTTCACACCAAGTCTTACTGATCAATTTACAGTATTTGTGGATTAAATTTATGAGTCAGCTAAAGAACTGGCAAGTGTACACAGGCTATTCCAAGCTGATGTCAAAGCAATGCGCAATTGTTACTCAACAGCTCACTTTTGGTTCCGGCTCCCCAGCAGCTGCTATTTCCTTATTTCCTGCTATTATTTGAAAAAGGACATTAGCTTTTTTCTCCAGCCAAAAGTTAATGCTTCACATACACAGAAATTAAGGCCAGCAAGAAAATTAAATAACCCTCCAGGTCTTCTGGCTCTGAGCTTTCCATGTACAATATGAAGCTGAGGCTGCATTCAAAGTTACCATTGAAAATGTCATGTATTTCCCAGTATTTCAATCCCAGCATAAAAATGACCAGAAACCTGGGTCATGAGGAATATCACAAGCATTTAGGCAATGCCCATGTTACAAAATGTAAGGCAAAAAAGTGACAGAATACTAAGGTTTTACCTTCTGTCAGATTGATTGGTCTTGTGTAGTAATCCTCAGGAAGAGGCTCCACTTCTTCCACTGCATCAGCTGGCTCGATCTTGATCTCCTTCTGGTCCTCTCCTTCTTTCAATCTAAAGCAAAATAAGGGGCAACTCAGTCATGAAACAGGGCACATGTGCTCTGACAGCAACATCAGTAATTGCATTACAGCACAGAAGGCAGTGAGAGCTGAGGAGTGCAACAAGGGTGTGAGCAGTCGCTTGTTCCTCTTGAGAGAAAGCAGAACATCTGGAGCTGCTGCAGAGAGATGCTCACAGATCTGACACTTCTGCAGCACTCGAAAGGAGAAATTTCCTCTCACTGCTATCTGCTAATTATCTTTCATCTTTCTAGAGTTGCTTTATTCCTCTCTTGCCTACACCTCCAACCCCGCCCAGAGGTTACCCCAACCCTGAGACTCACGAGAGTCCAGCGAGGGCACTGATGGGAGCTCCGGGCCTCTGGCGCTGAAGCCTCGTTCCAAGGCCGTACTTGTCCTACAAGGAAAAAAGGAACTGTCACCCTCAGGTCTGCTTCCTGATGGGACAGAAAGACCTGCTGCAAACTCACCCTTTGAGCTGCATGACAAGCATGGGGGTACAAGCAAAGAAAAGCAAAAAGGAAAAGGTATTCAACGCTTCCTAAGGTACATTTTTCTGCTTAAACTGTTAGCAAGGAGAAAACAATTTCCACTGCACTGCAGATGGGGAAAGACAGATGTGTGTGGCTACTGCTTATAATGCTTTATGCTCCTTCCTCAAATCACCAGCCTGCACTACTGACACATTTTCCCTGGATATTCTCTTCAGAGCAACTCTGTGTCAAGTAGTGTAGAATGAGAGCTCAGCTGCCAAAAAAAGTGGGTTGATGTGGTTATGCATCCATCTGAAAGACTCTGTTGCACTACTTGAAGCAGCTGAAAGGTTTAAACTTCTACAAGCCTTATTACCTACAAGTCTCTCTCACCAGAAATAGCTGAGCTACTCCTCAGCTTTCTACAGCTGAGCTGTACCCAGGATGCTTGGAGGCAGACATCTTCCTTCTGGGCAGGGCTGACAACCTGAATTCTCACCAACAGAGAAATGTGAGCATCAGCCTACTATGGTGATTTTTCAAGGATCAGACGATTAATGTTAGTGGCACTTGCCTTGGCCAAGCAGACAGCTGAGTCTCAGCCAAGCTCGGTGAAGGATTGCTTTTCAGGTGTACATTACTTATTCAAAGACACTGCCCTGTTTCTAAACTAACATTAAATATTTTTTGTAACAGATGTCACCCTCTGAAGAGTTAGGCTTCACCTGTGTTTGCTCTAGGCACACCTAAGCCAGAGGCCCTGAGGCAGAGTGTAGGATCTGTTACTCCCCTTCAGTTGGTACCGTGAGAGTTTTTAACACCAGCAGAAACTGTGAAAAGACTTACCACTACGTGTATAGTGTGTTGCTGTGGAGAGCCCCCAAAATAGCAGCAGGTAGCAACGGAGACAAAAAATGCAGCCATAAGACACAAGCAAGGGCACAGAGCAAGCACAATTCATTGAAGTTGCAAGCATATGCAGTCACTCAGCTAAACAAAGTGAGCATTTACCTGCCAGGTACAATAAACAAGTCATTCAAGCCACAACCAAGTCTTAAGGTTAATTTCAGTAGAGATTTCATGCAGAAAAGTGTCAGACAATGATGATCTATCTGTCACTGAGCTGTGGGATGGACTGTCCTGAGAAAGAGCTGCCACAGGTACTGTGGCTGCAGTTGCAGTGCAGTTCACTGCTGTAGAACAAATTCCTTGTCATGGAAAGTATAAACCCTTCTGGCACTGCTGGGGAGAACTATAAGAGAGAGTGGCAACGTAATACACAGTAATGAATGTAAAAGTATTCATCCCTAAAGAAAGCCTCATTTTCTTCATGTTGTCCTCAATCAGCCAAAGCTGGGCAGCCCCATTGTGCTACCAACTATCTAATTCTCCAGGCTGAGGCTGTTGTGGATCACTTTTCCTGCTCTGAGAGGACGGCACAACCAGCTCACCGAGAAGGCCAGCGGGACGTAATTGCGGCGTCGCACCAGCTTCTTCCTGTCCCGCTCGATCTTCTCCTTCTGAGCCAGCTGCTGGTAGTACTCAACCAGTTTGTTAATCTGGAGGGAGGAAAAGAAACAGGGAGCACTGTCACCTCAGCTGCAGTGTTTGCTTGTGAACTAGCTGGGGTTCTTGCTGCTTGTTTCACTCTGCTCCTAGTACCAGCTGTATTGTGCGGATGCACTTCAAGAAGTCTGTGTACCTTAACATGTCTAACCCACGCCGTGGGTGACAAACTGACCCTCCCTTGGGAATGATGTGTGTTGGAGGGCAATGTCCAATTCTCACTTTGCAATTCCGCAACCGAGCCTTTGTTCATGAATTTGCCATGACTGCAGAGAGTAATGTCATGTGGCCGACTCTAAGCAATTTGGATTGGCAGAGCAAACAGCATCTTTAGCATCTTTTCCCCCCTCCTCGAGGCTGGTCACACTTAGAGTGGAGTCCTAATGGGTAACAGGGAAGGGTGTTAAAGGTGCAGTTGTGTTTTCCAGATCCTAGACACACTTTTGATTGGAAAACAGCTTTTTTTCACATACATACGCAGCACAGTCACCTTAACAGCACCATTAGAGAGGTTGGTTTCAACTGAGCTTCTTCTCAAAAGGAGATTTTATACTGCGATATCCTCAGGGGGGCCTCTAAGAGGCCTTCCCTCCATTGAATTCAGTCAAGGTGCAGATTAGGAACTGGAACTGGTATCTGAAGGATTATATAGATGCAGAAAAAGTGATTGAGAGGGCCTAACACTCCAACAGTTCTTTCTGGCCGATGCATTTCAGCCCAAGCACAGCTTTCCTGCTCACTCACCCTCTGTGTGTGAGGATTCTCCGGCTCCTGCCAGCCACCACTTGCTGCACAAGAGAAGAGAAAAAGCAAAGTCCACAGGAAGTTTCCAGATGCCACACAAAAATCAAACCCAACACTCAACTATCGCGGTGTTATTTATAAAATATGACATTTCCTATTTTTGCTACTATTGCAATTAAGTTCACGTCTGAACAAATATACACCTCTGAAAGCGCTGCACTGGCAGGTTTGGAATGAAGGAGCTCTGACAGCTTTTATATTGTGTTTTTAAACAAATGGTGCCAGAGAGGTACTCAGGACAGCACCCAGGAGTCACTTCAGCAGCAGGTACATGTGTTTATATATGTGTCTCTTATTACTGGCTGCTGCTGTATCTGCATCCTCAGCTCCATTTTCAGTCACATCAACACTGGAAGTCAGAGGATCTGCTTGGCCTACTCAACCCCATTTCTGGAGCCTGACAGATATTTTCTGTACAGATCACGTACCAAAAAACAGATGAAAGCTTTGTTCTAGTACTCTTGTGAAGAGAAAAGCCAAGTTCAAACACTGACTAGCAACTCTGGAATAAGTCTAAGTGAACAAATGTGATGGAAAATAAATTAGATGTCTATGCTGTCAGACTGAGCAGCTTCAAAGACTGTGAAAGCACACAAACAAGATCTCAGCTGTGGGAAAAGTGCACTGACTAAAACAGTTTGACAGTTTTCTCACTCGTCAGGTAACACAGGCATGGAAGTGGGTCACATATTCCACTAACTCAGCTCAGCTCTTCAGAGGAGTCTTCAGCAACAAAATTTTCCTGTGGATTTCCAACTACAACTTCAATCCTAGACAGATATCAAGTCTGTAGGAAAATTGGGAACTAACTGGATTATCTCTGACCTTCAGAACACAAACTGGGTTCGTGCTGTAACTCAGTTTTCTGTCTTTGAACTGTCCCTTACCCACAGACTTGTCTGCCATGCCCACATCCCGGGAAGTCCAGCGGCAGAAGCCACAGGCCAGGTAGTAGGCTTTCTTCATGGTGGTCTTGGCCGGGTCGTCGGGCAGCGGCGCAGGGATGCTCGTGGCCCGTGTGGAAAGGGTGTGCATGCAGCAGGGACAGTCAAAGCAGTTGGCACACCTGCAAACAACGAGGCAGGGCTCTAAGAAAGGTCCTAGGCTGAGAGAAATGCTCCCAACAACCACATCAGCATTAAATCAACAGATCATTAACTCCTAGGCAACAGCACTAGGGATAAGGGGCAGCAGAGCTGTCACAGGAACTTGGGGGATTCAGAGTCCGCATAAGAGCAGCAGCAGTGAGAAACGTAATGGAATACTAAAAACCTTCTGTATTAAAAAAAAACCCCAAAAGTCATGAACAGCACATGATACATGATGGAAAGACACTTATTCCCCAAAACAGACTCACACATTACACGCAGTCATGTAATTTTTGACAGACATGGGAAGGGGCTGTTTTAATTAGGGTGCCTTGATGAAAAAAACCAAGACAACTTCACCTGTTCTTTTTCAGCTTGGCTTCAGCTGAAGGCATGTTTTCCAGGCAGCTGGGGCAGTAGTGAGAGTCCACCTGAAGAAGACAGTCACATCACATATGTTACCTGGCACACCTTTGTCAAAAAAGCCCCAAACTGCCCCATGATCCAACCAGGATTCGTGTCTTGCAACAGCAGGGTGAAGACAGGGAAGGCTTGAGATATTTTTTGGTATGCAAAACCTTAGCCCATCTCAGCCAGATTTTGATCTTTAGTAACATAAATTATAAGGTTTCTTTAGTTAGAATGGATTAAACTAGTCCATCTTGTAAATGGGAAAAGATCAGCTGGATGTTGACCTTTAACAGTTACCAGAATCTCATTTTTCAGCTTGAACAATAGTTTTAACATTTTATTTTCTACTTAAACCCAAATTTTTTCTGTCCTCGCAGTTACACAGGTAAGATAAGGCACATTTCACACGATGCTTTGTATCTCTCTGCTGTCAGTGCATTTTGCCAATTAAAACAACAGCAGCAAGACTGAGGCCCCCTTCTTGAAGAGTAATTCAATCCGATTATTAAGCATGGCCACGCACAATGACTACACTGCTTACACCGCAGTGAATTCATGAGGGATACAGTCAGGTCACAAATCCAGAGGCCTTAACGTTTCCTTAAAGATGCTTCTTCTGAGATCTGGGCTGCACAGTCATTCTTTCAAGGCTTTCCAAATCTATCACAATTTCTTAATTCAACCAGGCTTCCACAAAACCACCCTCAGCGATTTTAATACGACACTTTATGGAGCCAACCCCACCCTCCCAACAAGAATCGTAGGGTATAACGACAAGGGATGTGCGTCTGAGGGGGGTCCCTGCTCCTCCACGGCCGGGCCCGATGGGCATGGGTGTGGGGGGTCTTGACCCAACGGCTGTGTCCCGGTGAGGGGTGCCCGCGGCCCCGGTCGGGTCCCGCCGAGGTTTGGGGGGTCCCCGCTCCCCCGGCCGGGGCCGTTTAGGGGGGCACGTCCCCCATGAGGGGAAGCCTCCCGGTGCGCTCGCCCCAGCCAATCACAGCCCGAGCTCCGCCGACGGACACGAGCGCGCAGCCAATCCAACGCGCGGCACCGCCCCACCCGTTACTGGCGGCCAATCCCCGCCTTCCGTGCAACGCTGCGACCACCCGCCAGCCGCGCCGGCAACCAATAGCAAATGAGAAAAAGAGTGAGTGGCGGGAGCGCGACCCCATCGCTGTGCGC
>WBMY01006491.1:0-16933 GCA_013397315.1 Donacobius atricapilla | reverse complement strand
AAGGCGGCCCCGGCCCGGCCCCCCCGGCCATTGGCCCCCCCTCGCAGCCCCGCGGCTATTTCTCGGCCGCCGGGTGCGGAGGTGACAGCAGGCGACAGCGGCGCTCGTCCCGGCCGCTCGCCCCGGGCTGTCAGGGGGTGCCGGCACCCCGCACCCCGCGCCCAGCCATGGGGGGCTGCTCCCGCAGCAGCTGGATTTTGCCCCTTTTCTTGGCTGGGCTCGTCCAGCTGGGGCGAAGTGAGGAGAAGGAGAAGGTAAGAGGAGGGGGACAGCCCCACCGGGCTTTCAGGGGGGACTAGGGGCTGTGTGACACCCTGGGGACGCGCCTGTTCCCAAGGCTCTCTGCAGGTCTCCCCGGGGCAGGGGTGGGGCACGGTGGCCCCACGACACCCCCTCCTTCCTCCTACAAGCCCAGTGCTGGGAGCACGGGGGGATTTTCTGAGTTAGTTCTTGCCAAGGGCCAAGAATCGCTGTCCTGGGGTTGGGGACAGAGAGGGACAGAGCCATGTGTTCCCCAAGTGACCTCCCCAGGGGCAGAGCACGGGGACTTTTTTCCATGCAATATCTGGGAGGGTTCCCCCGTGTTTGGAAGGTGTGGAACCCACCGTGTCCCCACAGCCCAGCGGGCAGGGACATTGTCACCCCCCACCAGACAGACTCCCCACCTTGCCACCGGGACCCCACAGTTCCACGGAGCCTTCACAGCCCCTGTGACTTCACCTCTTGCCAGCTCCCGAAATAGCCCGGCGGTGGCACTTGGCTGAGCCTGGGTACCCTGGTGGGACAGGAGACGGGCTCCTCTGGGTTAACCCCCATGACCCCGGATGCAGGGGCTGCTTCAGCCCGGCCCTTCCTGGCCCGTTCCCCGTCCAGCCAGGAACGCCCTGCACTGCCCCTGACCCCCAGAGGTTCCAGGGGTGGTGGGTCCTGCTCCCTGCCCACAGCCTCGGGATTGTGTGCTGGCCTCCCCTTGCACTCTGGCTATTTTACAGCCGCTCGCCTCCCTGCTGCTCCCTGTTCGGTAAACATTCCCCCAGCTGCAGCCGGACCCATGTGCACCCGCATGCCCCAGTCAGCCTGTCCCACCAGCACGACCTTGGCACGCCGGAGCCTGGCTGCTGCCAGCGGCATTTGGGGCAGGGGACACGGCGCTGGCAGCCGTCCCCGCAGGCAGCAGCAGGGCTGGCCCCATTGCTCTGCTGGCCGTGGGGATGGGGAGAGGGATGGCCAGCAGCCCCCAGCCTGCTCCCACGGGACGCTCCTCGCCCCACAGGTGGACTGCTACCACACGGTGAAGGACACCATCTACAGCTACGGGGCTCTGACCCTCGATGGGGAAGAGTACATCCCTTTTGAGAGGTACAAGGGGAAGACAGTGCTCTTCGTCAACGTAGCCACATACTGAGGCCTGACCCTGCAGTATGTTGGTAAGGGGGCACGGGCACCTCGGGGTCGGGGCAGGGCCCAGGAGCGCAGCCTTTGGCACGTCCCCATGGTCCATTCTGCTTCAGGGAGTTGGGGAAAGGGTTAATGCCTGCTCCCCAGGGCCGGCCTGACTGGAACGGTCCCAAGGGGTAGACTGCAGGTGTGGAGGTGTGCCCGGTCCTCTGGTAACTCACTTCTGGCTCTCCTTGCATGCAGAACTGAATGCACTACAAGATGAGCTGAGAAACCAGGGGGTCGTGGTCCTTGGCTTCCCCTCCAACCAATTTGGGAAGCAGGAACCCGGCCAGAATTCAGAGATCCTCCCTGCGCTTAAGTGAGTACTGTGGTGGGGCTGTGGGACAGCTCCCTCCCCTGGCTCTGCTGGGGTCCCAGCCAGGCAGTCAGAGCACAGGCTGCAGGCTGTGGCCCCCAAACAAGGGGTTTGGGGTCCTGTCACCACCCCTGTGCAAGCACCCAGAGCTGTCCATTGCACAATATCCTGTTCCCCTGCCTTGTAGGTACGTCCGGCCGGGAGGTGGCTTTGTTCCCAACTTCCAGCTCTTCCAGAAGGGGGATGTGAACGGGGCCAAGGAGCAGAAGATATTCACCTTCCTGAAGGTGGGTGCTATGGCAAGGGGAGATGAGTGGGACACACCCAGCTTGCTTTTTGGAGGGACAAGACCGTGATGCACTGGCTCCCCCTTGCAGAACGCCTGTCCCCCAGTGGCAGAAGAGTTTGGGAATCCCAACAAGCTCTTCTGGGAGCCTCTGCGGAACCATGACATCAAGTGGAACTTTGAGAAGTTCTTGGTGAGCCCCGAGGGCGTGCCCATCATGCGCTGGTACCATCGCACCAACATCGCTACGGTGAAGAATGACATCTTGACGTATCTGCGGCGGCGGCAGAACAGTGAGCAGCAGGAGAAGCATGATGAACAGCAGGACCAGTAGAGCCTCGGGCGCTGGCGTGAGGGCCAGCATCTCCCCAGCTGCTTCCCATTCCACTCCCTCCCCAGATGTTCCCCAGCAGCAGGAATCACGCACTGTCCCCTCCATTGCTCCCATCCCTGGCACCCCCCAGTCAGGATGTTGGACTGGGAAACCTCGTGGCAGAGACCTCAGCGATGGCAGTGGGATACTTCCAATACCCTGTCCCACCTCCACCCCTGGTGGTGACATCTCCTGGCCTCCAGCTTGCCCCCTCCTCACCACCATCCCAGGCAGTGGGAGGATGCAGAGGCTGGCTGTCCCTGGAGCAGGAGACCACATCTTCATGAAGGCTCGGCCTGAAAGCCCCTGTTGGGGGTGGGCCTGGCCTGACCGTGCCAAGCACAGAGCAGCTCTTCAGTGCATTCAGGCTGCCCGTGGTCCTGGCACACAGACGTGCTGCTTTCCTGGTCAGGGGTAGCCAGCCCCTCACCACCCACCACAGAAACACCAAATAAAAGCTCTGCAAATGTGAAGCCCCACTCGTTGGCCAGGGGTAGGAGGGGGTAGAGTGGGGGGCACAGTGGGTAGAGTCGCCAGCTTGGGGCTAGCAGTGCCTGACTGAGAAACTCAATTTTTTCCACAGTAACTGCAAACATGGACTTATCATCACACCCCAGCATTTGGGGACAGGATGAGCAAGTGCAGAGGACAGGTGGGCAAAAGGGGCTGGGACCAGGGACAACCTCCAGTGAGGAGCTTAATGGAATCCTGTGCCTCCTGCTGTCATACCTGTGACAGCCATGCTTACGGAAACTGGTTCGTGTTTTTTTTTTCCCCTCCAGACTTATTTTGTGGAGCAAGACTTGCTATGTGCAATGTCAACGACTGTCCCCAAGGCCACTGCTGTGTGGAAAGGCAGAGGGGGCAGCAGGGGCTTCCCTGCCCTGGCAGACGTGGGGGCAGAAGAGGGCAGGGTGATGGGCTGAGCTCAGCACACAGAGGGAGGTGGGGGCACGCACTTGGGGCAACAGATCCTGGGGTGCCCACTTGGGGTCCCCTTGCACTTAGTCTGTCTCTATGCCTATACCCGAGCACATGGGGACCAAGAGCCCTGGTATCCCTCCCTCTCCCCATCCCCACGCAAAGGCTGCCCCACAGGAAGCAGCTTTCAGAACAAAACCAGAGAGACTCAGCCACACTTCAGTCCTTAAATAAATACAAAGACACCAACCACCCTCAGGGCTGGGCCATGGCTGCGGCCAGCACCTGCCTGCGAGTGTGGGGTCTCCCACCACTGGGAGAGTCCCCGCTGTTACCCGCTCCTCCAGGGGTCTGGATTGGGACAGCTCCTGGGAAACACTGGCTCCTCGTCCCTGAAGACCTGGCTCAGGTCTACAGTGATGCCAGGCCTGGCTACTCATGGGGAAGGGGATGGCTGTAGGGGACTGATCCCATGCTGGCTGCCACCACGATGGCACCTTTAGTCCCTCCTTCATGATTTCTCTGGGGGAAGGCGCTGCTGCCCCCCCACGTGCAGCACATGTCCTTGCAAAGGCATCGGCAGCCGGAGGGAACTCCAGGACACACACACACGGGCACACACACACACCCTACTCCTCTTCCACCGGTGTCGGAGTGTGGCCGGTCCTTGGCATTAGGGCAATCCGGGACCTGCCTGTTCTGAGACACAAGAGAGGGGTGGCACAGGGTAAGCACAGTTCTTCATTCTCACACAAGGCCCACAGAAGGGATGCTAGCCATGGCATGGTCTCTGAGCACAGCTGATATAACTCATATATATGAACTGCCATAACTCCATGAGCTGTTTGGGCTCAGCCTGACTTTAGGTGCTGTGGGGATGCTGGCAGGGATGCAGCAGGGACCAACCCCCATGGCAAAATCATCCCCTCAGCTGGTAAGGGGTGGGGGCGAAGGGAAAATGGCCACTGCCTGGTAAGTTGTGCCCCCATATGTTTAGCCAAGTGCCCCAAGTCTCAGGGTGAAGGACGGGCACCGCTGTCAGGGAGGGTCTGAGCCTTACCCAAGTCCTTGGGGACTGGTTTCACCCCAGCCACTGGTTGGGCATTCTGGCTATGAGCCATGGCACAGGGCGGGCGCCAGGGGTACTCGGCCTGCAGGAGGAGGTGGAACAGAGAGAGGGAATTACCTGGGATGTGAATCATGAGGCTGCACTCTGTGATTGATTGACAGTGTGAGGAGGCGAAGGAAGGGGAGAAAAGGGACTGAGCAGTCACATGCCAATAGGACACAAGTGCTCAGCTCCCTGCTCTGGGACTCAGTGGCCTGGGAGGGCAGCAAGTCCCAGAGCCACCCACATGTCACCCTCTGCTTCCCCTCCTGCTGGAACAGGTAGAGTCTCACCGGGGGAAAATGGTGGAAGTTCTGTCCTTGAGTGTGCTCGCCCGGCACGGCCGGTGGGTATCGGATCTGCTGCCACTCGTCGTAGCCGTGGTACATGGGGTGAGCCATGGGGGGACTGTACTGGTACTGGTACATGGGGCAGGCTGGGCCCAGCGGGCCCGGCCCTGGCTCGGGCTGCAGCCTCTCTCCAGAAGCCTGCAAGGAGCCAGGACAGATGCTGGGGAGATCCCAATGGCAGCCCACCACCACCTCCACCACCACCCATTACCTGCAGTCCCCAGCCCCTCTGCCCAAGGAGGGTTTCCTCCCATCCCTACCTGTTTATGCTGTTTCAGCAGCTTCTTCAGCTTCTCCTTCTCCTCCTTCTCCCTCTGGCAGTCATCTTTGGAGGCTCGCAGCTGGGAGGAAGAGGGGTTAGTGCAGAGCCCACCCTACCACCCCCCATCTTCATGGGTTAGGGTTGCTGTGGGAATGCCTGCACCAGTCTCTCCCCATCAGATCCCCAGGAGAGGTGCAAAAAGAGGAGACGAATGAAAGGAGATGCTCTGGCAGTGACAAACAGCAGAAGAAACACCCCTCTGGCCTTCCTGTTTCCCTTCAGCCCCTACTCTTAGGTATATACAGGGACTGTGACACGGGGAGAGCATTTCCAAGACACATGGGATTGACACAGGGCCCTCAGAGTGCTGCCAGTAGCACCCAGCGCTGCTCACCTGGTTGTTGGAGATGACCAACTGCTTCTGCAGCTTTTCCAGCTGCTGCTTCAGCTCTTCCTTCTCCTCATTCATCCTCTCCCTGTCACTCCGTTCCCTCTGGAAGTCCTCCTCGAAAATTTTCACCTGGCAGGAAGGAAGAAGGTGTGTGCACCTGGCTGAGGGCAGACACCTCCCCCAAGCAACCCCATCACTGTGCTGCCATCCTTGAGTCCACCAGCCATTCCAAGCCCCAGGCACATGGGCTGGCTCGATGGCCCATGGCTGTGGGCCTTCCAGATGAATGCCTGGAGGATGCTGAGTTGTGTCCCCAGCCCCCAGCACCCCAGCACTGACACCTGCCCAGCTGCTGGGCTGCTGCTGGCACACAGGGCTCCTTGCTGTGGATATTCAGGATGTATTTCCTTGCCCGTCCCCAGTGGCTCCGTGTCCTGCCCTACCTGCTGCTTGAGTAGCTCATTCTGGGTCAGCAGCTCCTGCTGTGGCAGCTTCCCTGCCGGCTCCATGGCAAAGATGGGTGGTGGAGAGGCTTGGACGTTCAGGGCCTCTTCTAGTGCCTACAGAGGAACAGGAGGGAACAGGGTCACAGCAAGTTCAGTGCCCATGATGTCACTGGAGGACCCCAGGCAAGTGCCCAGTGTGGGAAGTGGGTATAATTGGGCAGGAGCAAGAGGGACAAGACCCTCCTTGAACCTCCCTTCCCTGGAGCCCAGAGGGATGTGATGGGCCTCATATAAGTGGTGGGCCTGACACAATTCTCTGCCTGGGCAAGAGTGAGTTATCAGGGTCAGTTTTGGATTTGAGGGAGGTGAAGAGACTGGAGAACACTGAAGACATTTTGCAGTGAGGGGTTGTGCCCTGGCCCCCACCTTGTTCAGCCTCTGGATCTCCTTTTCCTGGTATTCCCGCTGCCTGGTGACCGGAGCCAGCTGCTCCTGCAGGAACCGCATCCTCTGCTGCAGGTCCCTCACCTCCATGGCCAGCCTCTCCTTCTCTGCCTGCAGGACCCGGGGTGCAGGGGAGATCAGCCAGGGGAGGGCAACAGGGCTGGCAGCTCCCTGTCACCCTTCCCGAGGGACTTGCCTCCTCTGTTTCAATCCGGGACTTGGCCAGGAGCAGCTTGCGGTCAAAATCCCGTTGCTTTTGCTCCCGCTCTGACTCCAGCTCGGTCACTGCCCTACGGGCCTCAGCCAGCTCCTGGTGTAGGTCTGTGATCTGCCAGGAGGGAGTGGGGGTGTTGGCCTGGAAGGACCCACACTGGGGAAAAGGAGGCACAGGCAGCCCCCAAACCTCCCTACACCGTTTCCTCTGAGTCCCCACAGCCAGCACCCAGCAGGAATGTGCCCCGCAAGCACCCAGCCCTGAGCACCCAGCCCTACCTTCTGCTCGTACTTCTGCTTCATGGAGCGGAAATGCTGATCCCATTGTTTATTCACCTCCAGCAGCTGCAGGGAGAGAGGGATGGCTGAACAGGAGCCCACACCCTGCTATGAACCAGCTGTGGTGGTCCTTAGCAGACTCCTGTCATGAAAGCACTTTGGGGACCAGCTGGACAGAGATCCCAGCTCCAGCAGTGCTTCCCTGCAGCTCTGAAGCCCTGCTCCAGTCTCTCTGTGCCATCCCAGCCCTGTGCCCCCTCTGCCCACTCCCCGCCTCCTTAGTGGTGCCTCCCTCCCAGCCTGGTCCTCACCTCCCTGCGCTGGTGCTCCAGGATCTTCACCTTCTTTTCCTTGGCCTCCAGCTCTTCTCTGCCCGGCGCCTTCTCCACCATGGCCCCGCTCTGCTGGACGCGCACGGGGGGGACCCTCAGGGCTTTTGTGGAGGCTGTGCCCAAGGCCGGCTAAACTCGAGCCAGTTCCCCTCCCACTGCCTCCCCCATCCCCTTGAGACCCTGAGTAGTCCTGCTGGTCATACTGGGACAAACTAGGGGCTCGATTAAAATGAGGCCATCTTTGCTGATGTGTCAGCAGGCTCCCTGCCTCCTTCCCAGCCCGCTCCAAGGAGATGCTGCCTCCTCACCTGTTCGGCGGCTTCCCTCTTCCCACTGTCCTGGCTGCTCAGTGTCACCATCCTCCGGAGCTCCTGGTTCTCACACCTGTGGGCAGGAAGAGATGGGTCAGCAGGAAGAAGCTTCCAGGGCAGCCCTGTCCTCATCCACATAGCCCACCCTCACCTGAGCTTCTCCAGAGCCTGGTTTCTCTGCTCCAGGTCATGCTCCAGCTTGGTGCGCAGCTCCTTGTTCTCACTGTGCAGCGTCTCACACAGCGTCTGCAAGGTGAACACTGGCAGTTTGAGGACCATGACCAGCCCTTGGCCACCCACACCTCCCACCGAGCCACGCTAAGGAGGCGAGTGTCCACCTCAGGATGGGCAGGAGGGCTTTGGTGGGGAAAAAAAGAGAAGGGGTAGAATCTCCTAGAAGTGCCAGGCCAGCCCTCGCTCACCTGCAGGAACGATGTTCTCTGCTCATTCTTGTGCACCTTGGAGGCCAAGCGCTTGAGCTCGGAGGCCATGTAGCCCATGCGCACAAAGACCTGGTCCTTGCTGGCCTCCTTGGCACAGCCACTCAGCGTGTTCTCCAGCTGCTGCAGCTGGGGCAGCAGGTTGGCATCCTCGTTTGGTGGCTGCTCCAAGTCCTGGGAATGGGGAAGGGATCAAGTGTGGTCAGACCAGTTAAAGGAGCATTGTAAAGTTCCTCTTGGGGCAGATCAACTTCACATCCCATCCATGGCTGTGGTTGGGAGCAGGGCCAGCACCAAGACACTCTGCAGCGCCTCTCAGTATGCTGAAAAACTGTGTCAGCTTCATAAAGGTCTGATTCCCAGCTGCAGGTTATGGCACACTGAGTTCCTGGGTGGAGGAGGACATGGCAGCAGCTCATGGATTCCCTGTGCCCCTTGGCAGTCTGAGCAGAACACTCTCAAATTGCTGACAGCAACGGAGGCATCTCCAGCCTTGGTCTCTTCTCCACCTGAGCTCTTCCCATCTGCACTGAGACTAAAAATCCCAGCTTCTGAGACTGTCCTCTCTACATACACCCTGGTCTGTGCTGGAAGGGGTGGTGGCCTTACCCCAACTCCCATGTTCTCCTTCCACCTGTCCTACTTCTGTGCTCCCTGCTGTGGTGGCACACCAGGCACCAGGAACCCGAGCCCTTTGGCAGGTGACAGCCAAGTGGGTGATGCATGGGATTTAAACCCTGGCTGGGAAAGCCCAGGTCAGGGCACACCCACCAGTGTCAGAGAGTACTCTGCCCATGGGGAGTGTCCCCAGGAGGTTTATGCTCCTCTGGTGTGGTTGGCTAACTCCTCCATAGCCTAGGAGGTGCCCCTGGCACAACAGCTGGCACACATGGCATTGCTGGGAGGAGCTGGGGATGTGCTGGCACACCTACACCTGCTCTGCTCCCAGCCCTGCTGACTCACCTGTAAGAATGTCCCAGATTGCACCACAGGGCAGCCCAGTGTGTCCCCAGCACCCTGACCCCGGAGTTTACAGCCCCAAACCTGCTGGGGGAGGGTGTGTGTGTGGGGCACAACACAGCCAGCTCCTCCCACCCATGTCTGCTGGCAAGGGAGGCAGTGAGGACCCAAGCTGGGAGAATCCAGGTGTGAGCACAGGATTTGGACTCGGCTCAGAAACCAGCAGCTGGTGGCCAAGCAGATCCCATTCCATTCTCCATCACCTCGTAGCTGCACCCCAGGAGTGTCCAGTAAGACTCAACTCCTCCAAGAGCCTCTCTGGCCAATGTGAACTGGGATGTGCAACGAGAGCATGTCCTCTTACTGGTACCATGTGGTGCCAGCTGATGTTCATTCCCCTTGGGTTCCCCATTCCTTTCACCCCTCCATTCCAGCACACAAAAAAACCAGGGCAGGACAGGATGGGGCAATGACAATTCAGGTGGCAGCAAAAGGAGCACACAGAGGTGTTTTGGCTAGGGCAGACCCTGTCAGCAATTAAAGGGCTTGGAGGCCTGGTCCTCCCACTCCGTGTGGGCACCAGCTGAGTATCAGAGCATCACTGACAGCTACTTGGGTTGTCACAGCTCTTCCTGTCACTGTCATGTGGAATCTGCAGACATTGTCGTCCCCATCTGGCTGGGGCTGCTTCACTGGCCCCTCGTCCAGGCCCAGCCAGGCCAGATATGTTTGGGGGAAGACCTGTGCCCAGTTTATCCCTCCTCTGTGGTTTGCCCAAGGGTTGCCTTGACACAGGTTAGCCAGCCCTGCTGGTGCCTGCCTGGGCACAGAACTGCAGCCCTATGCACCCTCAAACCCCTGACACTGGCTCGACTCCCCACCCTCCAACACCAAATCCTGCAGGCACCAGGGCCACTCACCACTCTCCTGCTCTCCTGGGGAAACCCCTGCGCTTCGATGGCAACGATCTCAAACTCTGAGGAGGACCCCTGCAAGGGGAGGCAGCCAGGTCAGAGCTCCCCAGAGAATGGCAGCCCAAGATGCCCACCACACAAAGAGAGGGACCACCAGGAGTACAGAAGAGGAGCTGACCCCGCCTTTCAGGTTCATCCCTGTTTCTAAAGGCTAAAGCCATGCCAGCACCAGCTTCCACATTCAGCAGACTCACACTTGGAGGTGATTTCCGTGCTTCCACGTCCGGCTGGGCACTGCCTGGGGCTGCCCGTGCAAAGCTGGGATCAGGGCCGATGGCTGCAGAGAGGGGAGAGGATGCAGCCGTGAGCCTTTTGGAGAGCAGGGCCTCTCTCCACCTTGCACAGGGATGCAGAGAGCAGACCCCTGCAAGGTCAGGCACTGATGGATGATTTCTACCCCACCCATGGGGATGGGACAGAAACCTCCTTTTAGAAGGGAGGATGGCAGTGGTTTGATACATTCCAGAGATGACACGGCTGCAAGGGACCTTCATTCAAGTCTCTTGCACAGCCTTTCCCTTCCCCCAAGCTCAGGATTCTGAGCCATCAGGTTAGTCCTCTCCCATGAGCCTCACATCTCCTACCTCTGGTTTCTACCAAGTCTTCCAAGGAAGATGATCCAATCAGCATTTTGTTGTCCTTCACGAGGTCCTCTGCCTTCTGCCGCAGCTTGGATGCCTCCACATGAGACTCCTCCAGAAGCTCTCCTGTTGTGAGCAACAGAAGGATGCTCAGCCTCCTTCCCCAAGGGCCTGTCCTGCAGTAGCCCCATCCACCAGCACCAAAAACCCTGTCTGCCTAGAGCAGTGCCCAGAATAGTCCTTCTTCATCTGGAAACAACTATTCTGGGATAAATCCAACAGCAAAGCTGGATCAGCGGCTCACTGGTTTCAGAGATACTCATGCTGACACATAGAGGACTGGTTACAGGAGGCAGAAGGCACCACTGTGGCTCTCAGAGGAGACAAATTTAAGCCTGGGACTTATAGGTCCAACCTCCCCACTCTGGGGTCTGGCATGAACAATGCAATGCTCCCCCGATGAGGGGGGGCTGCTGCCACACCAGTGAGTCCCTGTCCAGGTAAGGGCATGGTGACACAACGGGAATCACGAGGCAGGTGGAAATTCGGCTGCAGAAGCAGGACTCAAAGGAGGAAGCTGGCTCATGAGACAGAAAGCAAAACTGGGGGTGGGAGCGGGGGAAGGCTGACAAGGAGAAGAAAGAGGGTGGCACAACTCAGCTGGAACATTTCAACACTGGCATGTTCCTGCTGCCGCAGGGAGCACTCAACATCAGGTTCCTTGAGAAACACCTGGGAAAAGCCCTTGGCCCAGCATGGCTTGCAGCAGGTGGGGATTTTTATCAAAAGCAGAACAGATCTCAGCACCTATGAACCCCAAGGAGCTGTCCTTGCTCCAGCACTTGTTTTCTCTTTCCAGCCATTTATTCCACCACGAAACACCCCAGAAGTTCAGCAAAATTCTTGCTCCCTCTCTATAGACATGTGAAAAAGCTCAGACACCCTGCTCAGTCCTCCAGGACAGGGAGAGCTTTGCTGCTGCCCCAGTGCCAAGACCCCCAGCTTCTACCAGCACCCTTCTTCAACCAAGCAAGAAACCCCTGGCTTTGTAGGCACAGGCTGGGCTGCCCCAAAGGCAAATCTCATCCCCCTGGCACGCAGCAGTTACCGATAGACTTGATCCCTTGCATCTTCTCCTTCAGCCGGGCGTTTTCCTCCACCAGCCGCTCCAAGGCCGTGGATCCATTCTCCTCTGAGCCCCCACCGGGGTCATAGATATGATAAGGTCCTCTCCCTTCCATGCCTGCTGTTCAGTCGCCTACCTCCCAGCCAGGCATCCCTGCAAGGCAATGGAGCACGGTGTCACCTTCCTCTGGCTCCAGGTGGTGCCACAGTCCCCTGCTCCTAACCACAGGGGGGTCTAGGGTGCTGTGCTGGTGCCTCACTGCTCGCCAGCCAGCTAACAAGTGACCCAGGTGAAGGCACTTCCCCCTCCAGCCCTGCTCGGGGCAAACGTGTTGGGGTGACTCATGGCCATGAGAACTGTCACACGAGGAGGCATCACCAGCAGCCCCACTTGGGGCTGGCTTTCACCCACGAAGGGCACTGGAGTCACAGAGAAGGCTGCAAGCCCTGGTTGCTGCATCCCTGGAGAGATGGAGATGCAGCAACCAGGAGCATTCACCCACACCAGAGCAAACCTGTGCACTGTCACCAGGGCATCCTGCTCAACACACGGTATTTCTGGGGTGCATAAAGGCTTGTGAGGGGCTGTTTGGGGAGGGGGGTAGTGTCTGCAACTCCAAAAGCCTTAACCAGCAGCTGGGGGGAAGTTTGGGCTGTACTGGGGGATGAGCCCCAGGAGCCAGGCAGGGACCCACTCTGTCCTCCTGCTCAGCCAGAAAAACTGGCTGTCAGAAGCACAGCTTCCTGAACTGGGGACAGGAAACATCCGGGCATGTGCCAGGCTGGGAGCAAAGCCCAAGGAGACAGAACACCCACAAGCAGTATGCTAATTGCTTTTCCAATTCCGTGCACTAGCCAGTGGCCTAAGGCCTCCCCCTTGCTGAAGTCTGACCTGGGGACAGCTGGGCAGGATCCTGGCTCCAGGTCTCACCCGTGTCCTGGGGGGATAAAGCAGCAACTGTGAATCACAGCACAGCTTATCAGAACTATCACCCCTGATGCCAGCTTGTTACATGGAGCAGAGCAGCAGCTGAGAAGGTCCTGGTGCCAGCTGAAGCTGGGATGCTCCCTGGGGGCACAACCAAAGTGCTCTTCTCACAGCCGAGACAGCTGGTGAGCAGGAGGGGGCTGAGAGGAGGCATTTAGAAAGGGGAAGGGGGTAGCCTGTCCCCGAAACTGTCTCAGCCTCAGACTAATGCTTATGCCATGAGCGATGCAGGCTGATCTCCAGTTTGGATGACCTGCCTGCCAGGGAGCGGCAGGGACTTTCCAGATGACAACTGCCACCTGGCAGCATCCACAACTGGAGCAGCAATTAACGCCTGCGACAGGCAATCAGGCCTGGCCTCAGCAGCACTCTGCTTCTGGGAGATGCTTTGGGGCGTCTCATCATCCTCCTGCTCCGTGGGTGCTGCCAAGCCCCCCACTGCGAGCCAGTGACCTCGTCCCAAGCAGCTGGAACTGCCCAGCTATGGTGGTGTGGGGTGAGCTGAGGGAAGGCTATTCCTGGAGCCCAGCGCAGCTGACAGGAAGCTGTGGAAGAACCAGGGCCATTTCTGAGCTGTGGGTCCCAGCGATGGCAGCACTGCCACAGCCAGTCTTACATAGAGGGCAGGTTTGGGTTAGGTATTAGGTAGAGATTCTTTACTGTGAGGGCATGAAGCACCAGAACAGGGTGCCCAGAGCAGCTGTGGATGCCCCATCCCTGGAAGTGATCAAGGCCAGACTGGATGAGCCCAGCACATAGCCCAGTGGGACCCTTGTAGCTGGGAAATGCCATCACCTGTGGCCACACTACCTGCCTGGCCAGCCTGGCAGAGGATGGGGATGGTGTCACAGGCTGGCTGGAGACCCCAACCTGCTTCTCACTGCTGTCCAGTCACCACATGCTGCTCCACACCTGGGGCTCTGGGAGGACCTGGGTACCAAACCCACCCTGCAGTGACCATCTTGTGGGACAGCTGCATCCTGCACTGGGATGAGCCCAGGTGTTTGCCAGGGAAGGTAGGGAGAGGAGGAAGAAGAGGGAAGAGCTGCCCTCTCCTGCGGTACCATTTCCTCATGTGGCTTGCAAGCAGCCTGAAATACCAGTCTTCATTCTCTTAATGCCAGACCCCAAACCTGGAGGTTTTCTGCCTTGTCCCATAGAACATGGGAGGTACCTGTCCCCTGTGCACCCCTGCAGGAATCCCTCAGCATCCTGCTGCACTGACCACCCTGCAAAACAGCTCATCCACAGTGATCCCATATTCTCCCAGATGGATGGAGCCCCTGCAAGCTTCTGATATTCCCTATTCTAAGATTCTATCAAGAACTTTTCTACTCCAAGTCTGTGCCCTACCAGGGAGATTGTTGCAAAGAGACCACAGGAGCTGTTTTCAAACAACAGCTGGGGAGAGGAACTGGACTGTCTCCAGCTGACGGAAGCACAGACCAGCCACAAATTCACCAGCAAACAATAGCCAGCAAGAGGGAGGGGTTTCCATAGCATTCCAGGCCATCACTGGGGACAGGGTGGGTTTTCCTGGAGCGGAGGCACAGTCCAATTTCTGCAAGGTGCTGCTGGAACAGAGAGGTCACGCTGGGGACCAGAGACCAAGTCACTGATACCAGTCTTGGTTTGTGGTGGTTTTTTTTTTTTCCTTAAGAGTTCTGACAGGCGAGATTTACAGTGAAAAATCTCATTTCAATAAAAACACGAGGGGAGGAGAGAGGGGCCCATACACCAGCACCTAACGGTGGTTAGATACGCAAAGAAAACATGGACTACCACAAACGCCAGCAGTAACCACCAAACCACCAGAAAACACTTCCCTCTTTGCCAGTCAACAGTTCCTAAGATGATCTGACAGTGTTTCACAGCCCTGAGGACCAAGCTCGGACTGTGGCTGCCCAGCTGCAGCTCGCTGGCTCCATGCCCAGCCACTGTCAGAGACTGCCAGACGGGCACCCGTGGGCGTCGCTGGTTCCATGCAGGACACCAAGATCTTCAGATAGCAAATTTTTATGGCAACTCAGCAAAAGCAGAGAATGAGAGTGTGAGTGGGCAGAGGAGGCTCACGGGCAAAGATGAAAGCAGAGGGGTGTTTAAATAGCTGTGCTGTGGCTTGGGAGTGAGGTGGAGCTGTCACTGCTGTCACACAGAACAACACGCACCACTGCCACAGTTGTCACTGTACCAGCCATGCAGAAGGATGTGATTCCTTCTTTAAAATTACTGACACTGAAGATACCCAGGCTTAGGATGTGAAGCCTGTGCAGGAGGGGGTTGGCACTGCAGGGGGGTTGCTCTAGGCAGTGACCCCAGGGTGGGGAGCAGCCTCGCAGAGCTGCAGGCTTAGCAGCCCTTCAATTCCCATCCTGCGATGGCCCAGCCCTAAGGAGAAGGGGGTTTTCCTTACTCCAGTGCACAACGTTCACAGGAAGCCTCCTCCACACCAGGATCACAGGAGGTGAAAGCAAATCCCTGCAGGCTGCCAGCATAATTTTCCCATGACTGGGGCTGCTGGGTCCCTGGCATGCCTCCTCAGAGGGAAAGCAAAAGCCACTCAGATAGACACCATAGAATGATTCTTTTGTTTGTTTGTTTGATCATTTTACCCCAGACTGATTTTCTTCTACAGGGCTCCAGCAGCTTCCCAGACAAGGGACAACAATTCCTGGATTGCTGGACTGGTCTCATTTGCAGGAAAGCAAAAGTAGGGATGGGCTTAGGAGGCAGCAATAATGAGACTCTTTGGGCAGTGCAGTCCACTGAGCTGGGAGTAATAGAAGAAGAGGAAAGCAGGCATTGCAAGGCTCAGGTCTCAAAGGGAAAGGTCTGAACCTCCACTTGCACTGTGTTCCTTTCCAGCCAGTTTAACCACAAAGAGAGGGTGGGAGAGGCAATAACCCTACCCAAAACACAGCAGGTATTAAAAACGTCCCCCAGCAAGAAAGCCCACTCTCACCTGAAAAACCCACCTCCTGAAGAGGCTTCACAAAACAACCTGCTTCTGATGAGGCTGCTCACAAAGAAAAGAAAGCATTTCCCTGGGTCTGCCAGGTTTACAAACACAGGTAACCATGCACAGCTGCAGAGCTCCTTGGGATGGGCCCAAGCTTCAATGCAGGCAGGACAAGCAGCCAAGCATGGTGCTGGTGCTCTAGTGACAGCCTGGGGCAGGGGGGGATTTATGCAAGACACGGTCTTCAGCTGCAAAGACATCTGGCTCATCCTGCCTGCTCCACTTCTCCCTGCAGAGCTCAGCAGCATCATGGCTGCTTGTCACAGCACTCCAAAGCAGAACAAGGCACAGCCACCCCTTTCCTTGTAGCCTTTTTCTTGACACTATTCCAGTCCAACTTGGTGTGCTTCAGCTGGCAACAACCAAGCCAGCAGCAAACAGTGACACCACAAAGCTACACCATCAAAGTGCCACCCAAAGTGTAAGAACTGCTGCTTTAAAACAAAATCTGCAATGCCACAACAGTAGATGGTTTGGTTTCCTCCACCCAAGAGAGTTTGTACCAGCTGCTGGCAAGCAACAACCCACGGCCCTGAGCTAAATAGGTCTGCCTGGCGTAGGTTGGGCCGAAAGGGCCTCGTGGGATTTCTTGCAGAACCAGGAACGATGCCAAAGGCAGCAAAAAGGCCCTCCTGTTTTCTTCCTGCTTACTTCACCTCACCACAGAGACAGCTCTCAAGGACGTGCCTGGTTGGAACCTTCCTGTCTCCAGAACTCATCCCAGTGCCCAAAATCCAGTGCCTGGAATGCTTCAGCTGACAGCGGTCCCCATGAAATGTGCACTCCAGAAGAGCTTGTGCCAGCAGACCAGCTCCCATTCCCCCAAGTGGTGGGAATAACCAGCTCAAGGGAAAAGGTTGCATTTGACTTCTTGATTCAGGGGGCAACCGGTGTGCCAGGGACGCAGGAACAGGATAGCCAGATCTCTTGAGAGGATGCAGGTCCCCATGAATGCCATCTGATGCTATTCTCACCCAAAAGCAGCAGTGAAGGGCAGCATCTTTTCTCATTTTTTTTTCTCTCTGCCCTCTGTGAGGGTCTTAGCATGGAATTGAGGGAGGGAAAAGGGGGAGACAAGCTGTGCCTCCCTCCCAAAAGAGGAGGATGCTGCCATCCCTGCTCCAGCTATTCCAGCCTCTGGATCAGCATCCGATGCGGACACACACGGTTGGACCAGAGGGGAAAAGTCAAAGGGAACGGAAAACAGCTTGAAAAGGAGGGTGGGGGCCATGGGCCCTCGGACCGGCCCTGCCCGGGGGATCGCAAACCAGGGACAGTCGGGAGGCAGATGCGTGGGCCCGGGGAAACGCTGGGGTTGTGCAAGGCGGGGCGAGGGAGGAGCGGGGCCGCCCCGGGCATCAGCGCCTCCCGGGG
>WBMY01006486.1:8200-26423 GCA_013397315.1 Donacobius atricapilla | reverse complement strand
GAGAGAGCCAGCAGCTGCCCCAGCCCCCCCCAACCTGCCCAACTCTTGTGGCACCTCTGCCCATCCAAGAGAAGCCCCCAAAAACCAGAGGAGTGCCGCCAAACGCCCCAGAGGCTTGGCCACCTCCCTGTTGTCTCAAGTACCCAGCCATCAGTGCTTCCCAGCAACTCAATGGGAAAAAAATTTCACACGTGAAAGGAACAAAAGGAAAGAAAGCCAAGCCCCAACAATAATGCAGAGGTTTCTATAAAAAACCAAATTGGACAAATTTAATGAAACACAGAATCTTAGATTCAATTAGGTTAGAAAAGACCTCTGAGATCCTGCAGTTCAACCTATGATTGACCACTGCCATATCAACGAGACCATGGCTCTAAATGCCACATCCAGTCTTAAACATCTCCACAGATGGTGACTTCATCACCTCTCTGGGCAGCCCATTCCAATGTCTAGACTCCTTTTCTGAGAAGAAATCCTCCCTAATGTGCAACCTAAACCTCCCTTAGGGCAGCTTAAGATTGTGTTCCCTTGTCCTGTTGTTTGCTCCCTGGGAGTAGACATCAACCCCCGCCAGGCTTCTAGGCAGTTGTAGACAGCAATATGGTCTCTGCTAGGCCTCCTTTCGCCGGGCTGAACACACCCAGCTCCCTCAGCTGCTCCTCATCAGGCTTGTGCTCTGGATTCTTCCCCAGCTCCGTTGCCCTTCTCTGGACATGCTCCAGCTCCTCAATGTCTTTCTTGTAACAAGGAGCCCAAAACTGAACACAGGATTCAAGGTGAGACCTCAGAAGTGTCCAACACGGGAAGGGGTTTGCCCTGCCTCTACTGCCACACTGTTGTTGATAAAGTCCAGGTGTTGTTGGTCTTCTTGGCCACCTGTGCAGAGCTGGTTCATTTTCAGCTGCTGTTGAGCATCCTACCCGGGGTCCTTTTCTGCTAGGCCACTTTCCAGACACTCTCCTGAGCCAGCTGCTTTTGGTTTCCAATATGACCCGACTGAAATGTGGCCTAAAGGGTTATTTTGAGAGAGGTTTTGGTAAGCCATTTTTCACATCTCGGTAGCTGCCTTTAGCATGAAAGTATATGAGCCTTAGAAGAATTTGTGAAGCCTTGCGATCACATAATGAATATTAGTTAGTGGTTAAGACTTTTGACTGCATGACAGATTAGCATTATACTGTGGCAAAAGATCCCAGAAAAAAGCAACAGTTGAATTTATAACTGCACCCAGGTTAGGAATAAAAAAGTGAGCTACACCCTCCCAATTTCCTTGTGAATCAGGAAGTTGATCACAAAAAAATGGGAAGATAAGTTCAGGGGAAAATGTTCTTGATAATGCTGATAAAACAGAATCTTTCAGTTGTAAACTGAAAAAACCAAATTAATATATATATATATTAAAATTACTCACTATACTTGTGATTGTTGTAACAATTGAATTGAAACTTGCTAGGAAACTTCACTTTGTATGCTGGAAAATTAAAATCATATCAAATTGCATTTTGTAAAGAACTACTCATAATGAAACCATAAAATTTTGCTCATTTTCTCAGCTATTTTGAAAACTGTGACACAAACAGCATGTGTTTGAGAGCCTTAATGTGCAATCTCTACAATCAGCAGAAGGAAAACCACCCCCCATCAGCATTCTCACTTATTTTAAAGATAGCCCCAAACTTTTAAAGGGCCATCAAGTCTTGGTTGTAATCAACTCTTTCAATAAGTGTGCAAACATAAGCTATAACTCCTGATGTTTGTGTGGGTAGATGTTTAACATGAAAAATTATTATTAGGATGTTGGACCTCAAATGTTTTAGTTTCTGGCTGCTATAAATTATGAGATAGTACTGAAAAGTCAGAAAAACATGGAACCTCTATGACTGCTAAAGCTCCAGAGGAATCCATGATAGCTGAGGCGCTGATTTTAAGTCACATACAGAACTTTCACTTATGCTTAGCTGCAGGCATTCCTCCATTTAACAAATATTCAGTCTGTGACATCACAGCGAGTATACAAACATGATATTCCCAAGGACGCAATGATTTAGTGCTCCCATGAAAGAATGGCAGAGTGGCATATGGCTGAGCTAACAGGAAATGTGAAAAGTGTAGAATATTCCCTAAAGAGAGATACTTTGAAGAAGAAGGCAGTTTTCATTTTAGAATAGAAAAAATGCAAACTATTTGTCATTTTAGAAGAAAGTTTCCAACCCAGCTTGGGATACTGACTTGAAGGAGTGACTTCTAAGTGGTAAAATTTTTTTTGAGGTGCTAGGGTGTGTCTGGAGAAGAAAAAAGAGATAGGGGAGAGGCTGGAGCACAAGACCTGTGAGAAACAGCTGACGGAGCTGGGCATGTTTAGCCTGCAGAAAAGAAGTATGCAGGGAGACCTTATTGTTCTCTACAGTGAATTGTGAAGTCGTAGCCAGGAAGGGGTCAGCCCCTTTTTCCAAGAAATAAGTGACAAGATGAGATGAAATGGCCTCAAGTTGCACCAGAGAAGGTTTAACTTTGATATTAGGAAAAACAGAATGAAATGGACTGTAAAGCATCATATTGCCCAGGCAAGTGGTGGACACACCATCACTGGAAGCATTCAAAAAAATATTTGGGTATGGAACTTGGGGATGTGGTGAACATGGTTGTAGTCCTGGGTTGTACTTGATGATTTTAAAGGTATTTTCTAGCCTTTATGATTCCATAATTCTATGAATTTATGAATGTTCGTTTTTATTCAATGTGATAGGAAGACTTCTTAATGTGAACATTTCTTGCTGTAAGAGCAGGAATCCTGCCTAATACACATGATTTGCAGAATTCAGTCTTTGACTCAGTGATTCAGCAGCTTTCCAAACTCATCAAAATGTTTTCTGCGTGGTCAAAGGAGCATCAGCAGTAGTTAAGGCATGACTTGGGGAGAGATGAGTAACATAAGCCTTTCACCTGTGGGTCACTAGTTCAAATTCAGCTGCTGTTAATATCAGCCAAAAGTAATTGGGATGACTTTATGATATGTTATTGACTTCTACATCAGAAAAGTGATCCACACAAACAATTTTTTTGTTAACCTTTTACTTAGTCATTAAATGAGCCATACCCATAGATATGGCGTGTCAGAGTTGAGACTTGTGGGCAGACATTGTGAGGAAACATGTTTCAGCTGCATATGTGGATGGAAGGAAATTCTGCTCTCCAGATGTCTTAAGGGCACTTCTCAGAAGCACTAAATTGATAAAAATTATATGTTGTTTGTCTTCCATACACACATACACAGCACTTAATTTAGTGGATTTTTTTTGTTTGTTTCTCCTCAATCTATTAACTCTGAAACCTGATAACTTTCAGGTTTCAGAGTTAATAGAGTTTGATGCAGGTATGGTGTTTTGTTGTTGTTGATGATGTTGTTTTTGTTTTTTTTTATTTCTATGTTTTCCCTTTTTTGCCTCATGTATTTTGTCATAAATAAAACAATAGATGAAACACTCAGCTGAGTCCAAGCAAAAATATTGCATATTGAAAGAATGCTAAAAAAATACTGTGGGCTTTTTTGTGTTAGGAGGGGGATTTTTTTGAGAGTGGGGGTGCTGATATATTTCTAAACTTCTGTGTAACAGGATCTGAAGCCATATTTTATCCTCAAAAATTTTGCTGAACAACTAGATTATTTGGCAGAATATTCTTACTCTAGCAGAAAAAATAAATATGAAGCAAGAATCTTACTTCTGTGATTCCCTTGAAAATATCTAACTTCTCATTTATTTGATTTACATTCTTCTTCATATATCATAAAAATATGGAAAAATTGCAGCTTCATCAATACAGCCTTGAAAACATGGGAAGACAGGGGTGAACTTTCAGAATAAGGAACTAACAGAATAAGTAACCTATGCTACATTTTACAGTATTTTACATCATATATTTTCAGTAGCAAAGCGATGAAGTGCAGCCTAGACCAGTGACAGTGAGGTGAGCTAATAAGTGGCCGATCTGCCTGTCTCAGTCAGCTGGGATCAGCAGCATACCTCTAGTACCCTAGTGATCAGTACCTGAGGGCAATATTGTTAACCTTTTCATTAATGACCTGAGTGATAGCATAGAATGCACCTTCAA
This sequence comes from Donacobius atricapilla, assembly GCA_013397315.1. Lineage (NCBI taxonomy): Eukaryota > Metazoa > Chordata > Aves > Passeriformes > Mimidae > Donacobius > Donacobius atricapilla. The sequence continues at coordinate 22,313 of WBMY01006486.1, read as the reverse complement.
GGATTTTGCAGATGATACAAAATTGGGAGTAGCTGGTGCACTCGAAGGTCATATTACCACCCAGACCCTGGAGAAATGGGCTGACAGAAACCTCATGCAGCTCAGTGAGGAGAGGTCAAAAATCCTGCACCTTGGAAGGAACAAGCTGACACCAGCAGAGGCTGGGGGCTACCCAGCTGGAGAGCAACTGGGCAGAAAAATGACCTGAGGGTCCTAATGGGCAACAAGTTGACCATGAGCCAGCAACACACCCTTTTGATTCCCCCCCAAAGATCAGGAAGCCCTATTTTACTCTGTGGGTGACTGAGCACTGGCGACATTGCCCAGAGAAGCTGTGAAATCTTCCACCTTGGAGATGTTAAAAATATGAACGGACATAATCCTGGGAAGTCTGCTCTAGGCATCTCCCTGCTTTGAGCAGGGATTCAGACTAATTGTTCTTCAGAGATGCATGCCAATATCATTTGTTCTGTGATACTAATTTTATACCATAAAGTGTATTGATATAAATATGGGTGAAACTGTTTGCGCTGTATGTTTGCCAATCCCGTATTTTCTGTGTTTGCTCTGATATCTCAGGATAACTGAAATATCCAGCATCTTTCCTTAGGTTAGTTGTTAAACATCTCCTGTATCAAAACCTGGCTGGAGACATCCCTGCCAGTATTTAGAGCTATTCCTACCTGAGTTATATATTACAGAATAATATGGACTCAGATTCTACAAACTAAAGAAATAGATGGAAAGAAAAAAGTCCAGGAAAAGAAACAAATTAACAAGAAACACTGCTAGCAGAAGAAAACCAATTATCTGAATAAAAATTTATTCAGTACCTATAATAGGAAAAGTAACAGTAACTCATTTTTCATTCATTATTATCAAACTATGCTCAGTGTTTAGACTTGTGTCTTTTAGCAGTTTTTGCAACTTCTGTGGAGAAAGTATTCATGTCTTCTCCCTTTTTCTCCTCTCTTTTTCTGATTTGCTTAAAGAACTTGTTCAGCTTATGTCTGCATGTCTAACTACTTACCTTTCTACTGACTTATATTTTCATTGACAGCATGAGAGTAGGTGAGAGAGTAATTTTTCTGAACCCCTGGGGAAAACATACAGAATTATGTCTTTTGTATGCTGTATTTTCTCTGCTGAGTACATGCCTTTTTTTTTTTTAACTTTTTGATAAGTGATTATCTTCTGACGTGGTTGTAGTGGATGCCTCAAAATGCTTTGAAGAAGTTCAAGATAAATGGGTAAGTCTATGTGCAAGGCAAAAGTGAGAGGGGTGGGTAAGATGGTTATCTCTTAGAAAGAGTACTGAGCTTTCCAGGCAATCTCAAAAGGTTCTGTATGACTTTTCTTGCTGATGGCTTATAGTTAGGGTAGATATCACACATAGGAACAATCAGCTACATTTAACCTGAGACAATTATGTAATGACTAAATACATCATGATGTAGCTTCTGAAAAATACTTATCTGCACAAGGATTGCCAGAGCGAAGCACGACAAATTCCAGCACTAACTTTGGCCTTTTAATGTTACGGTGTTTGGGTTTGGGTTTTTTTTTAAATTAAAGTCACAATTCTAGATGCATTTTTCCCATAAATCTTAAAATCGGACATCTTGTAAATTCTAAAGGTAATTGGAAAATAAATATATTCACTTACACAGTGGTTAACCCTCACAGGGTGCTTATCACTGTAGTGCTGGTATTTCAGTTCTTTTCAGTTTACTGGTCCTTCTTTCTTCTCCAAAAAGCAGTAATAGTCTCCTCTTGCTTGAATATATACTATTTGACAAAAGTACTGGAAGACAGAGTAGGAACTCAAATTTCGACAACTGAAGAAAAGATGAGAAAATCATTATAATGATTAGCAAAACTAATAACTGACTCACAGGAAAAATGCAAAAAGAAAGAGAAGGGAAATGAAAAAGGAAAAAGGAAAAAAGAAAAAACACTGTAATTACTGATAAATACGTTAATTACAAATTTATTTTGGAATTTAAATCGGAATTTATGAAGTCCGTCAGGCACAAGCTGTATTTTCTCAAGGATGGAGAAATGTCTCTCTATCCCCTGTCTGCAATGATGAATACACAATTTGTATCCTATGGGATCATGGAGAGTATAATTGTGGGCATTCCATCTCCTTACAGAAACACAGAAATGTGTAATAAATAGAGTGGAACACTGAATCTTTTATATCAGCCTAAATACTGATAATTGTCATAATTCTTTATGATTTGGTATATTATACCATAGAAAAAGTCTAATCTCTCTTGACAGAACTATTCTACAGTTTCAGCTCAACATACAGTCAGCTTTATGCTTAAAGCATTCACAGGAGAGGTAGCAGAGACAACTTTAAATCTCATGTCTGTAGGATTTATAAGCAGAAATTGGAAATATCATCTCTTACCTCTTGGAAGTACCCTAAGATGTATAAGGCCACATTCCTTATGTTGAAACAAATCCACTTTGTAGATAACATTTTAATAGTCACAGATACCAAGAGCATAGAGAGAGAGGGAGAAAGATTAAACTCCAACCTGGTGGCCAGACCATGAGTTGGGGCATCTATATCAGGCCTTGCTGGTATGCATTATAAGGTTTTATTTGAATTTAGAATTATTAGAACTAAGGACTTAATCTGAAATACAAATTTATGTAGGAAAATATTTAATAAAGATTTTATAGCAGTGTGACTAATATTGCCTTTGAAATTTACTTCTCTCAGTGTATCAGAAGAAAGGAATGGTATAGAGTACTTTCTGAAAAAAAAAAAAAAAGAGCAAAGGGATATAATCCATATTACAAAAGGAGTAATGTATATTAGACTAGGAATGTGCAAGACATTCAAACTACTCTGTTGGCTTTTGTGGGTTGATGAAGATTCCAGAAAAAAATTTGAAGTAACTTCTGATCTATCTCAGGAAATATAAATAAGTAAATAAATAAATAAACAATGTCCATGTTTTATGTGCAAAAATTAACTGAGTGGGTGAATTATCACTCAACATAATTTTTGGTTAGGAAGTGAATAAATATTGACTTGCTTTGGTTGTTGCACAAATTTCTTCTATAGTATTTTTTTTTTTAATCAAATGAAATACGCAAACAAGACAGTACTCCAAAATCTCCTTTGATTAACTATTTAGGATGTAAAAAATATATTCCTACTTAACTTACTCTAAATCCATCCTTTATCAAAAAATATTGCTGGAGAAAAATTTTCTTTGGGTAGTTCTTAGATTCTTTGTTTCACCCACTCAAGAAAATGAAACTCTAAACTAATCTGATCTTCACTCAGAAAATCTTGTGTGTTACAGTTAAAGTATATAATCATGTATTTCTCCTGTAGATACTGTCTGTGTATATTATTCAGATATATGCAAATGCAACAACTTTCTGTTTTGAACTTATGCTTTAAGAAAATGTTCATTTATTGTGGGCAATGTAATTTTGTAAAGGTCCTGAATCTGTCAGGACTGCTGAGAACAGAAATGTTGCTGTGGCCTGTATTAATTTCAGGTGGCTACACTTTTCATTGGAGTGCTGGAATTTGAAAGTTATTTTGGCTTACACTGATAAAATTCCATGTTGACATAGAATTCACAAAACCAATGTCTGCTGAAAAATATAGAAATAGCAATTATTATGCAAATCAAATCATTAGTCAAAATTTACTTAAATACAGTAAAAATCTGACAGAAATATCCTTGATGGGATATATATCTCTCCAAAATTTTCTTGTAAGTTGGATGGTTTCACAGTTTTTGAACTCATGAAATTCCAGGCTGCATGTTAATTGAATGTACCTATTTAGATGCATAAATGACTATATTGCATTTACTTAATGTAATTTATATGGATTTAGTAGTATTTTAGTTTATTTTCTATATAATTTTTAACAGTGCTAGGACTTATAGTCGTAGCAATAAATAAATACACTGTGCCTTTTCTTTGTTGCTGTTGGTTTTTATTATTACTGATATTGAATGAAAGAGGCTGCTTTTAGTTAAAATGAAGTGCTTGAATTTCATCTGCTGCATAGATATTCTCAGTTAACTTGTCAGGTAATCCTGTGTAAACAAAACTTCCCAGTGCATACCGAGTACCACATAAAACAGTGCAAACATACAGCATAATGCCTTTATCTAAAATATAGTTATGGGACATAAGACCAAATCAATATTCTATTTGAGGTTTAACAGCTAACAAATAGTAAAAAATCACTACAGACACAGAAGCAATGCCTTTTTTACTAAATTTAAATTACCTCTAGCATTAAACACCACATTTTATTTAAATAGAACTTAATTCTTTCAGATTTAACACTTAGAATTTCTCAAAATCTAACTGACGTTGAGTAATAAGACATGGATTATCAGAAACACTATTCTTCAAGACATCAACTGTTATAATTATTACCATCTCACCTGATGGGGTCCTGCATCTAACTAGAATCTTCAGATAATTTCATGGTTGCAAACTTTAAAAGTAATGGATCATGAGACTAAAATGCATTTTAATAGGGAAATATAATACAAGAGCTCTAAATGCAATGTTTAATAACAGAATCATGATATTTCTTCTTTTGAGATGGCTATGCCACCTACTACCCGTGTAAGAACTTTCTAGACCTTTGGAACAAATGAGCCTGAAGGTATAAAATGAGGTATATCATATACAAAATAGGAAAATTGGTTAGTTAGCTTAATCATTTAAGGTATGACAAAGTAAAGCATTCTTAATTCACACTGCTTTTTATTTTTTTCAAAAAGAAATTTTCTATTTTATCAACTTCATAGAAAAATGGTTACTGTTTTCCAAGAGAAGTTTCAATATTAGATCTCCATGGATGTTTTCAGATTATTAGAGCTATTACTAAGAAGTTCAGAGATGAAATAACAGAAAGCTAGGAACCATTCATGACAGACATTTAGGTGATTATGGCTCAAAACATCTTACAATAGTAAAATTGCAATAATCCGTCTTCTTGAAGCTTTTATTTATATACAGGTAAATCAAATGTAACATTAGTGGAATTTAAATTGTCACGTTAAACATATTTGATTTACATGAGACTAGGAGATTGCTTGAGTGAAATATACCGTGTCTTTCCTTGCACTGCCTTAGGTGTTGATTCCTTAACTGCTTGCCTGAAACGAGGCATCGATTTATATCTCCAGAGTTCATAAAGACAAGATACCAATGGAGACACAGAGGAAAGGAGAAACCAGAGGGCCAGGGGCACTGGGGAGGCGAGAAACCAGAGCAAAGCACCGTGTACAGAGCGCCACTGAGAAGTCCTCTCTCTCAGGCTGTCCTGCCAAGGCCAGACCCTGGCTATTATGTCAAGGGGCTGCAGGGACTCCACAAAGGTCATTGCATTAAACAATTTCAGTAGATTAGATAATTTCATTAGCTGGAGTTAAATATAAAAATTGAATACTAACAACATGGTTAAGAGAGAACGTAAAAACAGTGCGCTACTGGAGCAAACAAAGTTCCTTTCGTACAATATATTTTAATATGCTATGTTAAAAATACAGCAAACTCAATTTTCAGTGTAAAATCTACAATATACACATTATAAGGTATACAGAATATGTCATAAGATCTAAGCCTTGCCAAAGAAGAGGAATGGCCAAAGGTATGTATAGAAACAAAAATATAACACAGCTTATCAGCATAAAATCAAAGACAACAGGGCATTCTGGTCTTTTTCCTGTGGTTTAAACTGCATAATTATCATTCATGGACAGGCAGATGTATGACTCTTACTAGCACAGGATTTTGATCTGGGTGGGAGAATGAGTGAAATATCAATCTGATAAGTACAATTCCAAGTTATTTTCTGACTGTGTGCTGCCTAAATTTGCCCTTCTTTCATGAAGTTGTAAATGGCATACCTCAAGAAATATTTAAAGGAAAAAATAAAAAGGTCCTCTAATTGGTCTGCTTAGAGGAAATTCAAAACTGAGACTGAGCTGAATGTAGATTTTCAACGCTTTTATTTCAATCAACAGTAATAGCCTTCAGCTCAGGTAACTGGACTGTTAGGCCAAAAAACCCAAATGCTGTTAAAAACCTTTTCATAAACAATTGCAACATCGAGAACTATTAAAGTGAAATTTTAAACTTAAGAGATTCAAACTGTGCAACCAAAGTTCCATACGTTCCTTATAAGGAGATACAACCAAAATATTTACCAAAAAGAAAAAGAGACATTCTTTTAAAAATAAATAAACTGTCAATTTCCTATGTAAGAAGCAGGATTTGTTGGATTTCTCTTTTAACTCAAGAAACTATAAAACTTGGGGCTTTTATATATTTTGTTGGAAAATTATACTAAGTAGATGTACAAAATCATGCTCTGCATAGTACATTGTTTAATATAAGTTTTTCCATAAATATTGGACAGAATAGAACTCAATAAAATAAATAAAGCTGCTATGAATTCAACCCATTTGTGCACAGTCTACTGTTGCATCACAAATCCTGAAATGCAAGAAAAATTACCATATCAAATAATAATCAATTTCTTAAGGTTGTGGAAAAATTTACCTTGCAGAACTTTAAATTATTTTTTTTTTTAGAATGTTAGATCATTAAACCAAACATGAGTTTACTTGTTATTATAAACTTAAATCATTGTACTTGTAGTTTCAATACTTTGGAAATAATGATATACGGTCTTTTGAATTCATGTATCACCGTTCACAGTGTTTAATCTTCTAAACATTAATTTTGACAATTTTGGATTTTCATTAGATATACATTGTGTTCTACTATTGAAATTTAAATCCAGAAAATAAGCAATTTTTAAACCAAGCTCCTTATTAAGAAACACTTATACAACCATGACACGACGTAAAATAACATCACCTAAGCCCCCATCTGTTTATGCTGGTTGTTAGAAGGTATCCACTCATAAGAAACTCACTTCTGATAGTCGTAATGAGTTCAGTGAGCTAACTTGTATGCAGCAAGATGTTGATTGGCTTCATCAGTCTGTGGAGGTGGTTACAGGAGGTTGTTACCTCAAATAAGAAAAGCTAGACTTGATGACCTGGAATGGCCAAGTTCCACTAAAGTGCAAGAAATTAGTATGACTAAATGGTAGCAGAGAAGTTTCTAGAAATTCTGTATGAAGATTTAATCCTGTTCTCATTTATATCCCATTGATGAAACGACTGCAAATTCCTGCAAGGTTTTCTCCTCTATTATCCTATGTGAAACATGAAAACAAAATGTAAAACTTTCATTTACTCAAGCTTTCATATCAGAGAAGAAACATAAACACTGCACTAAAGCAGTTCTAGAGCAGAGTTGTAATTTTTTCCCCCTCCATTTTAGCCTTTAAAGTCCTGTTGTCAATTTTCTTCTTATGAATTATTCAGATAGAAATAAAAGTGTCAGGAATTAAATAGCTTTTAAGCACTATGAAGAATCAGAACAGGACATGCAGGTAGAGCACCCTGCGGTTTAGATAGAAATACATGACTAGGTACTGTTCTGTTAGGATCCAACACAGGTGATCAGGAGTTACAACCACACTTCGTGATGATTGTTACTTGCTTTGCATTTCCTCTGAAGAATGTGTGACACCAAAGAAAATTAAAAGAGTTCAACTTTACTGTTGGAAAAACACATAATGAATCTATGATTGACTTCACTTTCCAGCTGAGTAGACAGCACAGAGTAAAATTTTTCTCTCACTGATTCACAACAATCAAAACCAATATGATCCAGCATCTCAGATCTTATACTCAATTTTCTGAATAGATAGGAAAGGGAGTGAATTCTTCCCTTCCCTCAGCACAGAACAATCTCTTTGGTTTATAACACCAACCTCTGACAGGGAACCAGGCAGAGCTCTCTGATGCAACCACCTTCCACCATCTGCTCCTGCATCCATACATATGTTGTATACACACCCTCGCTGTGACCTGCTTCCTCTTCTGCTGCAGCACTCCCAACCCCTGCCTCTACCCCAGCTGTTTCCAAAATGCTGTCAGCTCTATCCTCTGCTTCCTGCTGGCAAGGAATGGCTCATAGGATTCTGGGTTTGACTGTAGAGTAACCAGGTAGTACATGGAGTCTCAACAAGCATCTGGTTAAAACAGCAGCTGTCGGTGCACATCATAACCTTTCCTTTTCAGCAGCAACTGTTGCCAGCTAACAAAAAAATGCAAGTGTTTAAAAATTCTTCCTATTCACTGTCAAATATGGCTGAAACAGGTAATTCTTCAAAAGTTGCTGAAAAGTACTGACAGACAGAATGGTCATGTGAAACATATTTCTCAGGAAACCAAGCTAAAAATAAGATTACTGGTTAATCTCACATTTCCAATCTCAAAATTATCCTGTAATTTTCTTAGAAGGGCAATTTTCTCTTTTTCAAACTCTCTATTGCCACTGTATTTGAAGGGGTCTTTGTTTATTTCAGCATTATGGTAATTCAGCTTTCAGTATTCCATTTTTTTCCTGCAGTTATCAGTTTAACTTTCTTCTGCTTATTTTTTTTAGATCCTGTTCTTTACTATGTCATGTGTATATATTTTTAACATCCTTCACTTCTTGCTTCAACTGCTCTTTATATCACCTTACTTAATCATGTTGGCCTTTTGCAACCTTTATGCTGTTTAAATTTAAACAGGAATGGATTTCAATTGAAGTCTGTTCAAATATTTCTTAAATATTCACCACTTCACTTCACTACATTTGCCATGCATTATAGAATTTCTATCAAAATCACCCAAGGCATTTTACATTCTTTCAACTCAGCTTTACCAGAGTGAAAAACAAAATAGAAATAAATTGTAAAAACTCTTGTGTATTAAAAAAAATACTTACCTTCCTATTATTTTAAAATTCATTAATGCTCTATTTTCAAACCCTTATGTTCTTTAACTTGAATTTGCTATACATTGTGATGTTACCTTTCAACTAAAATCCCATTCATTCAGGTCAGACTGTCAAATCACCTGAATTTTGTCCTTGCTGTGGTGCTATGGATTCTCGATAGCACAAAACCTAGCCCTTTTTCACAGTAAAATCTTAGCCAACATATACTGTAAAATGTTTTCAGTAAATACTCCTAAATATCCAAAACAATGTATCAATATTTATATCAGTGTACTTGCAGTGCAATTTCATATACTTTAAATTTGGAAAAGTGTGATTAAACCATAGTTGACTGTGGAATTGATGTAGAAGTAAGAAACACAGTTATGAAGGCTTGAAGTCAACTATTGCTTTTCTGTAGAAATACATCATGCTTTGTAAGCATGTTTTGTTGGTTTGGGCTTTTTTTTCAGCTTGGTTACTGAGGCCTCTCTCATTCTCTGTGTACTGGGACACTCTCTTTTCACAAACAAGACAATGAGTTACAGTAGTCTATAAGGTATTTTTCACATGCAATGCAATTTCTCTTTTGTGTGAATCTGTTAATCTTCTTTCCACAGATTTAACAAAAGCACTTTGAAGATTCACAATTCCTCAAGAGTAAGAGGAATTGTACATAACCCTGCATGAGACTCATGGCCAGATCTGAACTCCTGTATGAAAGAAAAAGGCCTTGAAACACGTAAAGAAAATGTGTAAAAAGGATTAACATGATTATGGAATAAGTATACTGTTCAATTTCAAATTGAACAAGATACAGTGCACTCTATTTTCATTCCGCCAGAAATTAGCTTTTCCATATCATCATAATGCTCTGACCGATAGGCCTGTTTCTTGTGTCCATTTAATTATTACTCCTATTTAGTGAAATTATAAAACTGGTGAGTGTTGCCTCAATGATCGAGAAAGTAAAATCCAAGTCCTAGACTTAGTGGGCCATTTCTGACACTTGCTTCACTGGCTCAGAATGCAGTGGCTTTGGATGTTTATGAAGTCCCAGATGCACAGAGTTAAATCACTCTGTGTAGGAGCAGTGTCCAAAATCCTCAGGTATTTTAGGTTCACCTGATTTAGGTACTTTTCTTTGAAGCCCCCATGGTTTCAGGGTAGCTATGATAAATGGGAACACAAAAAGAACATTATTAGAATTAATTTCACAATCCAAGGCAACTGCTACTCCTTTCTATTTCTCCTCTTTCCAGAATTTTGCATGCAGTAACCTAATTGATAAAACATCAGTTTTAGCACAAATCTAGCCAAAACAAATATACTGAGTCTGTAACCATAAAATAACATAACTAATTAAGCAAAGGTAGATATAATTTATCTCTCTCCAGAAGAGGTTGCAAAATATCATCAGTTTGTCATAAGTGTCTATGCAGTAAGATTTCAGATTTTTTGAATGGACACTTTTGGAAAATATACAGTGTAGCTATGAAGGAAAAAAAATCAACCAATTAATGTATATTTCAGTGCTTCGGGAAAAAAAAAAAAAAAAAAAAAAAAAAAAAAAAAAAAAAAAAAAAAAAAAAAAAGAGGGAGAATCAGAACCTTATTATGTTGCTTGCAGTAAAGAAAAATTATCAAAAAAACCAAGCAACATCATAAATGAACATGTATTAGCTATCTTATTACATGGTTATTTCAAAATGGAAATCTCATCTTCAGTATCAAAATATGTGAGTCAGTAAAAATGAGCATGCATATTAATAAATTCAGAAGTGAAATTACAGTATCTCACAGACCTGTATGGCATCTTGCATTCTCTATTTTCGGGGTTTAGCATAGAAAATCTATGAAATTTCTGTTTGTGATTTTCCAGTGATCATGAAGAGTCTTGGAATTCTTTCTAAAACAGATAGATGCTGTAGTCATGTTAATGCACTGAATGAGCTTTTAACTCTTCTTAAGTTAAATCAGACACACAACCACTCAATGGCTGAACTTCTTGATGGAGTGTGATTTTACACCAGGCAAGCATGTGTCCTTGTAGCAAACAGGATGTAATACTTGATGCCTGTACTCTGATATTCTCACAGCCATCTTCAAACTCTAACTCCAAAGAGCATTCCTGTTCCAGTCAGCAAATGACAGATGCCTATTTGCCTTTATGTCCCCAGCTAACCTTTACAGCTCTGAAACTGTCACTTAGCAGCAATTTTTCCACTTGCCTGTATATGGAACTGATATATTCTTTTCTCTCTATCTCCTTTCCTCCCTATTCACTTATATTCACACTTCTATCAATCCAAATAACAAAAGAAGGAGGTTTAAAATGCTTAAAAGGCTTAAAATAGGGTTGTCATGAATATATGTGGGGGGGGTGTAAATCACAATGCAACATGCTTGGCATTCTCAGCAAAGACCAAAACTCAATGTTGAAAGTTTTAGTTCTTTGTATTTCCTGAAAGTTTATGCTGGAACATACAGAAAGAATAGCAGTCCTTTCTCCTGATGCATGAAAACAGTCAGTTCAACAGCTGAAAAGTTTTAGTCCTCATTTTTATAGAAATACAGAATTTTAGAATCATCTAAGTAAGAAAAGAACTTTAAGGTCTTTCAGTCCAACTTCAAACCAAGACAATATCATCATTTAACCCAGCTGGCAATTAAGCCCCAAACATAGCTGCTCACTCTGGGAAACATTTTCCAGTGTTACACCAATCTTACCACAAAATTTTCTTCCTTTTATCTGTCCTGAATCTACCCCTGTTTAGTTTAAAATCTTTAATTGTTGTGCTTTTAAAAACTCCTTTGTAGTCTTTATTGTGAGGCCCTCTTAAGTACTGAAAGGTTGCAGTATGATTTTCATAGAACCCTTATTCTCCATGCTAAACATCCCTCTCTCCCTCACTGCTCATAAGACAGGTGTTCCATCCTGCTGATCATTTTGTGGCTCACCTCTGGACTCTCTCCAACATGTCCATGTCATTCGTGTGCCAAGGACTCCAGAGCTGGAAGCAGTATCCTCCTGCTTTTACCTTTAATATCCAAAATACTATACTTACGTCTGTATTCAATCATCCACCTCACCTTTGTCTTACTGTCTGAGGTTGCTTACTGTTCCTACCATTCTGAAAAGTAAAGTATGTCTTTATGGACCTGGTCTTCATTTTCTCAGATCTGACATTGGAAAGGTAATATTTGATACTGGATCATTAATGAAAGACAGGTCATAAAAGAACAGTTATTTGTTATAGGAGGCCGATATGCTGCACAGTCTGCTGCAAAGTTATGCTCTTTTCATCCTTCTGCTCCCTTCCTCCTTGACAATCCTTGTGATTAGCTTACTTTCACTTTTGCTTAGCCATACCCCAAGAAAGTGCAATATGTTACTGGACAGTTTACAAGATCCCTTATTTGACAGTTAAAAAGATCATAAGCAGCATCACTTTAATGTGCTCTCATCTGTTTTGCCTGAAAGGGTATTTTTTGCTCAGGTCCCTGGTAGTTTATCAGCATACAGGTAGGAATATTTTCATATTGACATATGGATTTCCAGGAATGAGGCTTCTAGCCAGTAGATAGTTTCTTCACTAACATGCCTGTATAGACATGGCTTATCCTTGAAATAATTCTCCTTAGTCTTTCACAACATTCAGACATATTCTTCTTGAAGCATTCTCAGATACCAGCACCTTCTTCAGAGCATCAGACATTTAGCTACACTAAATGGATATGATTCAGGCAGAGTTTGCAGAATTCATCAAAACAGAGCAGGTGCATCACGAGGAGATAAAAATAAAGGTAGGGTACACATTCTAAAATTTACCAGCGTTTGCAATAGGAGAAGGGGACATTAAAGTGATAGATTAGAAAATGGAAACTGTATGTATGATTTCTCTATTTTGTATATGCTTGTATATTCCAGAAAGCAGGCTTTCTGAGATTTGCAGGATAGATGTGGACTTGGAGCAGGCATTACTTTTTTTGCTTTGTTTTTCTGTTATATGTTGCCTTATGTCCCCTTTCTATTTTGTCCCTCATCATTTTTCACAGATCTGAATCAAAAGAATGCCCCTAATATTTAATGAAATTTCATCACATATTTCATCTTTGTGCTTGGCACAGTTGATGTTGGGTCTGTATTTTTTGGGGAACAGAAATCTTAGAATTTCAGTTTATCTTTTTTAAGGAACATAATAGTCCATACGATTATTTTGAAGTTGACAGTATGTTTAACCTCAACTGTCACTGTCAGGATAAAGTCTCACTGTGACAGAGTATCTGCATTTGCCCTGCAGCAATAGGAAATGTCCACAAAGTTCACATCATCATTTTTTGTAAATAGCTCTAATTCTTACAAGGCTTAGCCATGACCCAGGCCGGAAAGTAACTACCCTGCTTCTGAGTGCACAAATTCTTGGTTCTTGCAGTAATGGCTACACATTTATGCTAGAAGCCATGAAGCAACTTTAATACCCCTATACCAGAACCTTGGGAGAAAGAATCTCTGAAAAATTAAACCTTGGGAGAAAGAATCTCTGAAAAATTAAAATCTAGCAGATTTCATAAACAAAAACCAACCCAAATTAATGCGATATTACCTGTTGAAAATAAATGCCTGTAGTTCACACTTAGGAATCAGAGCTAACCAAGAAAAAAAGGAAGTGCAAATCCAAGAAGCTATAGAGATTAAAGGCTTTTAGTTTAAGAATTTAACTTTTGAGTTACTTAGTGAGTTCTGATAAACTTTGCACTGGTTGATAACTGACAAATTCTCAGAAAATCTGATTTCTTCACCCTTATTTTATTTCTCAAAGTACTTCCTATGTAGTAAACTATATATCTCAAAATGGCAGTTCAAGAAAATATCATTTGTGATCAGTACTTAGACTAAACGATAAAAAATTTTAGAAGGCCATGAACATTACAAACATAAGAAACATTACAAATTTCTGAATGTTTTCTACCAGTAAGACTGGCAGATGGCAGTAAATTTTTGAACTTTCAACAGAACTCTGTCAATTCTTACCTTTTATAGTTCCACCATCCTTATTCTGTGCTAGACTGTCAGATGGCTGTAACCTGCAGGTTTTCAAAACAGAACGAGGAAGTTTCCTCTATTTTTATTAACTTTTCAAACCTGGTGGTCGAAAACTTATTAAGAGAAAAGCCTGCAGGCAAGGTGAAATAAATTGTGAATCATCTCCCAAGATAACTATGTTTTTCCAAACAGACCCCTACAAATGTTATTGCA
>WBMY01006479.1:97832-207952 GCA_013397315.1 Donacobius atricapilla | reverse complement strand
CCAACCCAAACCATTCTAAGATTGTATGATTCATAGGAATTATGGTTTGGTTTAAACAAACCTTGACTTAAGCCATCCAGGCAGGTCACTTGCTTAGTATCTATATTTTCCACAGGATCTCCTCTAGAAACTTCTCCAAAAGATGTCTGCCTTTCAAAAATGTTGTTGTTATTGTTAACCTGGCTTCCATTTTGCTTCATTAGCCTGAAAACTTCTGCTTCCAAGTCTTGTATCTGAAAGAAACATAATGCAGTATTACCAACAATACTCACCCCAATACACCCTCCCCATTAGAGATGTTATTTTTCCAGAATATCAGACAGAATTGTCTCATTCTTCAAATATAAGGGTAAATGCTACTTACACGAGCTTGTAAGCCTTGAACCTCTACAAGGTGTGCCTTCTCTAAATCTTCTATTTTCTTTCGTTCAGCTTCCTGGCGTTTGATGAAGTCAAGTTCTCTTAGGGGAAAAAAAGAGATGTATTTGCTGTCATCAAAGCAATAGGAATGAAAGAAAAAAGAAAACGTTTTGCTACTCATCAGAAAAATCTGTCCTTAGCAAATAATTTAACACTTAGTAAGAACTATGAAACTGCAATGAGGACAAAACCCTAAGCAATTAGTCTAAGTGAATATGCTAGGCCATGATATAAAAATGGCAAGAGAAACTTATCTGGAAAAAAAAAATCTCAGTTCTTACTAATAATCAAAACAGTTAAACCAATTTCTTTTTCTAATCTGTGTTTACAACAAAAACAACACAGCTTAGTTTATGTTGTTCTCAATTGTAGGACATAGAGCAAAGTCTCTGTTTTACTAGAATGTGACCGTGCTTCTTCACAGGAAAGACAACATGTAAGTTTGCAGGTACAAATTGAATTTTCTAAAGGAAATCTGTTAGGTAAGTTAAAGAGCCTGAGGTATTAAAAAAACAACTGACTAGATCTTTTACTAATATAAAGCATAATATCAATAGGAAGCTACCCAAAGTCATTCTAGTGACTTGCCCTACCTCTTATTTTGAATATAAAATTGGTGATAGAAAGCACACAAGATGCAAACTAGTTCTGGAACAGTCATGAAATTCCAAGATAGGCAGCGATATTTTGACAATCTAACCCCCTTTTTAATGGGACAGGATATTCATTTCTGCAATCCCAATTATCACTTGACATGGCTGTATGTCTTTGAGTTTTCCTCTTCAAATAAGTATATTTCATCAGAAAATGAAAAATGTTGCTGCCAAAAAACAAAGTAATCTAGGGAATAGAAGCTGTTATAGAAATGTAAGATGTTCTTATTCTTGCTAGCCACCAGGGAGAGGGGACCACATGAAACAGAGGGGGCCAGGAAATCATCAGTTAGCTCAACTCAGCTCAAACATTCTTGGCATCTATAAGAAGAAGAAAAATAAAATGTAAAATGTAACAAAACAATATTCTTTTTGATGCTACATTTCTACACAGCAGGAATGAATCCAGCTGATGCACTACCCATATAGATTGCTGCAAACTTTGCTAATCAAATACTTTATTGTGATTACTCTTAGTTGTTTGCAATTACATTGAGCTATCTCCTAATTCTGAAACATACCAACTTGGAACAATACAGAGCAAGTATTTAGGTACAGTATGACTACAGCTTGAATACTACCATTTTTCCATAATAAAAAGTCCATGCTTTTCATGAATAAAAAAAGTGGAAAATAGTGTTTACCTTACTGGTGTTTAACACTGGGTTTCATATTTCAAAATATATCACATACATGTTTTCTACCTGGCCACTAAGTCATTTGCTGAGCCTGGTGTAGCTGCTTACTTTTGCTGAAAATCCTTGATTAATTTCTTTGCCTTGTTATATTTCTTCTCCAGGGCCTGATACTGGCTTTGCGTCTCCTTGAGGTGCTCATTCACTGTGTGACACAGGGTTTGTGCCTCAATCCAATAACTCTCTAATTTCATCATCCTTTCCTTATTCTCCTCAATGTTCTGCTGGAGTTGGGTCTTCTCCAATTCCCACCTCACCTTCTCATTCTCAGCAGCCTGCAGCTGAACAAAGGAATGGAGATGCAGTCCATAAAAAGCTGCAAAGCGCAGCCTAATAGTTTAGGATTAATTCAAACAACACAAATAGAGAGAATTAGTAAATCAGTAACTACTATAGTAATATGCTAGCAGTGGGAAGAGTGTTCCAGGACAAAGAAAACAGCCTGACACATGTATTATTCTTCCGCATAAAACCAAGCAGAGTTTTTGCTCAGTGTTCCAGTGCAGCCTCTATGTTTCTCTGGGTTACACTAACCTATCTGACTGGCTGACATTTAAAAATGTCAATAGTGGAATACTCAGGCAAACTGCAGGGTTAATCAGCCAGCACATGGGATGCATTTTGCTTTGTGCATGTGACTCAGGTGCTACAAAGTGTTCACACACTCAGAAAATGATGACATTTCTTATTTTGGGAAGGGGGAATTTGATTTTCAGGTTTGGTGGGGGTTTTTTTTGTTTGTTTGTTTGTTTTTTGGGGGAGGGGGGGTGTTTTGTTTTGGTTTTGTTTTTTTTTGTGTTAGGGTTCTCATTTCCTAAGTGAAGCTACCTGCAGGTTTCGGTGTTTGGTGTATACAGGATCTTGTGTAATTTAGTTTCCAGAATTCAGTGAACAAAAAAATCCCTTAACATCCCTGTTTATTTATCAAGAGTTTTTAATTTGCTCTAGGCAGTTCAGCTAGCATCATGGATGATACACACCAAAAAAAAAAACAAACTTGTTTGCAGTTTTATTAGTAATATACCTAAATTAGTCACATTTTCTTCAGCTCTATTGAAAGGATGAGTAAAAAGGTCCAACATTAAAAGTCACATTAACCCTAATTTTGCAAGTGGATTTGCACAGATGAATGTTTACACCCACACATTGATGCCATCAAGTCAATGGGCCTCGGCACAATCCCAAGGGATCGACTGTGTGGCTCCAATTGCTAGATTGGAACTGGAAAGCAGAGGATGAAAAGATTTTTGACTTTCTGGACTGAAACAGGTCAACAGATATTGTCCTTACAGAAAAGAGTTGCACTCTGATTTTTTTTTAAACAATAATTTATGCAGTTTGATAGACACTATGCAAAATACACAGTGAGTGCAAATGCTGCTGGAAAGAAATAATAGTCTAAAATCTTTTTCTGAAGTACAATTTTCTTTTTCTTATTTTTATTTCCTTTATAATGTACTCAGACTCAAAGAGAAGGAGGTCATTATAAAACCTGAACAACTGAATAATCAGTTAGGTTCCCATAAAGGTTACCCTAGTGCAAAAAAACCCAATTCTTTTTTTATTGCTATAGCAAATTTAATTTATTAACTAGCAACTGATTGTGAGATAATGTTTTCTTTTAAACTGATAATGTTTATTCCTAGACTATCTTTTAAAAGAACTGCAATAATATGAAACAACACTTTTTCTCCTGTATAAAAAATAATTTCTATTAAATACCTTTAAAGAAATCGGGTTTTTAAAAAATGTCGATGGAAAGTAGCATAGGGATACTTTAACATCACTGGTAAATAAAAAACCAACTATCTTCAACTTCAATATTCAATCCAAATATCATTTTAAAGCCTGAAAAGCGCATCAGAAATTTAAAACTAGCAATCTGCCATTTAGTCATTATGATTCCCCTTAAAGCATATGTTTAATTAAAGCTACAGAAGTTGGCACTTTCGTGTAATAGCAGCACTTAAGAAATTTACTTGAAACTTGCAATAAAGAATATACACCAAGAGAAGATTTAGCCACTGTGCTTCTTAATCAGCCTTTAATAAGGATGTTGACTTCTCCACCCACATAAAGATACGTCTTCAGATCTGATTTTGCATGAAGAAAAAAACATGTATTAACCATATATTGATTCTTACCTTTGTCTTCAGCTTCTGAATTTCAGCTTCTGTAACTGCATGTTTGATTTGCAACTAGAATTGAAAATATAAAATAAACAAGTGAAGTCACAGAGAGTACTCCGGTATTTTTAAAGCCTGTGCTGCAAGTTGAATACCTTATTACATAGCAGAAGGCCCCGAAGAGTGCTGCAGTGCAGTAGATTGTAAATTAAAATGTCTAGCTTGCAAAATGACTCAGTCTGTGCAACCTAATTAAAGATAGGATGCCGTCTAACCACTCATAATTTCAAATCAGAACATCCAATCTGTTTAGCAAAACCAAATGTCTTATGTTTAAAAAAAATAGATGCTACCCTGCTGGGCTTTGCTTTCTTCTGATGTGGATGTGAAATACGTCCCAGTGTTCAAAGTCCCAGTGCACTGATTAAAGCAGGCACATTACAAATAAGCAAATATGGAAATAAGTGATTTAACAACTCAAGAAGGCAGGAAAACCTCGAGGGAAGATTCCTCACAGTTATTTCATGCAAGAAGAAAGGTAAACTGATGCTATCGTTCACCAATAGCTGCAGTTACTCTGCTCAAGACAGCTAATTTCAACTGAGAGCAGTTACACAGGGAAACTGTAAATAACGGCAACAGCATTCAAGAAACAAAGCGATTGCAAGCAGATTAACAGCCCAGGTTGTAGTTACATCACCAAGCAGCCACAACAACAGGGGATCTGTACAGGGAAAGGGTTGGTGTCGAAGGACCTAGCATGCACCTGCACACCTGCTGTGGGATTTCTTCCATACTAACCAACATTAGTTTGTTCCTATGGAGTGAACAGTTGCTACTCTGAATGTATTAGGCAAGGTCCTGAAACACCTTTAGTTTTACCACAAAGGTCTGCTATTCACGGACTCCAGGAACACGCTGAAGTACAAACTGAATCATGGCTTCAACCTAATAACCAGCATAACCCTAATCCAAATGGAAATGATCACGCACATGTACCTAATACTGGCCTGCACCCCAATCCCTGCTGCTGCACTGTTTAAAGCAGGCAGTATAGACAAACTACTGACAGACCCCAAAACCTTACACTGAATCAGTGACTTGGAGCTGAAGGCAAGGGCAAAAAGTGAATTACAGACTGAGCCAGCACTGCAGTGCAGATAAGGCATCACCTATTATTTATGAATAGAAGGAATAGTTACGGAAAAGTGTGTTTTACATGCAGGTTACTTCTCTTACAAGACAAACATGAGCCTTTGGGAATAGTTTATGTTGAGCTAATAGAGTATATGAGGGCATTGTACTGAACCAGAAACTAACATCTCTGGTGAAGCAATGGCTACATTCTTAAAGAACCAACTGTTAGTAAGAAAATGTGCAAATTTATCAAAGGAGAAGTTCTTCCAGAAGACAGGCATAATTTTCTAAGTAACAGGAGTTATCACTGAGCTGACCAGTACAAATATCTCCGAAAAATTCTAAGCTAATTTAGAAATTCCCTTTTCATGTTGTCTCTTGAATGCCCCTTTTGTGGTGTAGGAAATGCACACTCTCAGATACAGTTTGGTTTGCAAGTTAGCCTTAATTAATCTACTGAATAAACCTAGTCCTTTAAGGTTGAAAATTCCTCAATTTATGCTGGACAGAATAAAGGAGACACCGATTCACTGGTTCCATTTAGGAATCTTCTTTCCAACACTCATTTCTTGGTCATGGTCTCCAGAGGAGACTGTAGGAAGTTCTAGTTCCCACTATCATCTGTTACTTACACTCACTTATTGACTTTGCACTGAAAAGCATCACGACTCTTCATGTGCTTCATGTGAGAGCAGATGTGAGATTTCATTTCGAATGAAACCAGGCGCTGACGACAGCAGCTTGTGGAAACACAGGTGGCTCCTGAGGCAGTGCCACAGGGGAGCAGGGCTACTGCTCCAGGATGGAGAGGCGCCAGTGCAGCTGGGAACAGGGCATTTGGCAGCCCTGGAGCTGGTGCAATGGCAAGAACTTGCCAGTGAAGCTACTGCACCTACTAGGCCAGGAAGGCTATACACCTTTTTATATACATATTAGAGGAATAAAAGATACTTTAATTGGCATTTGCGAGAGGTTACTTGCAATTTTTGAGCTCAGTCATTCCAACCTCAGATCTACAATCTTCAGAGATTGAGAACTGTTTTTTCTCCGCATTGCATTCCTTTTAATAGTGCATATAATTAAAGAACCATCTCAAAACATCATGGTATTTATAAAATGCCCAACCCTTTGCTTAGTTCTGCTACACTGGGATGAGATAAAATCAGGAGAATAATGGATGAGCTAGATTTTCCCATTTCAGACTTAATAATGACATTGAAAAGCCAAGACTCAAAGCCTTAGGCTACCTGCTGACAGTCCACTCCCATCTCTTCTAAAACCCAAAAAATCCATAAGGAGTACTTAAAGAGCTTATAATTACCTACAAATAAACTCCAAATTGTTGCATAAATAACAATCTGCTCAGGTACAGATGGTTTTTAACAGTTATTTTTGTGTTCTCTGTTATTAAAAAAAATGAATACTGAGTTCCCAGTCAGATCATTGAATCAGTACATGGTACAGCAGATCTAACTGAGGCAGAAGACTCTTTTCTGCTTAACAGAAAAATGTGTAGCTGGATATGTACTTTTTTTAAAAAAATGAACTAATTATGCTGTAGAATAGACGAGAAATACTAACACATTTATAGGTTAGACTAAACAACAGGCAAGGTCAACTATTTGGCAAGAAAATCTGGACTCCGTAGCTAAAATGTTTTAAGCAAGTTTACTAACAGGGGATCAGAAATCTTTATTCCATGTCCTCTTTAATGCCAGACAAATTCTTGGCAGATACTATTTTGTGTATTTTTTGGATATAAATTGTGAAGATTTCACTTTTAACAAAGACATTTTGAGTAACTTTTGGCACATTTCCTATTCAAATATGTCTTGAAAAGCTGATTAATTTTCTACAAAACAATAAAACTTGTTATAAAAGGTATCTTTTAGAGAGAAAATTGACTGACTTCCTCAAGACTGCAAAAGGTATAATGGGATGAAAGTCTAGAAAATATTAAAATATCAGGAGTACACTGGGAAGGAAAGTACACAATAGAATATAATAATCACCATGACAATTTTTATGTAATCATTATATATTTTTGCATATAATAATCATCCATTCTTCGTATATTTCATTAAAATATGAAATAATGAATTCTTACATAAATGTCCCTTCTCCCTACAGATCTTGTCTCTTTTCATCACAGCTAAAATAAAGTTTCTCGCTCTTTCTCTCAAAGCAGTTAAGAAAAATCAGTCCCATTTTTCCTTCTCTACAGCCAGGAAAACAAGTCTTTCAGAAGTACAGAGATTCACCCAGGAATGCTCATCTCTGTTCTGACTTTCGTTCCAAAAGCAAAGCATTTTAAGTAAGAGCAGTCTCAGAGTATGGGAACACATTTTTTGTTGCAAAGACTGAATTCAACTAATTAGGTCAAACTATTATGCTTAAAGATTATATCCTACCCACTTGCCTAATACTTTCATTAATCTCTGGAGTAAGAACAAGAAAGAACAGTTATTCTTTAAACACAATTCCAGAAAACACTGTGTGGGCTTGTGCAGTGTGATCATGAACAAGTCCTCTAGTGTTGAAAGAATTCAGGGCAAATACCAAGAAAAATACATGTACTCACTCGGCATCAGCCAACAAAACGCAGCTGTGTACTCTTAAGACAATCAGCGAAACACAAGTGGTGCGCTCATAGCAGGAGAAACTGCGTGGGCTGCTGAAAGAGTCCACTCTTAGGAAGGATCATTTAATGTTTTCTTCTCAGGCTCTCATCTACACTTACACTCGAGGATCCCAAAGTACCTTCATCTGGTCTCTAAAACAGCGTTTTAAGGCCACTACAGAAGATAGGTCTGCAAATAACTTCAAATCAGTCTGGACAAGCTCAAGTATGGCAACAGCCTGAGTTTATGGAAACTGTATTCAAGCACAGATTTAAAGGTTATTTATTCAAAGGTGAATTTCTTGCCCATCTGTGTTTTGCACAGCCTTGGAAAACACACTGCCACACTGAGAATGGTAGGATCTTCCCACCACTTTGAGACTGTATTTCTATGTATGACATATACTAGTATTAGCAAATGAAGTAAAATGTTCTGCTAGTTCATGTGAGAGCCTGAAACTCAAAATATGGGGCGAGAAAATGATAATTTAAGTAATGTAAAAAACTTTCCGGAACCAGCAGTGAGTAACAGTAGGCACCCAGTGGCTGCGAGGGCTATCAGGAGAAAAGGAAAGACCTGGTTGCTCATTGACTGATTACTTTCCACACAACTCTCACTAGAGGGTAGTAACCATATATTTATACATAAAAACCCATCTGGTTTGAGTGAAGGCAAGAGGATAAGTGGAGAAGGCTAAAAAGGGAGTCCTAGTATTTTAAAACTCCTGTCTGGGCCCAGGTTCTGCTGCTTACATCTCCTATGAGGTTCTGACTACTTTCAACGCTTCCATCTTCCTTTGTTTAAAATAAAAAAAAAAAAAAAGTTCTTTACTGCCATCACTCAGCCCATTGCTGTAAGCTTAGGTACATCCATTGTTTCACATCTTTATTTATATGAGAATTCAGGGAAGCTTAAAAAGTAGCCACATCAAAAGCCTAAAACAGAGAAGAAATATCCCTCCATACTTCGGTATGTGAAATTATATCAATTCAACGACCATAATGAACACCACAGTTAGCGTAGGTGGATGCTATACTGCCTAACCATAAACTTAGTATGGTTTTGGTAAAACTTTGGTAAAATACCATCTTCATGTAGAGCTGTTTCCCCAGTAGAGCATCTTTCTAAACACGTAGCCAAGCACGTGACCTGGCTGTACACTGATGAGTTACTGTGTAATGGTATAGGATAAGTTTCACATGTCTCTCTTCACTGAAATTTAAAATTTGTTGTTTGGTTTTCCCAATCACCTTTTATTGGAATCTTACAAAACCAAAGCAAATCAAACCAAACAAAAAACCACCAATCCCAAACCCCAGCATTCTGCTAGTGATGAATTAACTTGCACTTTGTCCATGTGGTCAAACTAAGTGCTGAGGTAGAGTAACTTCTGTATTGAAAAGTTAATTTATAAATTGCCCTCATCAATACAACAGTCACCTGAAAGCTGACACCAAAATATCTCCAGTTCTACTTCCTTCAAGCATTTTGAGTCATTTCAAAGTACTAAGCATACAAAAAGCTAATAACTACCCCAGTTTTCAAGAGAAAAAAACCCAAGCACTGAGCACTGAGATAACTAGAAATCTGGTTCAGCAACATATTTCAGGAGTATTTTCTGATATATAACTTACTTCTTTGAATTTGTGAGCAAGTTTGCTTGTGTCCACATCACTGGGGGAGAACATGTCATCATTTTCAGGGAGATCGAACACCTCAATAGCCATGTCACCTCCTGGAAGGACAGGTCCCATGTCTTCATCTTCTTCATCTGTAGCATATTCCCCTGTCTTAATTTTATAGCATTTAAGAAATTCCAGTTATCCTCCTATTATGCAGAGATTATTCAAAGAGTAATTAAGATACTGAGCAATCACAGCATTCTGCATACAAAAAAGGTTATCTCTGTCTTTAACCCCAGTACTGATGAATTCTACCAGTCAAAATATAACTCCACAGCAGTATTTCAGTACATTAAGAGAGAAAAGTGTCTTAAGCACTAATAACTCATTTCTCAAGCATTACTCGCTCTGTGTTTTGATGGTTTCATCCTTTTCCAAGTGAGACCAATTTTCCATTGGAAGAACTCTCCAAATTTATTTCAGATTTAACAAGGAATCTTTTCCAAACAGAAAAAAAAAGCAGAATGCAGCCAACAGGATCTTGATTAGTTGTTAGTAAAGTCATCTGGATGAAGTAATTCTCCAGTGATATTCCATGTTGAATTTGAAAATTCATTCATTTGTTCTGTATAAACAAATTAATGATAGAAAAGTCACACCCATGCAGAAAGACAACAGTAGGAAAAAGAAACTGAGTGTCAGAGACAAGTTCGGAGTCTGAAGCCAGAGTTTACTCAACTTTCTCCCTGAATAAGGAGCTGCCTTGAACTAGTTTTTAACAATAAATGTGGGTGTTTCTTGGGCTGGTAAACCATGAGACGCAAACCATTTGCTGACAAAACAGAATTTTGAAAAATCCTAAGCTGCAATCAGTATCTCAAGAACAAACAGACAAAACAATAATATTGAAAAGAAAAAGCTTGCAATTGAACTCCAAGCTGCCAACTCAGTCTTTTGCACACACGTCTGTGCCCATCTCTCCCCATCCCTAAGGGGAATGGTACCACCTTGCTTCTGCAGGGCTCCCTTGGGAAGCCGGAGTACAGCGCGTACGGATCACAAACAGCCTGCTGGCTGTGCAGATGACTATGCAAACACATTATAAAGCCAACACTTCCCTCAGGACCACATCTGGATTTATAAGGCTTGGGACTAAATAAATACATGGAAAAGGAAGGGCGGGGGGGACTGCCAGAGTCCTTTTCATGTTTATACAGTAACACCACCAAAATTTTGAGAAAACAATTCAAAGTTTTTCTTCATGAGCTTTCAGTTTCCGAGATGGAAGAAACATAATACTATTATCAGAAGTATATCCCCATAGTGCTAAAAGTATCTATTAGTGTCATTTTTTGACAAAAGGACTTTTCAAAACAAGAGGTTAGAACTCAGATGTTTGAACAACAGTTCAAACCTCAGTTTCCTACCTTGATTCAGTTCCTCAGCTGTTTAGGTTTATGTGAACCTCTCAACTAAAAAGCAGTGCATGCAAGGTGTTGACTCTAGGCACACAGGTACACACACAGACAGCACATAGACTCATAGAATGATTTGAGTTAAAAGGAACCTTTAAAGATAATGAAAAACCTGCATTTTTTTAAAGCTACTGTAATTTTAAAAAACAAAGTCAAAACACATCAAAAGCATAAAATAGATAGTATAATTTTATGATGCTGAAAGAACTACTAAAAAGAAGGTAAGTCACCACCAACATGCACATCCATATTTTGAAATAGTCGCTTTAAAGCAAGGCACTTTCTTGGTGAGTTGTTGGTCCCGCTAAAAACAGTAACATATTCTCCAATGAAATAAACAGTAACCATTTATTTTATATACTTCATACTACTAAGCATATATGCCTTAGAATCTCAAAAGTCTTCTATAAAAAAAGCTAACAGCTGGTTTTGTTTCTTCTTTCCTTATTTAAGAGAAGCAAAGAACACATAGTCCATCTCACTGGAGTTTTCAGGCATGTAAGCATTATAGCTAAACAAAACAACACCTGAAACTGTCATTCTGTATGTCTAGATCGCATGCACACACATAAAAAAATCTTCTGTTACACTACACTTGTAGTAACTTCTGTTCCTACTTTATTGTCCCTGGCTATGTGCAGTAGCTGTCTAAGCTGAAAATTTGGCTACTAGCTCTCCTGGCTCTTTCCATGAGACTGTAACGCCACCTTCACACACCATTGGCGCAACCAGAAGCAGCAAGACAAACTTAAAATCACTCTGAGATTTCAGAGAAATTAAGTTTTGTGGGAATAAAATACTAACAGTCCATGTACTTTCCATTCTTCAGTCATTATCCCTGAAACAAATAAGGTAATAAACAACTGTAATTTCTGGGTTAAAAAAAATCCTGGCAGATCCATCAGCAGTGGCAAGGAAATCTCTGAAGCATGCAATGAGGAAGCAGAAATAAAATCATTAACCAGCAAACTCATGCCTTACTTATGTAGAAAAAACCAGATCTGGCTCAGCTACCTGTGCATTTTAAAGGAATATATTAATACAAAATCCCAATTACATTTACCAGTTTTGGCAAAGGAATACAGCAGATGAATTTAGTTAAAACTGATTCCTCCAAAGACTTAAGCTAAGAAGAAGTACTGAATACAAAAAGAAAACTGAACACAGATGAAGGAGTAAATTACTGGGGAAAAATTCAAGAGCAGACAATATTCTACTGGCTTCAGGAACCAGAGTGCCTGAAGAGGAACATCAGGCAACTAAAAATGAACACAAAGGAAAATATTGCTTCAAATTGTGCATAATGAGTATCAATGAGCACACTCATTTTTCCTTCAATTAATGAAAAGAGTAGCTGTCAAAGCAAAGCACAGCTCAAGTAAACAAGACACCAGGATGACAAGAACACATTACAGAACACAGAAATAAATAGGACTATTGCTTTTGTCTTCAAAATAAAGGGATTTTATCTTACAGTCACATGAAAAACAAATTATAGGTTCAAAGGAACCAATGTGTACATTCAGGAAATATACATCATAAACTACATGAATCGTACTTCCCCTGAAAAAATTCTCTTTGCTTTTGTTCCACATGAAACTTCCAGAAGGTAGTTGTTCAGACACTGTGCCAGTTAGCTAGAGTGTGAAATTCACTATTTTACAAGGAGCAGCAAGGCACAGAAAAAAGTTGTATTACTTCAAATAAAAAAGCCAAGGGAGGTAAGAGTTGCGATTGTAATTCCCCGAGATTCCCTGCAATACATTTTGTTTCCTTAGCTGGCAACAGCAACAGTATTTTTTACTCCATAGTCAATGAAAACTTACATGCTCTTGAAGGAAAATCTTAGACTCTTCATTCTGTGTTGGTGAGCAGAATTCATCCACATAAAAGCCCTGTTTCTCATTTCAGTAGCACCTAGGGCTTAAGCTTGTCTCATCCAAAGCAATACCTTCTGATATTAGCCATTCCATTTTGCTAGATGCTATCACAGCCAATAGCATGAAATTATCAACTTGAGGTGCAATTTTCCACTTCTAAAGGGAAAATGTGTTACTTGCATTGTTTAACTGCCTTTAACAGTAAATTTCTGAAATGTGCCTAACAATCCCAACCAGAAAGAAGGACCTATAGCACCAGCCAGGATAATGCAGAGACCTTCCCCAAGTCACCATAACAAAGGCTGCATCAAGCTACACCTTTTTGTTCCTGATGAAGCTCTCCTGCAATCAGAGGACACCATTTGAAGAACTATAAAAATAACTCAAGCCCATCTTTTCGTTTGATTTTTTCTTTGATGGCTTATACTTAATTCTTTCAAAAGAGTGAAGAAAAATATAATGGTACAGTATTAATCATTGCTTACAGGAGTGCATCATATTAATGATGTTGGAAAAAATCTACTCTCTGAAAGATTTGGTATAGCAAATGTACTCTGTGGGTGTTAGACATTCAAGTACATTGCCTTTTTGTTTTTTTTTTTTTCGCATGTGTCAAGATTTTCTTCAATGGTTGTAAATGTTGCTTTGCTCTCAGCATGTCCTAATAAATGAGAATTTAAAATGAAAAAAATAGTCATTTGACTATTAGTGATATTAATATAGATTAAAACATCACTTGCAATAAACTACTTGTCTGTGGCCACAGAATGAACAGAATCCTGGAATATATTATTCATTTCACATTTTGCATTACTCCATGCAGCATTCTGGGGAACAGGTCATCTGCTTTATGTGACTTTTGTCATTTCGTGTAGAACATGAAGAAGATAATACCAAGTTCAAATCAAAATTCCAAGAAATGTCAGAATTTGACTCATGTGCACAGAACACTCTGTTAACACAGGGAATTCAAAAGGTTTCAGTCAAGGATACAGATCCAGGTCATATTTAGCACACTAAATAGGAAATACAAAGACAGTGCCTACTTCAAAGCTCTTGAGTTTTATTTTTTGACAGGATGCTACAAATTAAAAGGATGTGGGATTTTAGGAAGCTAGACAAACTGGTGATGAGCAAGCTCTGCAGCAGGCTATCCAGAGGCAACATACTCTCCCAGCTTTACTGTGATTAGCACAGATTCACTAGGAAATGCCAGTGCTGCCTATTGTACGTAACACTTGAGAAATAGCTGATACTACTGACTCAAGTGCCTGGCTTGTGGGAGCTTAACAATAAATTGCAAGCTGATGCACACTTCTCTGCTAGTCTTTGCATGGACTCCACTGTGAACATCCATTTTCTTAGCATGTTCATCAGTTCTGCACAAGGGCTTTATGTTTCCATGCAAAAACTTGAAGGAGGATCTGAAAGCAGCCTAAAACTCTGTGATGACCTGCAGCCCATGGTAACGGCAGATTCTGAAACACAGGGATGCAGGGCATTTATATAGTAAATGATGAATTTTCAGTATTACTTACACAGTAAATGATATATGTTTTAGAAACACTACGTATTAGCGTAAATCTTCCCCAACAAATAGCTGTCAGGCAACATTCCTGCAAGGCAATGGAATGAGAAGGTAGTAGGCTTACACTGCATCTCTAAATTTAGTATCTAACTCGGGTCCACTGCCCACTAGCTGGCAGAAATCAAAACTGTCTCAGAACACTGCTTTCTAAAAGAACTGGGATTCTTTTAAAATACCTACATACTCCTTGGGCTATGAAGACCGTCAGAAGCTCCAAAACAGAGGAAATCTAGCCAGCTGGTGACACAGCAAGGTAAAACACCAGAACTTGCACATGCCTGGCACACATTCTCTTCCTGTGATTCAACCAGCTCTAACAAAAACAAGTCATGTGCCATGACTCCAGGACTCAAACAAGATCACTGACTTCCTGCTCTTCAAAACTTAAATGCTATTGCTGTCCTTGTGGTAAAGTCTTTGAGCCTCAGAATTTGGCAGTCTCAAGATCATTTTCTTGTTTATTTATGCAGCACCATACCTGGAGATCCATGTTACCATATTTTAAATGGTGTAGGAAAATGAACAGGATGGCTTGACAGCTCTGAGACTGAGCAACTTGTGTATAATTCTGTGCTACCTCAATGCCAAACTCCTTACCCTGGCAAACCAAATGCTCCTGAGCTCCATTCAGTCAGAGTCACTACTCCTTTGATGAAAAGGACTCAGAAGTGTAGTGGTTTTGGTACACTTGTAGATATTCATTCAGCCACTGCAAAGTGAAGATTTTCTTGCCCAAAAAGTGCTCTGCTTACCAGAGCCAAAGAACGGGGGTGGTGTCTGGCAGAATATAAACCCAGCCAGACTTGTCCACACCGAGCAAGGTCAGCTCTAAGAAGTAATGCTTGTATTTGACAGTAAATGGAGCAGAAGTGCTTGTGGTGACCAAAAATGTCTTTGAACTGTGGTTAATGTGCATTAGACCACAGTTTACATCATGTCACTTGTCTGGGGAATGGTGCATGTTATGTGAGTAGACCTGGATGGCATAGTCAGGTCGCCAAAGAAATAGTAATATTCAGGATTATTGTAGGTATTCAATAAAAATATGTTTCTGGTAAGTCTCTTAATTAAGGAAGTGAACATGCTACATTTCATACCTTAGTAACTAAACCCCAGCATTTATTCTGAAAATGTTTACTTCCCATGCCTCAAATATATATATATGGCATCAGACAGGAAATGGGTATGACCTTCAATGATCCCAATGTAGTTTTTAAGAACTGCATTTGTTCTCATGCCTAATTCCTTCTCCTTCCAAAAGAGATAATTGATGAGATCATCTGGATCTCCCCTGGTAGATGTCTTTTCCTTTCTCCCTCCTTTCCTCATATGCAACACAAAACTCTCCTCTGCACTCCAAAGGCCATTGCCAAAAATAATGTCATAGTCACAAAGACAGTCACCATCCTCAGTGTAGTGCTAGAATAAGAAAAGATACCTTTAACTTTCTTAATTATGGAAAAATCTGGGGAAAACCTGCCCAATTTTGTTTTCTCTCTATGATCCAAAGACACTACCAACAGAAAACACTTTGTGAATTTAGTATCTTTTGTGAAAAATTTATGCAGTGAACAGGACTTAGGAGTTTGTAACCAAATTGCAAGGACAAGACACATCACAAAAAGTACCGGATACCTATTCATACCTACTCATCCCTGTCCTCTTTCAGTTCTGTACTGAGAAACACTTGCATGGCCATCAGTGTGGCATGGCCATCAGTGTGACAGTGTCGCCATCAGCACCTGCACAGCAACAATCCCTACTGAAGCCTGAAGTACTACCAGGATCAGTATTGATCAGTATGGGTTTAACAACATTTTCTTTATTGCCAGACCTTGAGTTACACCACCTGTGTGCTGCATGAAGGTAAGAAACACAAACATTTGAGATGTCTTGCAGGTGGATGTGTCCCACAGACAGAAAGTGTAATGCATCAATCACACAGGTCAGCCATACACCCCTCTATGTGCAAGTACACAGTGAGAAAAATTTGATTCTCAGGCATTTAGGACACACCTCTCTTGCCTATCTGAAAGTGATCAGACTATGCACACCATAACATGGTACTGAAAGTCTTTGAACCCTGAGATCTACAGCATGCTGTGATGAGTTGTGTGAAGTGTCTTTTCCCAAAGGCTAGTTGTTCCATTTTGGTTTTGAAGGGATTGTAAGAGAGCTCTTTCAAGAAACTTCTCTTGAATTTAATTCTAGACTAAAGAGAAGTTAGAAGACTGGCATGTTTCTGTAATTGGAGGAGCGAATAGAGAAGATACGGATTTTTACTTTACCTCGTGGTCTCCCACAGGCACACATACATGTGCATGTATGTGCAGCTCTTATTTATATGAGTTACATATGTCCCTGTGAAAGGATTAATTCTAAGACATATTGAATATTTTTCTTCTTTATATCAGTGCAAATTACAGTAAGTGAAAGCATTACTGGGGCTAGACAGGATTTTTACTTAGTCTGTTGGGACACTTCTGATTGTTCTGACATACTGCTATTTTAACAGTGTGTTTCAAAATCTGAGTACCCCCTGATTTTATGTCAAGAGTATTTTCTTTCTAAAAAGAAAAAAAAACACCTGAAATAAATGCATATAATGAATTCTCTATGTGCCCTTATCTACTGTTCCCTCACACAAAAAGCCCCCCAAAAACTGGCCCAGGATGAAAACACACTAATACATGGAGTCTAGCATTTCAAATAATATTACTCAAGATGGTATGAAATGGTGACAGTATGCTTGGGCTATATGGAAGCAGTTTATTACAAAACCCAGCAGCTAATTTAGCGAGTAACACAGACAGCAGTAGTCTCTGAAAAAGCTCTCAAGGTAATCGTTCAAAATATCTTGGTATTTCGGCATACTAGGAATTTTGTGAGAATGAAAGGAAATTATGGAAATTTTATTGCACAGAGTTGTTACTTTCAAAAACTTTGTTTTGGGACAACAGGCACCAACTGTAAGAATGAATATACACTTCAGACAAGGTAGGCTAATTCTTTATCCTGAGGAATATCTGTTCACACAGAAATAAAATCACAGTGTGTGGAAGGAGGAGTCTTACCCAGAATTTCAGAAAACATTCTGACTTAAGAAGAATATCAATTCTTCTTGGAAAAAAACCCAACTTCCTCAACCCCTCTAAAAGTTAGAAGGCAACTTTTACCAGTTTTCACGAAACTTAGATGTTTCATTGCACAACCAAACAAACTTTAGTCCCTTATTTCAGAAGGTATATGCTTTCAAGGAAGAGGAATGCTTATTGAAGCATCAACCAACTTGGTATTTGCTCTTGTGGAACAAAACAAATGCTTTAAAACCATGATGAAAAGTTTTTCTATAAATTTGTTCTTTAATTAAGATTCATCATCAAAATCTGTAAAAATCATCAGCAAAGGTAATGGAAAGGTCCAAAAGTTGACCTCTGAGTGATAAGTAAAAAGACAGAATTAGGAAACAGAGCATTAAGAAACACCAAATAGTGAGACACTGGACAGTCTGTTACCTCATCATCATCTGCATCATACTGTGCATAATGCTGCTCCAGCAGCTCTCTCTGGCGGCGTTCTTGTTCTAGAGTTTGGCTAATCAGCTGCGCAACCTCACTCACTTGTCCCGGTTTTTCTCGTCCAATTACAAACCTATACAAAACATTAATGAAGAAACATTACTCCTACTGTTCACTGAAGTTCTAGGGTTTTAGCTATTTCTAGTATAGAGTAGCCTTCTTCCCCTAAGATGTGTAGTTTTGATTGTTTCAAATGTGTTCTGTGGATGAGATTTGCCACAAGGGCAGTGCGTGCAGAAACAGGAGGGATCAGACTATGACAGGTCTGGTCACATGACAGGAGGGGCAAAATAGAAGGTACCATGACAAGCCTTCCCTCCAAGCTTCAATAAAGTATAATCAATCCCTTTCCCTTTAGAGCCATGTATTTTCCAGAAGGCTACAGAAGACCAGACTGTTATGGACCCACAGTAAGAGCAATAGCACACTTTTGGCAGTTTATAGTGAAAGGAACATGCATCAGAGAAACTCCTTCCCACCCTGACTGAGAAGTTATCTTCCATTTCTGAGCTTTTATATTTGTCTTCCTCTGGTCTAGAAAACACAATCTATTTCCACATTTTAAAATCTGACAGACGATATTTCCTTAATTTAAAGCTGCATTTAAATCTGTCTTTTATTTCATGAACTTCTGTTGCTAAGGAACGTTTCCTCCACTGTTAGCTACTGCAGAATGCTGGGTGCAACTTCCTTGGCTTAACAAAACACAAGGGAAGTGCCTCTTTCTTGGTTGAGACTTACAAGAATGCTTCTCAGTCTTGCTTTCAACAACTGGAACTCAGAATCAGTTTGGGTTGTCACCCTTCTTTTCTTTTTTCAGCACAGTGGCATAACCATATTTAGGTACGTTGCTATCTCCAGAACAAACCATAAACACCCATTACGTAGTACCAACACACTGTCAACTACTGAACAAAAGCATAATTTAAAGACATCAAGCTGAAGAATTATTTTTTACAAGGCTAGAAAGATAATTAGGTAATTACAGATGAAAGAAGTATTACGTTGACCTGAAAAACACAATAAGGTGACATTGAGATACTGGATATAGTAAATTATTTGTTTCCATAACATTTGTCTCAAATGATGAATTTAATTTATTATTTGCATGAGAGGCAGAAATGTGCATTATATCCCATGTATGAGAATTTTTTTCATTAGTACTGCCTATCACTGTTAAAATCCCTTGGGATTTGTCATCCATGTGGAAGCCAACTTCCCAACAGTGGATGACCCTGGGTCCATTTCCTATGACAAACAATTTTTCAGATTCTATGAAGTCAGGCACTACAGAAAGGACTGAAATTCAGAGATTATTTCAACATCATCAAAATATCCAACCTACTAATTACTTCCAAAAGGATAAGAAAGGTGAGAATGAGTGACTCCATTTGAAATAATGACACGAGGTGCTCTGAAAATAATTTGCAAGAAAGTGTCTTAGCTTAAAAACATCAATAGCAAATACAGCAGAAGGTAGAAGAGAATCAAGGCAATAACATGAGCATTTTAATCCTGATCAAAACAGATCAGTGTGGCACTCATATCCCACTATTACAAAGTACGACATTAGTTCTCAGTAATGATAAAGACCTTGGGCTGAAAGAAAAATAATGTTTCTTCATGGCCCCTACACTTCATCTGTTCTGCAATCTGACTCACAGACAGATCCTGTTTCCTCTAAATTTTGATTTCAGAGCCAAGTATTACAAAGATTGAACCAGTCATGTTTTCAGACTCAACTGGGAGGAACAATGAACTTTTGAAATTACTAAAGGATGTGAAAAAGGATTTAACCTGTATCTGCTACTTGTCTCCTTTAATGTAAAAAACAAATTAAAAGTGAATATGGAAAAATAATTTATATTAGAAAAAAACATTTTAAGCAAAATTATACATGAGCATATTACTTAGACATAGTAGAAAGAGCATTTGTAAACATGTGAGGGAGATCCTCAATGAGTCAAGTTACAAAACAACACAAAGTGATGCAAATATTGGATTCCCTCTGGCCCTCTGCCTGGTAATTCACCTTCCTTGGAAAATACAAGACTCAAAATACTTCATACAATCATCTTTGTACACTGAAAACATAGAATAGACAACATATAATGCATCCAAAGTCTGGTAATTGCAGATAATTTAGAAGTGATTTTTGACACATTAGACCATAGTGCAGTAATATTTTCATACAGACAAACAAAATCAGGTAGGATACAAAAATATCAAGCCTTATTAATTGAATTTTTCTTCTCATGCCAAAGCCACTTACAGTTCACAGTGATGTGGTTTTCAAGGCTTGAATCACATGTAAAAATGAAGTTATTCAGTGATACCTGAAGCTGTTAGATGACATATGAATAAAAGTCTCCAAGCATTGACAAAGTTTAAAGCAAATGTTTTCCAAAATAGAAATATACTAGCAATGTTCTATCTTCCTAAAATTTATTGCTTTAGAGTGAGACATATCCAAAATGTCTGAAAATAATTTTTTAGCAGTATTCAATCTACAATTGATGTCAGTTCTAGACAAAGAATTGTATATTTGGAAAATGGAATACTATGTTCCCAGCAATTACAGCTTTTACAAACTAAACCAAACTTTCCGTCATTTTACATTCCACAATCTTAAGAATACCATAAATATAATTGAGATAAACCATAAATTATGAAGTCACATTTTAAACAGAGAGCAGAATAAAAAGAACTTAAAAACCATAAAGCAGGAGCAGTTATTAAAACTCTAAGCACGAATTAGATATTTATACACAGAATAGCTTTAAATACAAGAACTATCATAACCTGAGGTGTTTAAATATGACAAAGAGACATAAGGCTGTGATTCACTGACCAAAAAATCAGTCACTGAACCATAAACACACACTTCAACAAGGTGGCTTATTATATATTTCAAATGACTTTGGCTCAACAACATCTATCACATGCATTTCAGACTTCACTAATTAGTCTCAAGGGCTAGAAGTATTATAAGAAAGAACTATACATTCTGTCAGCAATATTTTATTTGAGGAGCTGGTCATGTTTTTAGATATGAGACAAGTGAGCATTTTACAGCCTTTAAACTACATCACAGTAATATTTCCCCTGATTATTAAAGCCAGCAAATGCAAAATAAACTCCAGCAAATCTGTGCTACAGCCATCATTGTATTAAATCACAGGTCATTACTGATTTTTTCTGAAATCTGCAAAAAAGAAGGAAGGAGAAGGAAAGAGGCAGGGCATGAACTGCCCTTGATACTCAAGAGTTACCTGCAATTTAGCTGAATTACCAGCTGTGAAATATTCTTTGTGGTTGTGGTTAAAATGAACAGGGATGGAGCTAGAAATATAATTAATATCTTACTCTAGAATGGATTTTAGAATATCTAAAAGAATTCTGTATCTTGAGAAATTGAAAATAAATTACAGTAGTGGTGGTTAGGAAAAACATTCTACTGAAACTGGCAGCAACTCCTACATCTCCTGCAATCCATTACTGAAATATTTTACAACATACCTGATACATAGCCTTCTGCATATGTCCAGCTTTTATTAAAAGAGGATCTGCAGACCTGTGCTTCTTTAAACAACTTATTGATTTTGTTATCAACTATAGGAACCAGAAACATTATTATAAAAATTGATTAAATTAAAAAATATTTCCTCTTTGAAAATAAGTGGTACTAAAAAAAATTGCAAAGGCACCAAATCTGTGATGTGAAACTGAAGTTCTGCAGCACACACTTTTAGTGAAATGAGTTAATGATTTCTCCTGAAAATACTTCAGGCATTAAGTGCTCAGTTAAAAATACATTAGCATGGTTTCCTTATATCCAACAAAAATCAAGTAAGACTACAGTAAACACATTCTAAGAAAGAATAGGGGGGTTGCTGTAAAAGTATTCAAAATCTTTTCTTCTAGCCTTTCCTAAAATACAGTCTGATCCATAAAAATGTACAGTAAGATTAATTCATAAGAGTTTTACAGTCAGATGCTTCATCCCTGGAACTCTTCAAGGCCAATGTGGATGCGGCTTTGAGTAACCTGCTCTAGTGGAAGGTGTCCATGATAACAGCACAGGGGTTGGAACTAAATGATCTTTAGAGGTCCCTTCTAACTCAAATCATGCTATGATTTTTAAAATGGTTTTCCTCTGAGCTTTAAAGTCGGAAACTGCTTCAGCTACCATTTACCTTATTTATTTCAGGATGTCTTCAATTACGTACTCTGGCTGCTTCCATTAGGTTAACAGCCACATAATTAATCCAAAGTGCTAAAAGTGCGAATCCTGTTAAGAAAGCAGTCTTATTTAGTCCCAGCAGCATAAGCTGGAATTTATGTGGTTGTAATGAACAAGATCAACCTCTTCCAAACAGCACTCTCAAATGCAGAAGTCACTGACTGCACGTAAGGAGTTCAAAACCCATGAGCTTCCATTATATACCATTCTTGGTATGAAATGATCTGAAACTCATATACAGTCTTTGAATAACTTCAGTTGAAAGGAAACTGGTACAATCTAAACCCCTGACTTGAAAAGATGGCCAGCTTTGTCATGTCCTTGATCAGAATTACCCTTGCTGCAACTTCTGTTCATTCCCCGTTATTTTGTCCCTTCGTACTGAGAGTATGAAGAATCTGGGTTTATCCATTCTACCTCATGGAAGGTAGTTGAGGCAGCAATAAGACACCCGACATCCCATTCTTTTCTCTCAGTTGAAGATGTTCTTTCCACCTCTTTCCGGGATGCTACTGAACTAAATCTCGCTAGCTCACGGTGTTGCACAGGGATGCTGCTCCAGATGCTGGACTCACATCAGCCCTTGCCTCACAAGGTTTCTGTCAGCCCATTCCTGTAGGCTGTTGAAGACCCTGTGATTGCAGCCCTGTGTTACTCCATCAACCTTATGTGCAAACTTAGGTCAGTAAATCCACCCAGCTTGCCCCTGCATCAGTGACAGGCATGTGCACAGCAATCTTTAATGCTACTAGCTGGAACCAAGAGGACTGGTAGAGGGAAATAAAAAAGGTTCGCCTGGAGATAAGTGATTAAGAGACCCAAAACTAAGTGAAGAACTCTGCTTGGAGACCAGCACCCAAAGTAACATAATGAAGAGACCACCATCAATGAACAAAGTGGCAATGACTGAGTGATGTTATTTAAGGTCACATAAGAAACATCTAAGAGGGCCGTCTGTGTAATACCTCGTGCAGGATGCTGGCTGTGTGAAACCAGTAAAGATAAGCAGACTTTGGGAAGAGCCTCCCAGGACCCTGGAGATCGAGTTGCCAGTAAGATGAACTGTTGTGCAGAAGTTCTGCAGCCTCCATCCTCGTCCCCAGACCCAGGATGAAGTAAAGTACTCTGAATTTAAAGACAGACAGCAGGACTTTGACTCAGTACTTTGGGTTGGAAGGGACCATGCCATGAGCAAGGACACCTTCCATTAAATCAGGCTGCTCAGGGCCCCATTCAGCCTGGCCTTGAACAGTTCCAGTGATGAGGCATCCACAAATTTTCTGAGAAACCTGTTTCAGTGCCTTACTACCCCATGACTAAAGAACTTCCTGATCTCTAACACAAATCTCTCCTCTTTTAGTTTAAAATCATTCCCCCTTGCCCTACCACTATCTATGTAACAAGTCACTCTAACTCTTTTTATAAGCTGCCTTTCACTCCTGGAAGGCACTATAAAATCTCAGAGTATTTGTTCTCCAGGCTGAACAATTCCAGCACTCTCAACCTCTCTCTTTGAGAGGTGCTCCACCCCTCTGATCAACTCTGTGGCCTCCTCTGGACCCACAGCAGCAGGTCCATGTCTTTCTTGTGCTGAGGACCCCAGAGCTGGATGCAGCACTGCAGGCAGGGTCTCACAAGGCAGAGAAGAGAGGCAGAATCACCTCCCTCACCCTCATGGCCATTCCTCTTTTGGAGCTGACTCAGGATGTTGTTGGCCTTCTGGGCAAACAGTGGCATCAGTGGTACTGGTGGATGAGCAGCAGAACTACAGATCAAGCATCAGAAAAGCCTCAGCAGACTCCCCAGAGCATCTTGGATAGAAGCCCCTGATAAACTATGCTACTATTAACACTAAATGATATTGAGTCAGACAATTAGGAAGTCAGGTAAAAAACCCACACAATAATATCAATGCACTTAGATTAATTATTCCTCCAGAAATCAATTGTAGTCTAGGGCCTCACTGACACATTAGCTTTACTCAAGAGTACTTCAAAATTAGCCAAGGGATTCAATGTTTTGGCAACTCTCCAGATTCTGGTCCTTACATTGCTCTGTTCTTCTGAGAGTGCATGTTAAGAATCAATTCCATCTCTTTCCAGACAGCCTGACAGTATTCCAACACAATCCTTGCTTAAAAGGTTTCCTTGAATACAGGGTGATAATTTAATCAGCATTTTGTATAGCATCACACAATTCTTATGGGAATGGCCACTTCAAATAAACACATTTGTAATCTGTGCTTTAACATACCTGAATGCAGTCACCTCTGTTCAGAAGGTACAAGTGCGAGCAGGCCATGTTTCTAAAAAAAAGATTGCCTTCTGAAGTGAGATCTGTCTTCCCTCACCCTCACCCTTGCTGGCACCCACAGGGAAGAAATCCAGGAGGAAAATACAGATAAGTCACAAGTAAGCTCCTGAGTTCAGACCATGTCCTTAATCTGGATGATTACATGATTGAGATTCTAGGCAAGACAAACCATCCTCGCAACACAGTCCAGCTAAATTCTCCTACAGCACCATTCATATAGTTGGGTGAGTTATCCTGCAAGGATGAACAGCAGGTAGTTCTGCCCAGCTGTTACGAAGTTGTATCCATTAATCAAGGTGCACCAAAACTGTGTGGGAGCTTCCACAAAATAGTATCTTGGATGAAGGAGTAAAAAAATTAGCTAAACAAACATATGATATTTCAGTTGCAGGATTAGTAGTTTATGTTTAGATCCAACCAAATCGAGGATGAACTGATTCAAAACCTCTCAAGTTGTTCCTTTTTCCAGGAAATGAAAAGCTGCTCCTAATGAAATCCAGTCCCACTGAACCTTACTCATTCATGTTATACTTACTTCTAAAAGCCATGCTCCAACACCTAGAAAAATTGTTTATAATTTAGAAAAAATATTTAAATGAAGATTTCTTTACATATTTCACCCTCAAACATATAATTTCCTGCCCAAAGCCACAAATATTTTGAGAAAAAAATTGCCATAAAATTCAAATTAGCAAGACCTCAGAACACAGGGGCTATACTTATGCCAGTAAATTACACAGTGCCAGGGAATACTTTCCAAGTACTAGTAAGTGGTCATCATATTAAAATCATATTAAATCACTGAAACAGTCTTGGGAACAGTTTGACCCAAGTTAACTAATATTCTACTTAAGAATACTCAGACACAGTCCAGGAGTTGGAAAAGGCTAGGAGTCCACTTGGATGTTTCCAATGGACAATTTGGAATGGCCAGCCTGCTCAGAAAGGTACAACTCCTTAAGAGCAGGAGCACTGACCATTCTGGTGCCAGCTGGCCTCAGCACAAAGAACAGTCCGAGGCACAGCTTGTCTACTACACAGGCACAGCCAAGGAATATAAACCAGCTAAGCAGTGATGAATGCAGTCTTATCTCACCCATGCTAAGGGGTCAGAGGACTCTAGTAATTTTTCATGTTCAGCACACTACTCCTGGTAGTCTCACAGGACAATTACCAGTGCTTGTAGGAGTAGTTTGCAGAAACCAGAAAGAAAACGTATTATGGAGTCTTTAATATAACCACAGTGGATTAAACAGGAGAAATTTACAATACTTTGGCACAGAGCACCACACATTTCGTTTCTGCGGGATCCACAATTCAGGTTTATCAAAGCAGCAGAAAATGCATCAAGCACACGTGGCTTCTGAAGCAGCCCAGCATGAAGTCCCAGCTCAGCAATCAGCATTGCAGGGCAAAGGGCTTTTCTTTCCTTCTCTTTTTACCTCTTCAGCTCCAGCACTTGGATTCAAGGAAAGAGACAAGGAAAGCAAGAACAAAACCACAACCCTCAGCCAGAAAACAGATAACATAACCCAGCTCTCTGAAGCAGACAAGGAGCGTGGTGTCCTTTGGTTCGGGTCCTGTCTCACTACCCATTAATTAGCAATCCTGCCTCTACCACAGTGTGGATCTGCACTATGGAGAATGCCTACAAATTTTACAGGACCCAGCTGTTTCACAGGGTAAGAGCACAGGCAGGCAAAGTCAGAAGGAGCAAATGAAAATCTGCACAGGCATGCACACTGGGAGAAGAGAAGATTATTGCCTAGACCAAGGAGTCAAAACAAAGGCATGCTGTTCAGTGTTACGGTCAATAACAGCATTCCCAACAGGGCATACTGCTGCTGGCTAGGTCCTGAGGCAGACTTCACCCGTCCCCTACACTGTCTTTGTTCTTGCAAAGACCTGACTGTATAAACTACCTTCTCAGATGCTGTGGTAACAGCAGGCATGCAAATACTATTTTCGGAAACAGTGCATTTTTCAGAAAAAATTCAACTCAAGAGGGGGTGAGGAAGGAATAAATGACATTTCAAGTTGATGTTAATGAACAAGCAATTATTTTTACTTTTCACCCTTTAATTGCTCCTTGTGTAAGAGCTATATAAAAGTAAAAATTTGTATGAAAGACTGCATTTTCAGTTTAGTACAAGATAAGAAATTTAGGCTGCGAAGTAATTGGGAGTTGAGACAGAACCCTACTTTGGAATAAAACCTTACAGATAAGAAAAAACAAAAAATGGCAATAAATTATTCTTTATTAGAACAGAGAATAGTTAATAGTAAAAAGCCAGAGGGCTGGAAAGTTGCACTGCTGCTGTTAGAACATACTCTTTAATGATCTAGATTAATTAGACATGGCAAAACTGGCTAACCCATTATTTAAGATGAAAAGTCTTTGATGCATTTCAGCAGAATTTAAATAAACAAAAGCAAGTAAACTCATTGGAAGGTTAGAATTAATACAATTAATAACATGACTTCACAGTGGCACAAGTCATGAAAACCAAACAGATTTTGCACAGGTTCTGTGTGGTTCCCTAAAAAAAGTCAAGAACTGACTCAGAAAGCACCATGAGAGCATCCGCTCAGTGCCTAGCAACAGTTTGGAAAGCTGAGAAAATGTTTAGCCACATTCATACAACAGGATCCGGAAGGAGGACACAGAATTTAAAATTTGCCTTTCCAGTGAAACACTGAATTTGGTTAACTTCCTTAAAAGAAACCTTGCAGAGAAAAATAATAATGCTAAAAGCATACAAGCAGCATGCGAAGGACTGGGATTTTCTGATGATTCTTTCATGCAAGACCCTTTCTCCTTATCAATGCAGTAAGTCCCCCAAGAACCATGTCCCCCTTTACTGGGACCCTGCCTCTCTCAGAGCTGTGTGAGCACAAATCTTTGTATCCAAGTAAGTGTGATGCAAGGATAAAGTTTTCTCTATGAAAGAACTAGATTTTTTCTCTTGTGAGTATATTCAAGAAAAAAAAAAAAAATTCCCTGGAGGCATACAGCTCTTTGAGTGAGTTTTCTGTGGCAGACACTGTAGGGTTTCCCAAACTCCTTTCATTATGATGAACATGGGAAGAAAGTGTGGTCACAAAGGCTTAACCTCACCCAGCTTCAAAGAACAGGTCTGATACTCAACATCACAGACCATGTGGAGAATGCAAGCAAAATAACACAGGAGAAACTCCATGACAGGATAGGATTCCCACTATCAAGCTGTCTCCGTATCCTATCTTTTATGACTGCAGGCACCACTTGCAAATTTCAAGCTGATAGATTACATCCTAAATGGGGTCAAAAGAAGCACAGAACAATTAGTGGTATTAGTGTGGCACTGCCCTCTGAGCCATTAATCTTAGAGCAGGGGCAACACTCAACAATATTGAAAACAACAAACATTTCAAATTCTTCCTGTATACAATCAAATTCAGAAATCCACTAATATGAGATATTAGTGAACTAAAAAGTTATGTAAAATTATAAAGAAGACTTGATATTTACATCAATTGAAATAGCATTCATAGTTGCATTTGCCTGATTAGAGTCACGAGGACACTAATTCTTATCCTGAAAAACAGAAGCTGATTGCCAGCTGGGATTATGAAAGAATTCCATCTCTTTCCTTTGCCTCACAGGCTACCAGACTACATCTGCTGGATACTGATTATCTTTCTAGAAAACATTACAAGAAAGAATAATTTAATTTATTATCATTGTAGAAGTCAAATTGGTTGAGCCGATGATCTTTTATTGTGGTATGACTGCTGGATAATCCAATACTGCAAACAATGGAAAAAATAATCATAGATGCTTACGTTTGTTCTTCTTTCACCTCCTCTCAGCCTCACCTAGAACAGTTCAAAAGGTAAAAGCCATGTCTTCATTTTCATAAATTCTTTACTGTGTCAGCTACAGACACTCTGGATACATTTTTTCTGGTAGAAATATTGCAAAAATCTATTCTAGGTCAATGACTTCCACTGTCAGTATCATTCAAAGTGTTCAGAAGGCTCAAAGGAGAAAAATAAATCACTAAATATTGGTATAATGTAGGCTCTCCGAAGAGGTACTGACTGCATTTATTGTGAAGAATTAAGAAAGTGGCTTTAATGTCATTCTATTAATGAGTGTCCTTTCTTTACAATTGATCTCACATAATAAACCCTGCTATAAAAACCAGCATGCACTTTGACTAGATTAAGCACAAAACTACTTCAGATACTTAATGCTGTGGGACATAAAAGTGAAGTAATGCCAGTGAAAGGCCCACAAATCTCTGTGTGTACAGGACACCAGGCAGAAGAAAGGCACAGATTTTGTGTGCTGCGAAAACAAAGAGAACTATGCTTATTAAAGTAGTTCTATAAACTCCATCAAGTTGACACTATTGAACGACAGATACGTGATAAGTGTGAAAAGCGATTCCTCCTGTGAAGGAAGGATTCGTGAAGCTGCCTTGCCTTGGATCAGGTGAAGTGTGCTTGCACACTAGCAGCTCAGCTGGGACATCCTCCACAGGAAAGGCAGGAGGGGTTTATAGAGCAGTAACCTCTTCCCCTGCCCCTGCTTCCCACAGTGACACGGATCATTCCCGGCAGCTGTCACAGGAAGGGTGCACTCAAAGGGCAGGAGCACTGCTCCCTGCACTGCTCCCTGCACTGCCAACAGGCAGGAGCTGACAGCTGGGGGACAAGAAAGGCATTTTGCCTCAGCAGACCCTCCCATGTTGTCCCTAACGTTCTGGAGCAGTTCAAGTGCAGAGGCTGTCACTGCCTGCCAAAGAGGGTGGAGATGAGGGATCCCCCATCCTAGCCCTAACACAGCAGCAAAAAGGTTCTGTCAGAAACTAACCATTCTCTCCATAAAACAAGCAGCAGGCAGGGCTCTTTTGTCACATATCAAAAGAAAAACAGTCAGGAAGTTAAAAATACCTTATTTCCT
Organism: Donacobius atricapilla; assembly: GCA_013397315.1. NCBI lineage: Eukaryota > Metazoa > Chordata > Aves > Passeriformes > Mimidae > Donacobius > Donacobius atricapilla. The sequence goes on along the minus strand of WBMY01006479.1, from coordinate 178,650 downwards.
TTCATATCTAAATTCATCAATATTAGCTCTCGCTTTACAAGCAAATGTTCAAGCCTGTGTTGAAGCCAACATGTTAAGCATCCAGAAATATCTGTCTCCAAAAAACAGCTTCTGGAACCATTTTTCATTTTGTGCAACTAAAACCAACGTAGAGGATCAGGCAACAAAACCGTCCAGGACTGGACCAGAAGCTAAGCAGGAGCCTGTGGCACACAGGGCTTGGCTACCTTGTCAAGTCTCACTCCCAGCCTACCACAAACCAGGGAAAAAATCATGCATTTCTCAGCTGGCTTGCATATAGCAGAAAGTAGTCTTTCTGAGCATTTTTTTCCATGAAATTAAAAAATGAAAAAAAAAATTAAGGGGGTTGCACCAAATTCTACCCATTTCTTTCCTCTAATTAGAAATACACATTAGTAAGATACTGCCAACCACATGGTATGCTCTTTATGTATACATTCTTAATATTTTAGTATTATTTTATAACTCATACAGTATTTAAAATTTATTATTAACTGAATATTATTTTACGCTTTTTTTTGTCTAGTTTTTACACTAACACACTGGGTCATTTTTTCCATGAAAACTCAGTATCCTAATCTTAAAAGGAAAAATGTAGAAACTCAAATATCTCTCTTTGATAAATGAGACCTGTCAGAAGCCAATGATCCCAGTGCACAGGAGACACAGTACACTTGACAATGTGAGCTCAACAACAATGAAGAAATACTTTTTTCAGCTCCCTGTTTTTTGTCAAGGGTCTAGATTGCAACCAGTCTCACTGTAATTTATTTCCTGAGAGAAGACTGCCGGAGCTCTGTGTGAAAATTATTTTATGTTTTTTCCTTCCTCCATTATTTTCCTATGGAAGCAAGTATTTTACTCTATGACTTATGCAGTAATAATTATACAAACTAAGCTGATTCTAGACATATACAATACATATGTTTTTTAAGAGCACTTTCTTTTTGGCTTTTTCCTTTTGAACTAGAACATCAAACACAGAATACACATAACATTTGCTCTGTGTACCGAAACACAGGAACACATTATTCTCTGTCATAAGGATTTTATGCTTGAAGGTCCCAACTGTAGAAAATCTAATAAAGTATATACTCATTTTCATAGTTTAGTCAGCAGGAACTCTCACAGCATGTGTGAGTCTTTGCAGAAATAGTAATGGTGTAACTTCAAATGTAAATGTTACACAAAAATATACTCACCTATAATTACACTACAGTTTCTATTTTTTTTTCCTAAATAACCATTCTCAAATAGGAGATTGATCAACCACCCCCAAGATTCTTCACAGAATCCACACTCCAGCATTATTCCTCAACGTCATGCAGGATCAGCTAGGGAATTATAGTGAAAATGTGCACGCCAACATATAGCACCACCATCTGAGGGGGTCTGCATATATTACCACCCATAGTTTAGTCATGGCTCAAAAGAAGTCAGCTCTGAACTCATTAATTAAAGAATTCGGCTGTACACACTAGAGAAGATTTTGAAAGGGAACCAAAAGGTGAATACAGAATGGCTGCTGCTTTTACAATATGCAAAAGATATTTTTGGATTTATTTTGTGGAGTTGAATCTTTACTGAAAGTAACCAGCCATTGAAAAACTATGTGACTGCACAGGATTTTAAATGGCAAACCAGTTCATTTCCGGGGAAACAATGTTCTTATTAATGACATTTTATACCTTTGCACTCACATTCACACAAGTTCAGAAGTGTACTTGCAGTATTTGTTACATTTTCTAGTCTGTTCAATATTTTATAGATTTTTACAGGGACACCTTTCAATGAACCACAGTACAGGTGCAGAGAGAAACCCACAGATGGTGCTGGGAGCTCAGTTAATTAATATTGGCTACTTTCCTCAATTTGGTAGCTGTTTTCTTTACTGCATCCAATACTCTCCTCTCCTCTGTGCTGAGATGGCATCTGAGGGACCGGAGTCATCTCCTCCTGCTCCAACTGTGGAGCATGAACGTGGTCAGTGTGCCCACGGGTGGAGCAAGGAAGTGATCACTGGCAGCAGTTTCCATCTGACCAACACCCATGACCTTCATCATCCCAAGTAATGCAAACAGCTTGAAGCCCATAAACATCTAGACTAGTGATCAAGAGCATAATAATCATCTGTCTGCAATTCCAGATTGTCTTGGTGGTAATATTTTAAAAATATAAGCCAAAACAAAACTGTAATACTGTATTTGATCTCTCTTGGGAATCAAAGGAGAGAAGACACAAAGGCCAAAACCCACTGATTCTATCTGGGCAAACTGAAAGGTCTGTAATCTGTAAACTGAAGCCCAGTAATCTTAAGTATTAAATTAAAATTTCTTCTTTCCTTCTAAAATACTCACCTGACTTTCTCTTTGGTGTTTCTAAGAACAGTTGCAGCAAAATTTTGTGTAACACCAACCAGACTGATGCCATCAACTTCCACAATTTGGTCATTCACTTGGATCCTTTCAGGGAAAAAACACAAATGCATAAATAATTGTATGAATTCTTGCAATTTTTCAGCAAATCTTAGCATAGAAAGATCTTTCTAGTTTGACCTTAAACAAAAGCTCAGTCATGAAATGATTGAGGTAAATATGAAAAATGCATCATTCCTTGCACACAGACATCTCATAAATCTAACTTCAAAGTTACTATTACAGTTAATATCATCAATTAATTTTTCAGTCTCCTTCCTTGTATAGCAATACAGTAACACAGACTCTTGAATTTGTCATATGAATTAAATTAAATGAGATACTTGAACAGTGTTTATATCATTCTTTCCTAAGCTAGTCTTGAAAAACAGCATAAGACATAGCTCTGGCACTTCATGCTAATGGAAAAAAAGGTAGTATTTAACTAAAACAACCTGCTCATCTGTGGAGAAAAGAACTTATGTATTAGATCCAATTGTGACATACTCTCTTAAGATATTTCATCTAACTTCATCAAAAAAGATGAATTCCCAGTGTAAGTGTGATCTTGCTGCACACAATCATAAAACCTTGGACTGTTTTAATGAGGACTCTCTTTTTGAAACCAACCGAACACCTATTTACAGCAGATACACTGTTTAATGCGGAAAAAGTTAAGACAGAATGAAAGCCATGATGCTTTTATCTAAAGCAAGCACTGCTTCAAAATCCCCAGAGCAGGCACTGGACTCATCTGGATTACAAATCCTTGGAAGATGACTGCTATACTATTCTTAAGAAATGCATCATCTCTGATAGTTTCAAAATAAAAATCAAACACACACAATCACAACTGGTCAAAGGGAGCAATTTTCAAGTACGTACATGGATTCTATTGATCCAAACGACAGAGTTTACAAAGCAACCAAGAAACAGCTATGAAAAAATCCTATTTAAATTACATGAAAATACCTAAATTAACATATTTAACATCTTAGGATATATTGGTGATAAGACTTCTTTTCAAAGAACAGAGGCTTCAACAGAATGCTGAAGCATTTTGACTTGGAGCACTCATTTCTCTGTCAAGTCTAAGGAAATGCTTTGCAGTTTTACACATATTCAAGCAGCATCTTCCGCTCTTTGTATTCCAGTGGTGAGTAAGAAATACAGTATTTATTCTTCGACAGCCTCACACCACAGAATGTCACCATGTTCTGGGCAGGATCTCCCTCGAAAAAGGGATAGAAACTCCTATATTGAAAATCATATGAGGCATTTTAATCTCAAAATTTTATTACAATTTTCACTGAAACATTTGAGAAATATAGAAATCCCATTAATACTTATTTAATTTTGACTTCATTTTTTTTTAACTTCAGCAAACACAGGGTGCAGTCAGATGGCCACAGGACTTTGTGGAAAAGAACTTATAAGAAGTTGGTGCCTACTGAATGGGAAACTGTCACCCTCTTGGCTGAAAATGGTAGAATAACAGATTCCTTTTAGGTGACAGCAACAGCACTGTACATCATCACACAGTGGACTAGCAGTGTTTATACAGATAAATAGGTACAGTATTTCAGGCGATGAAACATCTTGTTAGAGAACTGTTGCCTGAAACTTCATAAGGGGCTCCATCTTGATTCAGTCTAATTCTATTTATCCTTTAAGCATATCTTGCATCTCCTTCTTTTTTCTTTCTATAGCTCCTAAATTAACTTTCAACTCTTATTTTTATGGCCACTGTTCTCCAAAACTCCTTTCTTTCTATATACACATATATTTTAATTACATATGAACATACATTCATATGAACACACAACGGGCAGCCTTCCCATTAGAGCCCACTCCAACAGGAGCTCCAGGCCTCCTCTGTCTCTCAAATCTAATTTCAAACACAAATGCAAAATTAGACTCAGGTTGCCAAAGCTTGAATTATAGACATTTTGTTGCTTTTATAATTAATAACATTGGTAATTCTTCTGACAATTATTTTCTAATTTTCATGACTTTAAACTCTGCCTGAAGATTACAATGAAGTAGCAACCACAGAAGCGAACCCACTAAAGTTGAACAGATTATTTGCATAATTGCTCTGTATGATGAACTGAAAAATTTAATTTGTGCATAGGCAACTTCTAGAGTTCAAGTTAAGAACTATGTAATGTTTCAAAACTGTTGCTCCCAATGCTATCAAAATACTTCAGAAAGTGAATGACTTATCACCATAATAATTTGAAAGAGGCAGCTATGGATTCATTGATCCAGGAAAAAGATTTTATTTTTCATATTCAGTCTAATGACTGACTTAATACTTTTCACACTATTAATAACCTCTCCTAATACTTATCAACATGCTTGCCTTTGGATTCATCTTGGAAGCACCTCCTTGGTTATACATTGGCACACAAAACCTTTAAATATGACAACTAAATGCTACCTGTTTGTCTACAGCAACATGAATCAAGCCAGTGATGTTAAATCACTGAGAAACCTCTTTGCACAGATTTTGTATTTCCATGGGAGACAAGTACTTTATATCATAATTTGATAAGTCCTTCAGTAAAAAAATAGAACAACTATCCTACAGATACTGTAACATTTTAAATTGTAGCTTGAGAAGAACCTGGTTGAAGATTGCTACGCGATTATTCAGAATATCTGGTGCAACTGTTGAAATAGTTTTATTTTCTGGTAGGAGACTTTGTTTTGCTATCAGTGTTAATGATTAAGTAGGCTTTTCATAAAGATGAAGTTAATAGGATCTTTTACAGTTGATGCACTTTATTATGCAGCACTGTCTGGTCCTGACTGAGAGGATTATATATCCCTTTCCCAAGTGAATGATCAGTCAGGCTCTCAAAGAGAAAATCAGAGTCCTATTTCTCAGCTGACTGAACATTCTGCCAGTTGAAAATCAACACAAATATTAGGATGGTCAAAGAAAGATATTATTTTTTCTCAGCTGACAAGTTCCTTTCAGATGCCATCTAGGGAGATGAAAGAAGAGACTTGTGATGGAACATTAATTTCTGTAGCCCACTCAAACATGTGAATAATGAGATGAAAAGAAATTACAGATCATGACAGAGCAGCAGAGAGTGACTGATTTTCAACCAGAGAATTTCACAAAGAATACCAGTCGTGAGCTTAATGCCTTCTAGCTGAGGTCAAGCATACCCTTCAGAAAACATTCACTTGAAGTAATGGATAAAGTCATAACATCTTGAAGTGTCAGCTTCTTCATTTCCCTTCATAATTTTTAAACCCATGATAAATCAGTACTTGGCCTTCAACTTGATATCTTATTGCCAAGATCTGTAAAAATACCTCCAAGTCCAATCTAGAAGACAATACACTTCAGTAGTTTCAGAACAAGGTTACTAAGCTCTGCAACCCCTTGCCTTCTAGAATCTTTTGTTTAAATTTTTGTGGGGTTTCCACAGCAGAACAGCTTTTTGCCTGGCTGAAAGGTGGCAACCTGGCTAGAGGTGTTCAACAAGGAACCTGTTAGTGCAATATATTTTTTAGAAGACAGCATCAATATCTTAGAAGTTTATTCCTACAATATTTTCATACTGTTTATAACTAATATAACAACACGTTAATCGTTAAGATCAGAAAAGGAGAATGCAGATAAGTTGATTTAATTGCTTACATAACAGAGAAGTAGTATTTTATTGGCATGAAAATTTACAAAGTTAAGCGCTGGGACAAAATGAAAAATTGTACAGGTTGGAGGATACTTAAGAATTCTTCTCAATATTAAATGATTACATAATGAAGTTTTTTTCTTTCTCCTAATGAGAAGAGATTCGCTTGGTTTTGGCAGGTATTGTATATACACAGAATGGCAGGTATTGTATAATACACAGATAACTGTGTCCCATATGATAGGAAATATTTTGTGTTGAAAAGGAATTCTTCAGCCTGTGCATACCAAATAAGCAATTCTAGAAGCAAGCAGGTTTTATATGAGCATCACATAAGACTATACACACAAATTCACTTCTTTAGTGGGTAAGATTTATGGTACAGTTTCCTATTCTGTTTAATTAATGTATTTCCAGTGCTGTAGATGTGAAAACTGAACTCCAGGATAGAAGACTGTACCAAAATAAGAAATATAAAGTAACAGTTTGTGTTAGTAAAACTGAAAGGAGTGTATTTAGTAAAACTTTAAACATTCAGATACATGAATTATTTCCTTAATCACAAAATAATCAAGGTTGGAAAACATCTTCCAAGACCAACCAGCCATCAACTAAGCAGCTCAATCACTCCTAAACCACACCCCAAATGCCACATCCAGATGCCTCTTCAACACTTCCAGAGACAGTGACTCCACCACCTTTCTGGGCAACTTCTTCCAATGCCTTTTTCAGTGAAAAACTCTAATATTTGATCTGAACCTTACCTGACAGAACTTAAGGCCATTTCCTCTCATCCTTTCACTTGAGACATGCCAGAAGGGACCAACCCCACCTGGTTATAATCTCCTTTCATGTAGTTGTAGAGAGTGATAAGGTCTCCCCAGCCTCCTTTTCTCCAGGCTGAACACCCCCAGCTCCCTCAACTGCTTCTCATTAAACTCGTGCCCCAGACTCTTCACCAGCTTTGTTCCCCTTCTCTGGTCACGCTCCAGCACCTCAGTGTCTTTCTTGTAGTGAGAAGCCCAGCATTGGATACAGCACTCGAGGGGGACAATCCCTGCCCTGGTCCTGCTGGCCACACTACTCCTGATCCAGGCCAGGATGCCTTTGGCTTTCTTGGCCACCTGGGCACAGCCTGGCTGATATCCAGCTGCCTGTCAACAACTTGGGGTGCTCCCCAAGTCCTTTTCTGCTGAGCAGCTCTCAAGCGGCTCCTCCTCCAGCCTGTAGCGCTGCCTGGGTTTGCTGTGACCCAAGTGCAGGACCTGGCACTTTGCCTCATTGAACCTCAAGCAGTTGTCTTCAGCCCATGGATCCAGCCTGTCAAGTTCTCTTTGAAAGGACATCAAATGTAGAGAGACCAAATAATCAAATGTTGAACAGAATTCTTCGTTTTAAGTATTGCCTAACTAAAGCTGGCTTGAAGCCAACAGAACAGGTGGGAGCTCAACATCTTTAGAATCTAAACTGCCTTCAAAAGTGACACAGAGTTTGGATTCAGCAGCCATACTCATGCTAAAGCATCGGGGTTCTCAGTAGTCACAAACACATGTATTTGGCAAATTTGTTCTTCTTTAGAAGTTTAAACTTATGGTAGCAATTTAGGGTCTTCTTATAACCACATCAGGTATCTGGACCTTACCAATGAAGTTTAAAAACTTTACAGCTTGGATTACCATGACATACATTGAGCAAATTCTATTCCCTATGAAAATTATAATTTTTAGTAACTATTGCTGATAAAATTTCCAAATATGAAGTCTAGTTTACCTGCCATCCCTTTCTGCTGTCCCACCCTCTGTTACTGTTTTGACAAATATTCCCAGTTTTTCAAGGCCTGCATCAGCTCCAACTCCCATTCCAATAATGCTTATGCCAAGTCCATCTTCATCTGTGAAAAAGGCAAGAGAAAACAGAAACGTTTTACATCTGTACAGTTATTTGGTAGGTAAACATTCATGCTTTGGTTCCTCTTGGCTTTCTGTGTCAATAATACTAATATTATTTTGCTTCCTTTTAAAAACCTATTTGACTACCATTTTAATTACACACAAAAACTATATCTACAGCTTTATGAGAAGCTTAGAACAACAAACAAGATTTTTATTCCTCCAGTGAAGAATGAACATATCACATCAAACACTGTGTAAAAAATCATGATGGAGTGTCAAAAACCAATTCTATTAAGAAGGTAAAAACTGCCTGTCTCAGAGCCGCTTCTTTACTTCCTCACTGAGCAATTCCTGAAATCCAAAAAACCAAGGTGACTACAACAAATTCATGGAAATTCAAGCTAGGCTCTGTAGTCATGTGGAGACTTCCTCAAACTTGTAGATCAGTGTCACAGGAAGTAGAAGTGGCACACAGACATGATACCTTTTTCTAGTTCAACTGGGAAGAGTTCCAGCTTTTCCACACGCTTCTCAAGTTCATATTCAGCTGATGCAGCCACTGGATCAACTTCATCATTTCTCCTGTCATAGTCTTCATTAGAGTATGTATTGAAAACCTGCGGAAATAGATCAAAAATCATTCAGCTACCCACTCCAAAGAGACTTCCAAATTATTAAATTAGCTACTACTTTTGTTCTCTGATATTGCAAAGTTTGAAAAGGCTTTTTAAAGGCAAATTTCTCCTGTTCATTCAAACTTCAGGTTTTTAAATTTATGCTTTTTTATTCAAGGAAGCACAAGTACAGTTGCAAAAGTCAACTGAGTATAAGTTTCTATTGTTTTTAATTATAAAGTCAAAAGGTGATCTTTAATTTCTACGTTGATCTATGCATATAAATAATTAAAATAATTAATTTCACTCATTAAAAATGCATTATTAATAAACATTAACAGAGTCAAATACATTGAAACTATAATCTGTATAGTGTTTCCGTATTAGTCTTTAGGATTTATGAAGTTCCAGTTCACATTCACCCAAAATTCATCCTGAAGATTACTAATCTACATTTACATCACCTACAGATATCACAGAAATTATGTTCCATATTGTGTGTCAACTTTTTTTAGAACAGCAATATATATAGCCATGGGTTTTTTTTTAAACTAATCAGGTTTACAGGTATATTTAATCTCTAAAGCAGCAACTTAACAGTGACTGCATTAACCTGATTATATTATTTATGCTATTTACTATCATACTTTCAACATGGCCTATAATCAGTAGTTATTCAGACCTTCAGAAACATTAGTCAGGAAAAGCATATTTTCATATTTTAGAGATCAGAGTTTGCCAGCCTAATCCATTTAAATGTCTGCACTTGGCAGTAAGGAAAGAAGAGTATGTATTGCTAGTGGTAATAATTTTACTGAGCTTCAGTCCCATGGATGTATCATATTCATCACTTCAAATAAAGGAAAACAACCTTCCACATTTCCTCTTCCTCTTTTACAGACAACCTACAGAAGACATCATTGCAAAGCCACGTTTTCCTTTATAACTGTTCCTCTTACAATATAAAACACTGCATCCTGCTACACAGCTACACAAATATTCCCAAGTTCTCCAGAAGCCTGCTGTTTTACAGCCCTGCTTGGAGGCTCTGTCACGGCGCCCCTGGATGCAGCACACACGCCAGCTGGCTGCCCAGTGCAGCCACAGGAGCCGGGCCATTGCCACCTGAGGTTTCACCTTCCTGAAAAGCTGCTAGAACACATTCATTTATTTTAAACAGTAAATATATTGAAGTTGAAATGCAAAAATACTTTTAAATACTCTTGTAAGTCCATTGTTATGGCTACTACAAAGCTACCAAAAAGCCCTCTCAGTTTACATAAAGTAGTCGTTGAAATAGAAAAGACAGTAGTCACTCAATAAGAATTTTAAGTTGTGTATTTCACATCAATGTGAAACACTTAATTAATTTCCTCTTCCAAGAAGGCTGAGATGATAAATGTTTTACAATAATTCACAAACCTATCTTACGTTGATTTTTAGTCAATGATGATGCAAAGAAAAAGGCTGCTTTAACTAAATTAGGCTGCTAGAAAACTTCCATAAATACATGCAAAGCCTAAGTAAAATAAGACACATACATAATGCTATCCAGTGCTGCTGAACTTTTTATGCTGCTTCAGTAAGATTGGAGAAAAGACACTGATGCAGAAACAAGTAATAAGGAGAGATGCAAATCAAGGCCACCATTTCTAGCCTGACTAAAGAATAGACAAAACCAGCTGGAAGAGTCCACTCAACAGCAATGAAAAATTCATACAACCTCCCTGGCAGCTTCCCTTCTCTGTGATTTGGGGTCCAAGGCAGCAGTTTTTACCCACTAAGGGTTCCGTGTTCAAGCCCAACCTCATTCATGCTGACATCAACCAAAACAAGGATCAATCAATAGAGTGAGACCCAACTAAAACATTACTGAGCTAACGTTTGACCTTCACCTTTAGGTTTGAAATAAGCAAGTACAAGTTAAAAACAACAGCTGTGAATTTAGCTGGAATCATCTTATTTATTAACATGATGAGAGAGACCCATGGCTCAAATGTGAACAGAAATTAATTACATGAAGGTAAAGGGAGATACTGCTTGTTGGAGATAAAGAACAGCTGAGAGAGAGATATAGGGAAAAATTGTCACAAAATGAATGTCTTTATTTTTGGATTTCTTTTCATTATGTTAACTGTCACCATTCTTTTCCTTGTGTTCAATGACTGGCATGAGAATATTGTGGAAGCAGTTTTAGATTTGTTGCAAAGTGACTGGATATGTTTCAGGATGGTTTTCTTTGAAAGCATCAAATCATATACTGAATTTGGGGTTGGGATGATCTTTCTTGAATCAGATTAGACAGAAGAGATGGCTTCTTGTATTGTGCTCACTAAACAGAGTATTTTGATAATCCCACTAAAAGGAAACTAAATGTACTGTTGGTGATGAAAAGTTAGTATTATGTCTCCAAATACATCACGCCACTCTTATCTAGTACCTCACCTAAACATTCTCTCTGAGATTGTAGATCACTGATTGCACAAAGCTCTATGTTTCCTGCCTGGCATTAACTCACTGTCTTTTGTACACTGGTCACATAATTTTGCCCACTGCCTTCAACAACGCAGTTGTTTCCCCCTGACTAGGGGAAGAAGGATATTCTTGTATGTCATTTATTTCATTTCATGCAATCATATTTCATGGTTGACTGCTTCTATTAAATGAATCTCTGGGTGTTAAACTGAAGAAAATTTGTGCTAGGAAATATTCTTTCGTTGTGAAACAGTCTATCCACTAGAGTAATGAACTGCTTGCTCAAGATTTTACTTCACTAAAAACAAGATAAACATTTATAACTTCTTCCTCAAAGTATGGTTAACTTGATTTAAGTAGAACTATCTCACCACATCTGTTGCTGTTGTGTTTCCCAGAGTGTGTGTGGGATTTCAGACTCATGGGAATTCTCCCATTCCCTGCCATTTGACAGATCTGGTTTTACAGCCACTCTGGCCAAGTACCCAGTACAGTAAAGTCACAATCACAGAATAGGCTGAGTTGGAAGGGACCCACAAGGATCACTGAGTCCAACTCTGGGCCCTATACAGGACCATCCCCAAGAGTCATGGTATAAGCCACACTTGTAAAGCAAGCTTTTTCATGAAATTCTAACATGGTATCTTAATCTCCAATTTTATCACTACAAGTATTTGGAAAAAAAAAAAAGTTTTCATAGAATTCACTTGTGACATTTTCTAGGATTTAAAACAGCACTTGCAGAAAGCAAAAAGCCAACAGTGGTGACATGCTGAAACAAACCCTGAAGAACTGCTGTTAACAGAACATACTTCTATGTTCTCTAAAGTGACAGAAAAAGGGGTCATCAGTGATTCATCCAGCCCCAATATAGTAACAAACTGTAATATCAAGGAAGCAGGTATAATTGTCAGGCACCCTGGGTGGCATCCCCAGGGAAATCATACATACGCACATAGATCATTTGCTTCTCTTTGGTAGAGCACAGCTAGAGAAGACATGTCACTAACTATAAAAATATGTTGCTGACTAATTCAGAAAAAAACCTCCTACATTTTTTGTAGGTTTTTTAGTACTTCATCTTTAGGAGTAAGATCAGAAGGATAAAAACTGATTATTCTTGAAAAAAGGCAAAGTTGGCTACATTTGGGGTGTTTTCCCATAGCTCTTAACTACCAATAATTTACAGAATTCAGCTATCAGTGACCAATAGGAAATGACAAGGGTTTTTTCATTTTCTTAAGCAGGTCAGAATGGAGATAGCTGTAAAGAATCACATGGGCTATCCTCCCCCATGGGCTAACCAGCCTAGTGCTACATAAACCACAATATTAGTATTGTATACTATAAACTTTGAAACATAAAAATTGTTATATCTGATGTAAGGCTGAGAGAATTGGGGTTGTTCAGCCTGGAAAAGAGAGGGCTTAGGGGTGACTCAATTGTGGCCTCCAGCACCTGAAGGGAGCCTATAAAAAAGATGGAGAGAGACTATTTACAAGAGTATGTAGTGACAGGACAAGGGGGAATCGATTCAAACTGCAAGGGAGTAGATTTAGATTATCTATAATGAAACACTGAAGGTAACCTCTCTGGCTGTGCTGAAGAAGCTAAATGAGGAAAAGAAATCACAATTTGACCACTACCTTCTGCTCCAAAATCTTTCTACAGCATAGCTTCAGGGAGGGGAGGAAGCCCTGCCAATGTCTGAAATTGGTGACTATTTTTTTAAAAAGTTTTTTCTCTGCAAAGTGGTTGCTTTGTCACAGTCAAAGGCAGTGAGTGAGTCAGTGAAGAGGCTTCCTCCAGCTTTCCTGGCTTCATGCTCCCCTAAAACTTGTGTGGGCATCTGCTGTCAATAACACTTCGGCAAGGAAGCATCCAGGAGACAAATCTCCCCAAGAAGTAATTGCAGGAACGAGACACAGATAGGAATTAGACATCAGCAATATTGAAAAAAACTGCATGTCTAACATCAAATCCATGCCTGGGGTTTCCCTCAGAAAGCTCTGTAGGAGAAAAATCTGCTTTAAGTGTCCTGAAACTCTGGCAAAGAGACCTGCACAGCACATTTTTGTTTCCAAAATCCTAAAAGTATCTGGGCCCTAGACTTCTCCATTCCAGTGATCTGTCTTCAAACATATGACAAGCCAGGAGCAGTCGCTGTGACACACAAACTGTTCAATTTGTTGAGGCAAACTGGAAAATATTATCTCTATGTACTCGTGTTTTAGACAACTGGAACAAGTTATCCAGTTTTCTACCAGTTGGAACATCATGAAGACTGTTTGTAATAGAAAACCACAGTGTCACTGTCCTGGTAGCAGTGCCAACACATCTCAGTTTGGATCCGTACACCTCTGTGCACTGCAGCATGTCCTCCTAAACCCAAAGTGTGCCACAGTGGCATTTCCAGGTGGGACACAAGCATTAAAATGCATGGGCTTACCACACACATTCATTAGTCCTGTGACATGAGGGTGTGTTTGGTTCATGGTATTAATAGTTGAAGGACCAGCCAGACTGCTCTGTTGCACTTCTTTCAGTTCAACTAGCATCTTAAATTTTATACACTGCAGCTTTGGGCCTAAACGCAGAAGCAAAATTGCCTAGGTGGTACTGCACGTGGATCATCTCCCCTGTTCCTGCTACTTGGCTCACTTTTGGTGTGAATCTTTTAAAATACTTTAATTTTCATGTTTTCATTAATCCTAGAATCAGTGAAAATTATTGTTTATATCCACTTATTATTTATCGAGTGTGTATTTGTTTTATTGCTGATGTACTAGTTTTAATACAATTTACATTGCTACTTGTCTACATAGCAGAAAAACACAAAATCGCTGTAGCTGTAAATGAGATGCACACCCCATGTAAAAACTTCATGCTGTTACTCTTAGTTAAATCAGGTCAGAGTAATTAGCAAGTAAAATTAAGCCCTGTTACTGCAGAGTAAAACCTCAGCTCACATGGAACTTGTATTTCTATTAGGGCTGCTGTGTGTTTGTTTTAGTAAGTGAGTAAAAACAGCAAGGTGCACGGAAACTTGGAGTAGACAAAGATACACAAACAGATTTATCTGAATATTCTTCCCTTTTTCTTTTTTAATACAGTGATGATTTACAATTCCATGAGGATTTTTTTTTCTCACTTTTTTTTTGTCATAACCATTAATACAAATGGGAAATTGCACTACTGTCCTGTTTTATATTAATGGTACAAGCTAAACATTTTTCACTCAATTCTCTTTGATGGGTTTTGCAGACCTGGGTTGAAATCTTCTCTGATAGTGAGCTGGTTTTTCTAATGCAGCAGCTTGGATGCAACAGTGTAATGGGAGCTATAAATGACTAGTGAGGTGACTTCCCTGAGTCTTACTGATCATATAAGAATCCCAAAGGAGATTTTATAAGTGTGTACTTTATGCCACACTTCATATGTAATTCATCCCTTTGCTTGCTCTGGCCTTTTTTTTTAACTCTACTTTGCACTACCGTAACTTACCAACAAAAATGTACTTTGCAACTGCTGCTATTTTTGGTCACTTATCGACTATTTAGGTATAGAGAATAAAAATAATGAAAAAAAGTTTTGTGTTTTTTACAACAGTAGTTTTAAAATTGCAGGGAAAAGAGCCCAGAGACAATCCTGCATTCCCATTAAGCTCAGGGTTTCTCCAAAGGTCCCTCCTGCCAGAGCTTCGCAGATCCTAGAGAGATTAGAGATGTGAGTACAGCAATTTAACACTTTAGTATTTACAGCAGTGTGCTACTGACCCACAAACGTGAACGTCTTTAGCTGACTTTTCCTGCTTCAGAGAAAAGTAAAAGCATTTGCCTACACCTTGAGAGTGTCTCCATCCAGCAGAATAAAGAAGCAGCTGCAACAAGAGCACTCCAATAGCCACGCTATACAAAAAAAAAACCAAACCAACCCCCTCCCCCCCAAAAAAAACCAACCCACCAAAAAAAAAACCCAACAAGAGTATTTAAGAAGAACATGAATTTCCAATATGACAGCAGATATATTTCATCACTCTTTTGGCAGTTTCCACTATTGCCAAGGTAACGAACTAGCATGCTCAAGAATTCATTGTATCTTTGAACATTGAAATAGGGATGCAAAGGAGAATGTTTGAAGTGAACAGAGTTTGACAAATTAATTAAAATACAGTACAGGCTCAAATCTGGTGTCCAAATGGTTTGGACTCTGGTGTCCAAACAAATTTAAACAGATAGAAGAGCACAAAGCAAAGTTCCAGTTTCGGTCCCTACACATTTGTTCCTGAATCTGCTGCAGTATTTCTTCCAGATCCTAGCACTGTTGCCAATCTACATCCTAACTGATGGTGCTATTTTTCTTCTGCCTTTCAGTGTGACACAAGCTAGCCAAGAGTAAATGCCGCTTTTGGTAACAATTAGTACAGACTGCCATACAGTAGCAAAGTCACTATGAATCAACAAATCAGTGTTTCTTCTCCCAACAACCTTACTCTCCCCGAGCCTACAAGTCAAGAGGTCTAAATGCAGAGGGAAAATGCCACAAATGTTCTCAGAGGCAAACACTTGAAACAAAATATTGACTGTACATAAAACATTCTATTTTAAATAAATCTCAGCAGGGATGAATTGTGTAACCTGCATATTCACTAAAAATGGCTCCACAAAAAAAAAAAAAATTCATAAGGAATTCCTTTTATTTCCTTACAGATGTTACATATGTTAAGAAAAGAATTCAAAAGAAAACAAATAAGTAATCACGGGCATTAATTCAGAACATCTGCTGTGTAAACTATAAAGAGATAATTCACTCAACCTGAGTTTTATGGTGAAATTATAATATTCTATAAATTGAACAAAATTTAATACCATTCTCCTACATACACTAATATATTAAATTTTTTTAATACATATTGCTATCTATCTCTTTACTTAAAGCAGAAAAGAAAGCAGAGTTGGAAGATAAGAGCTAGATGGAAACAGTCTTCCTTGGTGTCTGATTTTCACAGTATTCCATCATTAATACAAATGGACTTTTTAAGGTTTAAAAATTGCAAGTTTCCCAAAGGTTTTTAGGACTCTTTCACCTACCTTGTCTAATTCCCAGGAACTACGGCATTTGGTACTAATTGCTCACCTTACAAATACTCCTGCAGACACAGCAAAGGCTGCGTGGGAGAGGGAGAAGGATCTCCAGTGACAGAAACCAGAAGACTTTACAGCCTTACCTCAGACCAAGGGATAAAAAGCAAACATACTGTCACACCAGACCACAGCAGGAGCCCTTATGAACCTCTGAAGTTGTTCCACCATCACTTTTCACAATATCTAAGTTCTTATAAAAATCTCAAGAGAGGGTTGGATTTTTTTTTAATGAGAAGTTCTTAATGAATTCTTCAACTGAGATGAGATTACTAAGCACAATGCTTACAGTCTTAAGATGAGTGGGGTAAATTCTATTATATTCTACTTAGAAAAACTCAGGAGATGTAATAAACTCTTCATTAAACATTTACCATTAATTATATAAGTACATGGCTTACAAGTTAAAAAATATCTAAGTATGACTGAGTATTAGACAGCCCTTCAGTCTTCTGTACAGGGTAAACATATTTCCACAATTTCAGATGGCACATGTTACAGAGGGTATCTGGCTTCTAGTACAAGCAGATATTATTCTGCAGTAACAAAAACGCTTATGATTCTCTGGAATCTAAAGCCTTTAGTAGCCAATTGCTACATTCACATTAACATCACCATGCAGGGATGTAAAAGAGACCCATTAGTGGGGTGTTGTATTAATTTGCTAGGAGTGTTGCAGCCATACAGCCTGTTAATGCCATTGCTTGTGTATAAAAATGGACAAACAGGCGGAGTGTAAGAGGATTAACGGAAAAGCTCCTGTAATACAGCAAAAGCTTTGCTGTGTTTTGTAAACATCTTTCACACAGAAAGTGCAATGCCACGTTCTCAGTGCCAGACCACTACTCAATTACTTCATATTGTTGACTTACCAATTCCTTAATTGCACCTGCAGGCAGAATTCATTTTGGCTGACCGCATTTTTGCTAATGATAGTTTCACATTCACACTGTTCAGTACAATGAATTACATCCTAGTAAGATGTAAAACTGCCTAGAGTAAGCAAAAGAATGTTTATCCATTAAGCATTCATACCAAGTGTATTGCATTACAGTTAATCACACCAATGCTTCAAAATGAGACAGTCTGTATTTCCAGAGGAATTCAGCCTTCCCAATGCCTCCTAATATGGTAGGTGGGGTTATAGACTTTAACACAAGCCAAGAAAAGGCGTTTCCAGATCTGACAGCATAACTGGTTCAAACACACCAGCTCTAAGTACAATTTAAAACATGGTATTAATGCAGCAAGAAACAGCAGGTTACAAATGTGCACACAAAGTATATCCAAATGAATAGACAATGAAAACGATGGATCAAGGGGATAAGCCAGTATTAAATAATGCTAGCTTGGGATGAGACTACAGAAATAATGCCACAAAGTGGGGATTCAAGATAAACACTTTTAAAGTGACTCAATTCAACATTATTTTTGGACATTTTTCAACTTCAACATTTGCTATGACATCAGGCACAAAGAAATTACCCCCTCTAAAACAATAGCAAAATTAAGTTCATCAACCCAAGGGAAGTCTCTGTTACAGCTGGTTTTCACTCTACCCTGTGTACTGTGGAAAAATTAAATGAGCAGAGAAACTACAATGAGTTTTGCTCACCTGAAGATTGTACACAATTCTACTCTCTGTGCCCAAATCTACTGCACAAATTCAAATCTATTACAGACATTTTCTATACACAAATCTGTGATGGATTTGAAATTTTGGAGAACCAAATGCAAAGCGTAGCACATAGTGCTGTGGAAAATTGGGAGGACAGACTTATATATGTGCATTTTGGGACTGGGGTTTTTTTTTTAAGGGTTTCAGTCTATTTTTTCCCCACAGGAGCACCTTGCTTCACTGTTCTGGGATTGACCAAACACCTCTCTCTGCATGCCCTTAATAGTCCCTGCGTACTGAATTTGGGCAGAGTGGAGGAAGTGCATCATGTCCTTAGACCTCTGTTATTGGATACAAAGACAGACACAGCATTAAATGTGAGCTTAATGCTGTTCCACCACGTGACAGCAGTGAAGATGGCTGTGGAAGCTGGCAAACTCCTGGACCTTTAGAACCTCTGAGCTTTCTGTTTTCCAGATGCAAATTTCTGACCTGCTTCAGACAGAAAAGTGAAGCTCAAGACAAACATTTTACCTTTGTGAGTGAAACTAAAATATGAGGTGTAGCTTTCTGTCTAGATTTGCTCAAGCAGAGGAGGGAAAGAGCTGTTTATCCTGTGCAGTGACACTCTGGACAAAAGCTGGATAAAAGCTACAGAAGAACCCCTCTATATGGTGTGTCAATGCAGGGAAAGGAGCAGGAGCATCGCTGAGTTCAGTTACTCCAGCAGCTGAAGTGTGCAGCACACAGCTGGTATCGCTGTCACTCACTGTAACTTTATTTTAGCTACAAACAGCTGCACATTTCTTTTAAAAGTAAAACAGACACCAATTAGCAGAAGCTGGACATACTCCAGATAGCAGATTAAAATGGGTGCGATCTGTGTATGACAGGCTATAAAGCCAATACAGTAAGCCTTTCAGTTATCTTAGCATGATTTTAATGGGTACCCCAGTCTAGTATAATGAATGAAGAGAACATAACCAATATCTCTACAGAATAGTGACATTTAAATATTTTTCAGTCAGCTAGTGTTCATTGTCCAAGGAAACTGGCAAGGCTGTGATTCTTGCTGAAAATAAGAGCTGTGAATAACCATCTACAGGAAGACCGCAAACTAATTTTACAAAACTTTGCTGGAATATATTTACACATACAATCATACCTATTTTTATAAATCCCTAAGTAAAAAAAAAAAAATACACACCCAATTTTTTTAGAAGCCCATCCACTAAAATATTATTTTTTAATTATGGTTTCAAGAATACCTCAATATTGAAAGGCTTCTTTTCTTGGGCATGACTATTGTTCTTAATCAACCTTCTGTAGATCAAAATTAAGGAAAACCAGAAAATAATTCAAAGAAGCCCTTGCAAATCCTTCTTCAATACTAACAAAAGGCTGGTACTGCCAAGAAAAATATAAATGATAACATTAACATTCACTGGAAAACTGCAGGACAGACAATTAGTACAAAGTATATGCAACTCCTGGCTGCTTTTTACCCCTAAAAAACCACTGGTGAATAAAACCACTGTCTTGGATGAGGGAGTTAGATACAAGTGGTGTGGAAAAATAAACATATGGTTGGATATCAAAACAGCCAAGCTGGTAAAACTTCAATCTTGCAAACTTTAATTTTAACCTTACTGTTACTGATTAAACAGTCTAAAATTAAAAAAAAAAAAAAAAATCTTAAAAAATAGCATCTTTTCCTTGCAAATATAATTGGAAAATAGCATGAAACGACAACTTTTTAAAGCCTTTTCTATAGTACTGTTAAACTAAACAACCACAAACACAGTATTATCTATAATCAGGTAATGTTTTAGCTTTCAATTCCTCACTGTAAAGTGTTCAACAGGATGCTATCAACTATTTTAATCTTGACGGCAAGAAATGTTTTCATAGATTTTTCAAGAAAAATACCAACAGAAGTGCATGCCAGAAGGTAAAGAATTATCCAAATACGTTCATTGCTCATGACCAACTGCATCAGCCCCAGACATAAGGCAGCTGCACGGAGACATTCTTGCAGCTTGAACACAGGAGTCCATCCACCCTCAGGTGTGAAAGCTGAGCCTAAGAGCCACACATGGGCCACACAGGCAACCCTCCGGGACAGGACCAGGTAACAAAGTGTTGGTAGAAGGATAGGGCAAATAGAAAATGGGTTTCCTCCACTGGTTTTTTTGTCGTTTTGGTTTTGGTTTTGTTTTGGGTTTTTTGTTTGTTTGTTTAGGTTTTTTGGGTTTTTTTTCCGAAGGAAAAGGAAAATCTTGCCTCTTAAGAATTGAAAAAATCTCTAGAAGTATGAGCACCACTCCAATTCAAGAAGTGGAGAATAAAAAAGGAGAACAGTGCAGAAAATACTGGAGGGAGAAAAAGGCAGTCAAGCTTTAAATTGCAACTGCAGCTCTGGACAATAAAGACATTTTAAAATTTTACTTAACTTTGCAAATTACAATTTCACCTTAATGTCTAAATGGTTTTGCTACCATACAGAACATCAGCAGTAGGTGATTGTCACTGAAAGGGATGTAGAGAACTGGTAATCTTATGACAGTTAACTGAAAACTGTCTGTCAGTTCTTTGAATTAAAAGCAACTTGAATATATCATGCATGTTATTGCGTATTTACCCTGAAAGGTGCAAGACATTGCTTCAACTCAAGTTTTAAAAATTATTTTATCTGATCAGGCAGGCATCATAAAAAACAGTATTAAATTAATCCTACTTTATTTACCTTTAGGTTAAAAGTCTGACTTGCCAAAAAGGGTCACTGTCAAAATCTGCCTTAAATTCAAGCCTTTAAACAGTGAACATACTCCATTTTCCATACCCTAAGCTTAATTTAATTTCTGATAAACATAATGTAACTCAATAAAAAGGCTCAATAAAAATACTAACAGTAATTGTTGTGTCTTAATGTTCTGACTTCTAACTAAGAAGAGGCAAATTTATGGAAAAGCCATCATGTCCCTGTTTAGGAAAGAACTTTTATTTTATTATCTCAGCAGACTTTTTTGAGCTTTTTGTGGAGTAGGTGCTTGAAAACCAGAAGCATAAAATGGGTTCCCTGACACGTACACAAAATGCGTTTTAGAGACAAAAGCAGTTCTTCATACTCAAGCTTTTTCTTTGGTCTACTAAAACTTCAGTTGTCCCACAGCTTTTATTGATTCCTGGCAAAACAGGTGAGGATAAAAGCCCTTCTACCAAGTAGTAAGAACAATGTAGAGATTGTCATTTTGCCTTTCCAAAACGCTTAATTAACTGGGGACTTCTTTGTGGAACCAGAAATTAGTCAGCAAGGGACAACTGCTACATGATAACCATCCAGATGAAAATCCCTCTGTGTGCAATGCAAAATAATTAAATCCACGTTAACCCTCCCTTATGGAAGGTACCTCAAACTGCTGTCCTCTTCCAACCATAAGAGCCTGGCACTGACAGCTACCAAGAGATAAATCTTCCATCTACCATCTCCAAGACCTGTTGCTAATGTGTAAGAACCTTAACCCAGGCCACCAGAGCCATGACAAATATCCCACCTCCTTGTAATGGGTTAAAATTCAAAAACCAGGCAGAAACACCAAAATATGCAGTCGTTATCACATTCGCTGAATTTTCATTTTAGTGGAATAGGATTAAAAGAAAGGCAAAACAAGTTCAACTTAAAAATAGAAAAAGATTTATTAACATACACTAAAAGGTAAACAAACAAAAACCAACCACGAAACCCTCTCAAAGACAACCCCCCTCCTTCCTAGCAACAATCTACTTTTCCACAAAAACAGTGCAAAGAGACAAAGTATCAGAACTCTTAAGTCAGTAGCACTTAATAAAATAGTCTTTCATTCAGTCTTTTGAGAGAGAAAAGTCCCTCCTGATTCTTCTGGTAACTTTGCACAAGAGACACAGTCTGTTTGTGGCTTCCAGCTCCCACTAACGCAGCCTGCCCGACAATCTGCATTTGTGAGCTTTTCCAAATGCAGCCTTTCCTATGGCCGCATAAGGGTTGTGGATTTAAACATGGGGTTTTACCTTTTAAAGATGCACAGCTTCACAATAAAGGACTTCTTATTCTTCACTGGTGACGAGGCTTCAAGACATCTCAATAGGATCACTGGATCAATTTCTACTTCAACATCCATTTCAGAAAAAATTCAAATATTATAGTTTCTAACTCAAATGTCCACTCAGTAAAAATCAGANGCCGCAGCTCCCGGGGACTCCCGGGGCCGGCGGGGGCCTGGGCCCGGGCCCCTCCCGGCCCGGCCGCGCTGTTACCTCATGGCAGGGGGCCGTGGAAAGAGGGCGGGTCTCCCAAGATTCCTGTATTTAAGCGGTGTCCCAAGGGGTGTACACTTTTTACCTGATTGGCCAGCTTAGCTGTCAGTTCCAAAACGGATCAACAATTGGTTTTTCTACCATTTATGCTAAACCAATACACTCCTCCATGGCTTTAAACATGAACCTTGTGAGGTTCATTAAATGCTAATGATCCCACCATACAAAACAAAGAGCTTAAGTTTTGTTTGAGAGGGCTTTGTTATTAAACCAATGTGGTGCATGTAATGCACCCAGGACAGTCCCTGTGCAGGGCTTCTCAAGTGCTAGAAACAATGTGGAAGACTGGAAAAAGCCCTCTGAAATAATGCTATAAAACCCCAACAAGGTAATAGGTAGTAAAAGCAACCAGTAATTTTACAATAAACTATTCTCTTCACTATTTTCAATCCATTACCAATAATATGGTAAAATAAAATATACACCAAGTTACGGTGAAAGAAATGCAAACCTCAACTCTGGCAGATTGCAGGTATTGACTAATAAGGTAAAAGACATACTGACATTCTCCATGGACTCAGTCCCATTTGTTTCTCTTCAATAAGGTGTCAGATTACATTTAAAAAAAAAAAGAAAACTACATTTAAACTGCTCCAGAGCATTATTGCAACGATCTCCTAAATGCTGAGAACCCTACAGCATGACTTTGTGTTTTAAACTTTTTTTTTTTGTGGCAGCTTGGTTATTCAGGTGGGATGAGGTATCCTAGCAGCCCAGCGATGTGCTTTTGTAAAACATGCAGTAAGTCATCCAAACTCGGCCTGAGCTCACCACAGATTACACTGAGGACAGATCCAGTATGTCTATCAGGGTACCAGCTGAAACTGAGACTGAAGACAGACAGCTAGTACAGGGTACTCCTTTTGCAGGATGGCTCAGTACCAGAGAAGAGCAAAGACTGCAGATGCAGAAGTCAGTTTTGGCCAGAGGGGATGTAGCGGCTCAATTTGCTGCATGAAGCTTAAAATCTGAAAGCCAAAATCACAACTTCAAAAGAAGGAAAGTAGTGGAGGTTTTTTGGGGAGATATAGAAGTACTTGTAAGAGAAATTAAATTGAAGAAAAACAGTATATAAGTCTAGCAAAGTCTGGCAGATGGAAACGCTGCACACTATCTAACAGTAAAATGACCGAAAGAATCCGACATGTCCTGACGCAGCTGAAAAATCATACTTTAGATTCTAGGTCAAAACTGTATAGATGAAATAAAAATAGGTAGTTTTGGAAAAATAGCATGAAAAAGATATAATATATAATCTTATATAAATAAATAAATAAAAATATTATTTCCCAAGTAAGTATATTTCAATCATATTCCCCACAAGTTGAAATCCAAGGTGCTATGTGCTATCTTACCCATATATTCACTGGCTACCCATATATTCTTATCCAGATATTCTGATTACAGAGGGTGCAAGAAATAGCAATGGTTTAAGTAAGGCACAGATCAAGAACATACAAAGCCAAAGAACGCTCCTCTACTCGCCTGAAGACCCACAGCGCTCCTTACTGAGGGAAAGGGCTAGCAGATTATGAGCAAGGGCAGGAAAGCAACGGTCCCCAGAGCTGGTCACAGCTGCCAGCTGCCCATCCCTCCTGGTAGTTATTTTAAGGGCCCAAAATTCACATTTCAGTCAATTTTTAAGACAAATGAGAAAAACAAATTGAGAAATGAGGAAAAACAGAAAGTTGAAAACAGAGCAAACTGTATTTTCATCCCTGAATTCTGATATAGGCAAACTGATTTGGAGTTAACTCCAAAAGTAGATATTCACCAGTTCTACAAAACTTGAGCAGTAAAATGACACAGTTATAAATTTGTGTCAGATCATTATGACCTAATAACTATTAGAGAAGTAATTGTAATACATAATATATGTTATTAGTGAGTCTTACTGCTAAGGCTCAGCTTTTCCTCCTTACAAAGAAAAGGGTCTCAAATCCAACCTTGCTGCTACACTTCAGATGCATCAGAATTTAATGCCCAATATCCCTCCCTTTTGGAAAGAGGCATTCCCTCATCCCACAAGGAACACATTGGGCTCAGTGTCCCTCGTTCTGCACAGGAAGTTAACCAGGTAGACGAGCTGGTGGACATGCACACCAAGAACCTCCCATTCCCCTGCAAGCCCATGACTTTAAGTACCAAAATAGGCAAAATGGTATCAGAAAGACTTAAAAAGAATGGAATATAGTCATATATTATACCCATACATGATATATAGTTGATATAAGTTCAGCTTTGATAAAAACAAAATTAAGTGTCAGACACCTCTGTTACTTAATTTTTGGTGTGAACTAAGAAAAATCAGCTACAAAGAAATGGAATTTTGGAAGCCACCAAGGCACACTGAGAGATTCAAACATCTTTGTTTGATGATACTTAACCACTATGTTCCAGCATAACCTAAGCTACTGCTTAAACTATATGCAGATACACACAGACCATGTAATACCCCATTTTGGTCTGTGGGACCTCTCAAACATAAAAAAAGACCGTGCAAAGTGAACACTTTTTCACCCGTTCCTCCAAATCCCTTCTAAGAAATGTAGGCAGCCTGAAGACACAAGGTATAGGTGAGGTGTCTATGAAAAAGACACCATTGGAAGTACAAGGCAAAGAATGAATTACCAAAGTCCAAATTTAAAAAGCAAATTTAAAAGCAAATTTTCAGTGGTGTATACTAAATTTAAAAAGTTACAGGAATTTGGAATTAATAAGCTTCTGCTGAGGGAAAAGCAAACTGGACAAACTGGAAGATATTTTAGAGCTCCAGGCTTAGCCAAAGGAGCCAGAATTGTCTCCAGAAGATGTCTCCAGTGCCCTGATTGGTATGGAAATGGACAAAAAGATTACTAGGAACGGGTAAAACAGACAAGAATTCATAGAATTGATACCTCCTTTTGTCGCCTTTTTGCTGCTTCTCAATTCATTTTGCTTACCCAGCCATAAGTATAAAAAAAAGACTGTAACTAAATGAATGAGACTATTCATTAACCAACCTAGACAGATCTTTTAAGGAAACAAACTGAATGAGAAGAAACAATAGATTAAGGAGATGTGATACTACCAAGCAATTGTTTTAAAAAGTCCTGTTCAGCCCATATGGATTTTCCACCCACACCATTCCCAGCCTATCTCATCTTTGTCCATAAAAACTATAGTGAGAATCAGGTATTTGACAAAACATCTCTGAATCACTGCTATTTACAGCCCTTGGGTTTCTCAATAGCTGAGTAAAATACAGAAACTAGTCCAAATGTAGCAATGAGAGCAGAAGGAGACATTCAGACTACCATTTTTTTCTCCATCTAAAGTACCCTTGTACTGCTGTACCCATGCAGGCACACTGAAACAAGCTCAATCCTCTGAAAACCCATTAACATTATGGCAAGTTTAAAGGCAGAGGTGCTTTCCAACATGGCACAGAGACAATTCATTTCAACAGCATCAGTATCAGGCCAATATTCAAAGGCTGAAAATTCCTGCTAAACTAGCAGAGCTTTTTTCTTATTCTGGAATCACTGGTAAACACTGAATTGGAAAATTCTGAGGTCCTTCCAAAGGTTCATCACCAGCATTAAAACTACCCCAAAGGTTTCCAGATAAGGCATAGCTGTACCTCTTTCCAAGGAATGTCTCTTCTAAAGTATAATTGAGCTTTGCTGGCTCGTGAATTTCCCAATTGCTAATATATGGACTGCAAAGAAAAGGCAATGATTCTCAGGGAAGGAAAAAATGTTGGTACCCAAACAGGAGAGGTACAAAGATGTCAGCAACTCCTTTTTGCTGTCTTGCCACACAACCCAAGCATGCAATGGGACCATGAAAAAAAAAATACTCCTGAAATTATCAGTGACTGCTAATTAAGAATTCTTTTCTGTATTTTTTACACAAAGATAAATTAAACAAGGCTATGCCACTGCTCATTCTCTTCGTCAATAAATAGGAGGAAAAAGATAGCCTTTTATAAAGAACCATGTGATTTCCTCATCTACAGTCTGACACAAGAACATACTCTTGCCTCTTCTACTTTTCTTTTTTTAAACTCTTCTCTTTCAACCCAAGTTAATATTCATTGATTCAATTTAGAACAGATGCTATTTCTGTTCTTCTGTTATCCAGATAATCTCTTAATTAAATAGCTGCATACAGTATCCTGAGAATTGAATTTTAATCACATATTCCTCCCCTTTGTTATTTTGCTTTTACTTACTCTGGCAAGTGGGTTTATTGCACAGAGCTGTAAAAAAAACCTGCAGAGCTAAATTCCGTAATTCAGACTTTTGAAAGCAACCAAAGAATAACTTAAATATAAACAGTTCTGATTCTCAAAACCAACGAAATGCAAAAGGGTTTTACAAGATCATCATTTAAGCAACTCTGCTTGTATATTCTATATATGTTGTATATGCATTTATATATTTCAGGTGAAAGAACCTTAATTTCTCAACTATTTAAACAGCAGTATTATCACAGTCATAAGTGGAAACTAATTCCCTAAAGTCATTCAGAGAGCAAAAGCTTAAATGCTGACCAGCAAACAATCCATATATTCTGAGTCCTACACTCTCATTCCTTATTCAAGGACTTTAAAAGAACAGGCAAAAACCAGTGATGCAACCCTTTAATTAAAAAGCATCAAGTATCTGCACAGCAAATTGATGATCTCTATTACACAAGCATTCTTCAAAATATACTACTAGAAAGGTATTACCCTATCTTTACTAACTTTCAATAAAAACATTTTTTCAAGACATAATTAAACACTCATACATTATGGAAAAATAACTTCAGAATTGTCTGTTATGGATAGAAAAGTTATTTAGCTTTCATGTGGGAAAAAAATTCAGAGCTCTACTATCCATCCCTCAACATGCTTCTCTAAGGTAAAACTGGATAAATCTCCCTTGACACATTTTTATGGAAGCAAAGAAGGCTGCAGGATTAAGTTACCATTGCACACTATCCATATCCTTTCCTTAAGCACCAGACATGAGCTAATCGTAATGCACTGATTGGTTTATTTGGTGTGTTAAAAATGCCATATCACCTTTACTCACCAGGGAGGAGCCTATGGCAATCTGTGCAACTGTTTATGGCACTGACCAATTTTTGACTGTGATTTCGTGTTCATCAGTTATCTCATATTATAACCTATGAATTCGTATATTCATTAAGTGAAAGAAGGACAATTACATTCATCATGGTAAACCTAAAAAATAATCTCCCTCAACAAATGAAACTTTGTAAAAAAAGCATACTGAATCCATACAAATATAATATAGGTTTCTCGTATTAATCTCTAGAATAGTTCAAAATTGTATAGGTATGTTTATTTTTTGTGCTTTAACTTCAACTTTATGCTTTATGTATATATATTTAACATTTTATATTGATATTTACTATTAATGTATTACATGTTAACTAAATATTTACTGAATATTTACTAAATAATAGATGTATTACTA
Source organism: Donacobius atricapilla (assembly GCA_013397315.1). Classification (NCBI taxonomy): domain Eukaryota; kingdom Metazoa; phylum Chordata; class Aves; order Passeriformes; family Mimidae; genus Donacobius; species Donacobius atricapilla. The sequence goes on along the minus strand of WBMY01006479.1, from coordinate 150,995 downwards.
AATATTTAAATAAGCCACATACAAATATAGCTAAAAGTGAAGGAAAATTTGGATAAAAACTAATAAATCAGTAATGTATCTAAAAGATGCTATACTCATTAGATTTTCTGTTGGGGTTTTTTTTGAGTTTTGGTGTCGTTGTAGGACACAAAAAACTGAATGACTCTAAATACTTCTTTAGAAGGCAAAAAAGGCTTTATTGTCTAAATTCTTACTACCTTTTATAAGGTCTTCCAATACAGACTTAACATGATTGGTGAATAGAAACGACACCTCTCCAATCCCATTGGTTAAACTGGAGAAACAGAACTAGAAAGGCAAAAACATCACATAGAGAAAATTGTTTTGAGAACGCATCAGTTGTTTATCAATATTGTTTTGAGAAGAAGCTTTCTTGAGATATTTTTCCCTTGGGAAAAGGTTAGCAGCTGCTAGCAGGCTAAAACCTCTCAGACTCAGAAATATCAGGCCCACATTTTGGCTGGAGTTTTTAGTTGTTGTTGTTGTTTTGTTTTACTTTGTTTGTTTGGATTTTTTTTTTTTTACTTAGAATGTGATCATTTGAAGAGCTTTCCACAACGTCCACGCAGATTCCAAGATGGAAAAGAAGGATCTTTCCAACCAGCACAGGGAACGCACCAGCACAGCAGGTCAGCCCAGCAGCTGTGTTGAAAGGTGCGTGGCTGGGGTCTCCCAGCGCCCCGGCCCTCCCACGTGGGATTACCTCCGAACCGTGCCATGGCGCCAGCAGACAAGGGCAGACCACAGCACCACCCTCGGCTGCCTCGCAGCAGGGATTAGAGACGGATTGGGGCTCCCAAGAGAAAGGACAAGAAGCCACAGATACACAAGGCAGCATGTAAGAAATTTTTGTTAGAAGTAAGAAAGAGTCAATGTGACTGCTCAGATGTGGGAAGAGGGCACCCTGAAAGACTGCAGAATCTCCCTGGCTTTGGGAAGATCCAAAATTGGAATGGGCTGAAACCTGAGCAAGCTGGGCTACCTCCACCTGCTCTGAGGGAGGGCTGGATAAAATGTCCTCACATCCCTTCTAAGCTCATCTGTTATAACAACATTCCATGCTCCCGTGCATGGGCACAGGAAAATTCTGTGTCAATGCATCAGGTAATAAGCATTTAGTAAAACATTGGTTATAAAGATCGAGAGAAATCCCCAACTGACAATTCAAAAATACTTTTCTGAAGTGCTTCCTAGGAGTAAAGGAGAATTACATTCTGCAAGTTTTTATCACCCAGTTCCTACCACCCCTAACACCACTCCGTCGCCCTGCGCCTTCAGCCTCTTCCCTGCCCCTGCAATCAGGGTGGTGAGTCTGACAAAAGCTCAACCCTCTGCTCTGCTCCTCAAAATGCACAAACATTTAGGCTCTTGTTCTGCAGTGGGGGGGGGGGGCTCCTGAAGCTATTTTTAACCCCTTAGTGTTAGTTACAGATTTGCTAGCAAACAGAAAACTTTAGATATATAAGTACCTTAATCATGAGGGAAATGAGACAATCAGATTGTAAATATCACGTTGGTACAACCGGGAAAACAATTTTATACTGTCAACACTGGAAGTCCTTCTGTAAGTAGAAAGTGAAAGCTTCATGAATGGCTGCAAGGAAGGGGAAAAAAGGCATTGTCTGCACAGAACAGTGTAATTCTCTCTAACAGTTTCACAATTAAGTAAGTGGAGTTATTACTTCTCCTTAAAGAAACTTCATACCTATACATGTATTTTATTTTCTCTTTCCACTACTGTGCACCAACTTCCATGCATAGCTCCTGCATTACATTCAGTGATAAACAGTATGTCCTAAACTGACTAAAAATGCACATCTGTCAAAAACATTTAATGCTGTAATGAATGGAATTCATCAACTATTATTTGACCTACTTTTCCTCCTGTGAGCCCTTGGACAATCCCTTATTGTGACACGGTAGCTTTAACGCGATGTAATGACGCATTCCTAATCACAGAACCTTGTCTCTTTTTGAACGTCATCATTCTGCAAGTAGTTCTGAAACACAACAGTTAAGCAAAACTCTTCAACAACACGTATCAGGAAACCTAAACCCCGTCTTAGGGAAGATTTTATGATTTATTTCTGAAACATCTGAAGCCTGTATAAAAATTCAGTGTGCCAGCTCTAAGTTGAAGGTTACAGAAATGGGACTACCAATAAAAAGACATTCTTCCATGAAATTTTCTTTTGTATGGTTCTTTTTGCTGGAAATTCTATTTAAGAAAGCATTTGGAATGTGTTTCTAAGTTTTGTATAGATACTTCTAGAATAAAAATATAATTTCAGTGAGTGGTGTAATTATTTAAATGTACCTGCAAATGACAATGAAAAACATGGGAAACGGTGAGAAATTTATGTTTCAAAAAAACACGTTAGGGATTCACACAAAGAACGTTTCACATTACAGACAGCAGACTGCCCAAATCAGAAGACTGATCAGCACTAGAAAAAACTGTAATTGCGTCCTGTAGGTTAGTGTGATCTAATCAGACAAATAATAAACAGAAGCCTATGTTTAGTCCAAAGTGAACCCTATTTGTTTGGTGAAAGGCTACGATACATCAGGAATGGTTTAACCTACTCTCCCTCCATCTGTTGAGTACCTAAGTGGCTTAGCAACTTAGTTCTTCCCACAAACATAATCAAATATCACAGTGTACACAGTTCTTACTGTACTCCCTTACACTCAGGAATTCAAAGATTGCTAATGATTTGTAACCCAGCTAAAAACAGAAAGAAGTGGATAATCTCTTTAGGGGGTACTCTCCTAAACATTAACAGATGAGTAGATTGCAGGAATACTAAAGATTGAAAGCTCAGTGACAGTAACTAAGCCAAAGTTTGTCTGTTTTGCCTTCATTTCTTAAACACAGGGCAGTGATACATTGCTTACAATTAATTAGCACTATTTCTTATGACAGATTCAAGTTACAAGTGGAAGCTATAGATCAAGTTTTGTCAAGAAATGGAAAGAAGGAGCTTCTCACATTTTTCCTGTGTCTTTACATACAGAAGAGGACAAAAGAGAAGAATTCAGGTTGCTGTTATTCTTAATTAGCCTGTGCAGGTATTCCTTCCTCTTTTCCCCTGGCTGTTTGGGAGAGCAGGGATATACGAGGTTGTGGCTAATGGCAGTCTTCTTGATTACCCTTCTACAGTCTCCTAATCTGCATTTTACATTATCACTTCTCAGAGAAACATTGTGCCTTTTCAAATGTTACTGTGGCTGGCTACTGTCATCCCAGCAGATGTCAAGAGACACTTGTGGAGGAGTCAAGTGTTTTGCATAAAATTTTAAGCATTTATTTTGCATCATCACTGATGTACTTTCCCCAAGGAACACATAAGAAAAACATGAGCTTTAATCTCTTTCACTGGTCTGTTCCAAAAATGACTCAGAAGCCAAAAAAAAAGCTAGAAATACCCTATCCAGCCTGAGTAGGATATTCACTGTGGATAGTGGGAGAAGGAGTGAGAGGAAGTACAAAGGAAAGGGAAGACTATAAAATAAAAACTGGACATTGAACCAAAGGACAGAATAAAATGCTTTACAGCATTTTTAAAAGCAGATTTAGAATAATCTCTTTAATCTCATATTGGTAAAGATTGTCCCTGAAAAATATTTTGTCTTACAGACTGAGTTTTCTGCTTAAAGCGTCTACAGAAGTACAAAGGCAACCACTCCCAATTTTCCAGTGCTTGCATGTATTTCAGCATGGAAAGTCCTTTGCGTAGCATAGACTGGTTAAGTGCTCCTACACTTTACACTTTCCCCTTGGCATGGCATTTCTGCCCCTTGCATTATCACAGTGTTTCCACTGCTTCTTCTTGGGGAAAATCCTCCCCTTGTGCAGAAAAGACTCCTCTCAAAATACACGGGAAAAGCACAAAACATTAGACTCTTAAAAAAAAACAGGTCCTCACACTGTATCTGTCAATTCTCCAATTTGCAGTGTTCCTAGTTTTTTCTGCCAAGCTATAAAAAGTGTATATTTCAAAAAAGTTCTTGTACAAAGTTTATTGTGTGCCTGAACTTAATTTCAGAATAAATGAAACCTCTTTCATTTTGTAAAAAAGTATCTACTGTCCTGGGCAGATACCAAAAAACAAAAATAACCTCGATTACAGTTAATTAAAGCTGCTGCTCTGGATCTTGTGCCCTTCTGTCCCAGACATGTTGGTAAACCAAAGTGCAGCGAAGTCCTTGTGCTGCAAGTAAGATTCAGATCCATTAGTGAAAGTTTCACATTTTATCCAAAATTCTGAATACTTATTATGGTGTTCTGTCCTTGCTGAGGTAGTAACAGAAGACTGGAAGCAAACCTGCAAGCCTGCCCGCAAGCTTCTCATGGTGCTGCTGTCCTGGCTGAAACTGCAGCCAGCACGGACAGTGCTGTGTTCCTACGCCATCACCAGCCCAAGGCAAGGATGAGAGACAGAAGGTGGAGACAGGAAGAGATTTGTGAGGTCCCTCTCCTGTCTAAACACCAGGCTGCCAGGAAAGGCAGTGATGGGACAAAGGATAGCCTCCGTTCATTTTCCCTTCATCAGTTGTCATTGTGAACTTCCCCTTCTTTAAGACAACCCTAAAAAAGCTTCCTTTATATCTTTCTCTACCAATGCCCATTTCTAGGCCAGACACATGAGCCCCTTCCCCTACCTCTCAGCTCTCAAAAATCACTGCAAAGATAGGCTGGTGACCTGAGATGCCAGCATTCATTACCAGAGCTAGTACTCACAAAAGGGCTGAGATTTCAGGCTGTAGCTATAGCAGTATATAACTAACCCAAGCAATTTAACAGGAGGACTGACTGGGCTCACACCACCTCTTTCATTTTGTTCAGTTTCACAAGGCACACACAGTTTTGTGGAGAAATGTTTCTACAGACATCAGAGTACAGTCATTTAAAGGAAAAAAAGACATACCACAAGTCTGCTTAAGACTCATAATAACAAGGGATGTGTGGGACAGAAAGTCAGATCAAGTGCAATTAACTTCCATAAAAGCTCTATAAAATAAAAGAACTGAACATATGCAGAAGAAAGAGGTGCCATAAAACCTAACCTTGAACTGAAACAAACTAAAGCCGACTTCCAGTGCATTATCATATGCTTCAATGTCTCCAAAGGACTTTTCTCTCTCTACAACAGTCCACCACAATTGTCACAGGGTAACCAGATCCGTTGAATATGCAGGAACTCACTCTCTTTCAAAATGTTAAGGGCGCTTACAAAGGATTTTATTCATTAGACAGATTAACAGCTGTTCTTTGAACTCCCTCTCCTTCACCCAAATATGTGCTGTGTTCGTGCTGCCGGTAAGACATGGAAAAGGGTTTTAGGAACTCACCTGTGAGAGGAAAAGCAAGCTTACATGAAAAATCTTACTGAGAACTGTAATTGAAAATAAAATTCTCAAGCTAGCATGAGTCCCTTATTTAAATAGACTAACCATAAAAACAAGTAGTAATACAAGAGGAATCTGATTTTGATCTTACCCTCCATTTCCCCTGCTTCAGGATCAGATAATTCTGGTTTTGAAGTCTACATCTAGCAAACTTCTTAGGTACCATGATAAAAATATTACAGAAGTTTCTGCTACTGACAAGTACATAAATATCTTGTGCAATACACAAATATAACCTGAGCACAGGTAATCTGTCAGAAAGCAAGCAAGGGCATACTTATATCTTGTTGATACTTACTCATCATGTGCTTTTAAGAAAGGGTTATTAATGTAGATTCCTTGTGTAAATGTGAGATAGTTTTTGCTAAAAGAATCACAGAAATGCTTTGCTGCTTTTATGTTTTGGCTTTATAAATGTTTTATTCATCAAGCATCTTAAATTACGTTTTAAAATCACAATTAAAATCTACTGGAGGACTCAAATATAATAAATTTTCATTTATCCATTTATTATATCATTTTATATACATTCTTATGTTCACCTTGTTATTAAAAAGAAATTGAAACATTCATTGCAAGCAGGCTGAAGTGCCTGTATGCTTTGACATTTGTATTGCTATATGCATATTTAAATAATGCAAGAAAATGCCAGTATTTGTAACTTCCTTAGATGTTCTTAAGATGTTAAATTAATTTATTCTAAATTCAAACCTAAATAAATGATGATTAATACTAGGGCAAACTTGAGAAATGTTGTCCCAAGGCTGTATTTTCCCAGGGATATTTAACATTTGAAAATGATAGTTCACTGCAGGATTAATTTTCTTCCCCCTTCCTGTACCCGTAGTATTGACATTCTGATTTTGCTTCATCATTTAGGGTAGCCTGAGACTTTAATTTTAAATGAAACAGTCCTGAGAGATCAAAAGGTTACAAAACCAAAAACCTAACCCCATTGTTGTAAATTGGTGGCAGCTAGTTTAATGGAAAGCCATCTGTGGTTTTATTCAATTAATCTTTCCCATAGTTTTCATTAAAGGCAATGAAATAGATCCTGTGTACATCATCCTGGCAGAGCATCACCAAGGGACATCTGCACAACCACACTAAAGACTTGGCTCAAGGCTTACAACAAGAGCTACCATCTAAATAACAAATTCATCTAGGATAAATATAGGCATAACTGTATGCATGGACACGGTCATAACGATGTATGAAGAAATAAAACATCTGCCTGATCTGGAGCTGACCTGCTCATGACAAAATAAATGCAGCTACCAGAGCACCAACAAACATGTAAATGAACATGAACGCAAAACTGCAAGCCTAATGCTGTTAAACTCTCAGTTCTGTGATAATATTCCTAGACCAATTTACACAGCTTGTGCCATGACCAGAAGAATGTAGTTGTTATTTGCAACAAAAAGGAAAAAAAAAACCCCAAACAACCAAAACCAAACCAAACCAAAAAAACCCATGAAACAAACACAAAACCACAAAAAACAAGACAAAAAAAACCAAAACAAAAACAAACCCCAAAAAAAACCATAAAAAAGACTTCTGGGATAACTGGCAGACTGTGGTGGCAGGCTCATCACAAGCTCTTTTAAAATTATTTGAACATATGGAATGCAAAGGAGGTCCTGCCTGGTCTCATTTCCTCTTCTTAAGGGACAATAGCGAGCTGTGCATATCAGAATTAATATTCATAGTACAGAACTAAACAGCAGTCAAGGTATTTTAAATGGATAAATTACATTACAATTAAATCCAAGGTAACAACCAGTTATGACTTCCAGAATAGTTACAGCAATGAGCAACAAAAATAAGGGCATTGCTTCTACTTCATAAAACATATACATGAATGACAGCAAAACCTTACTGAAAATTTCCCATATGCATTACCAGCCCTTTCACATAGAAGGAAGCTCATCCTTACAAACCGTGGAGTGAGCACAGGGCTTGCACTCCCGGACAGGGAAGCTGTGGAAGAAGAACAGCTGCTGGCCAAAGGAGACAGAAAAACTCCTTATGAAAGAGAATTTGGGAAGACAGGCAGACAGGACACCTGTAAAGTACATTTTCTCCCCTGCTAAGAATTCATTCAGCTTCCGTTCCAAGTCAGTGAGAGACTTCCCAGTACAAAAAGCTTGCTTATTTTTTTTTCTGTTTTTAATGTGTTTATTCTAAATTAGACCTCCACTTCAGAATGTGTTTCTTCCTTGAGCATGGAGAAGGAAGTCCATTGATTCCTCTTCAAGCACAGTAATAGATACTCAATCTCAGAGATATAATGAAAGAGAGTTTGTGATTTTAAAAAAGTACAAAGTTAAAATGAAACCTCTCTCGTGATGAACCACTAAGCCTTGTTGTAAATACTATACATTACCTGCACTTCACTGAGAATTTCACTTAATATCAAAACAACTGATGAGTGGTATCCCCCAAACTACAAATCCTTTCACAGACTGCAATGATCCTGCCAGTCTCACATTCCAGTGGAGGAAGGACCACAATTATGAAGAACAATTTCAGCAAGACAACCCACAGTCTCCACATTGTTTCACCTGATGCTCTATCCTCTCCTCATCCCTTTCCCACAGTCCAGATTCTTTCTGCCTTTTCTCTTTTAATGATTTTATCCACCCAGGGGGAGCAGCTCCCTGTCAGGGATGCTGCTGAGGAACATGTCTGGATGCCACGCTACTGGCTGCCACCCTAGAGATGAACCTTGACTACAGTCCCTTGAATACTGGCCAGACTTACCCATATTCCAGTGGGAAGCAACTGATTTTAAATCAAAGGTCTGCATAAATGTGACATTCAGTCTTAGCAGCAGCAGCACACAATGTTGAACAAAATGCTTTTGTAGGCGTCTGTTGCACCAAAGGCTGGTATCAAGGTGGTAACCCTGACCCCCCTCTAGACTCCAGGAAGCCAATGATGCCACCATGAAGGGCTTTCCACAATCATGAAAACCTTAACTCAGAAGAGCAGTTAATTTTGTTCCCTTAAAGTTGTTTTACTGGCTCTAATTTTCCACTGGCTGTTCAGTATCTCAGCAGAGCGCTTCAACATATAAAATCCTGATGACTCCCATGAACTCAGTAAACCTCAAGTAGCTGACAAGTACCACAGCTCTAGTCACCGTTTCTCCTGCCCGCCCCTCTTCTAAAATCTTTGTTCTTTAAAGCCAGTATAGTCACGCAGTAAACATCCCACTACCCAGGCTGACAGACATGCTAAAATGTCTAGAAGCAGCCCACATTTGAATTACTGTAAGTGCTGCAAAACTGCTGAAGGTTTGGCTGGCTGAGGCAAGGCTACATGCCCCACATTTTCTTTCCTTCTATTGTCAGCCATTAAAAAAAAAACAAAAAAAAACCAACAGATTACAAAACCAGAAACACATGCCAGAGAAGGATAAGGGATATAATTGGGGTTTTAAGGTAGATAAAAAAAGAACAAGGAAGCATAACGCACAACAAAAGGAAGCAAACCAGCAAAGACATCTCAAAATCTTTAACAATGAACTATATGCATATTTAAAGAGACAGTAAGACAACCAAGACATCAAGTAAAGATGTAAAAGATTGATATAAAATTGCCACTAAATAAAATACGCCACTAAATCTTTGTCAGGAAGGCAAATGGAATCTATAAACACAAGTAATTATACTAACAAGCAACTTACACATTAGAAATACTGAATAAAGACAAATAATAATTAATTCTTTGTGACAGCTGTCACTAGATTATAGCAATCACATTAGCAGTCGGAAGCAAAACTATGAAAGCAGTCAGTAAAATGGCCTGTATTTTTCAAATGTTTTAATTAACATACTAGCTTTGGGAGCTGCTCAAGTCCATTCCTAAATTAATTACAATTCTGAGCTATGCCTACTTCAGTGCAGGCAAATCTCACACCTCTCATTATGTTAATGAAATAAAATTAACACACTTAAAATCTAATTTAGAATATCAATTTCAAAAAAAAAAAAAATCAAACGAACCATTTGGGGTGTTTACTTCCCATACAATGTACCTTCAAGATCCTCATATATCTGGTCTTGGCTATGCACATGAGTCCTGAATTTTCCCAAGCAGAGTGTATTCTTTTTTCCTTATTTGAAAATATTAAATGAATTTCACACATATGTGATGTTCTTCCTTAACACCCACAGAAAAGCAGCATGCCTTGACCTCTGATGCTCTTCTTGAAAGGCATTTTTACAAGGTAATTGCCATACAATGCATTGAAATTTCATGTTCTAAAGTTAAAGAGTCTTACTGATAAGTTAAACTTCATTGCAAAAACAACTAGGAAAACTTACTGTGACAATTTACTAAAGGCAATCTCTAACAAAAAGAAACTATTTTTTTGTGCTTCCTGTACATCCTGTATATGGCTTCTGCTCTGATGCTAGTGAAAAAAGGGAGTTACTGCAGAAAAGCAAAGCAAAACAAGACTCCATACAGATAACACATCAATAGACACATTCGACTCTCCTCTTCCCTGACTAATAGTTTTGTCAAGTCCATAGGTCTCATGGAAAGGCTGTAAAGAACACTTAAAGCTACCAAACCATCTTCTGAGGTAGAGGGGGCTTGGTTAGATAAAAGGAAATTCTACAGAGGAATCCCTTAACATCTTCAGTTACACTCCTATCACTCCTGCCTTCTGAGGACTTAACAGAAAAATGTGATGCTGCAGAAGCATCTACTACGTAGAAAACATTTACTGAAAGAAACCCACAGACGCATCTTGAGGGAATGAATTCTAGCACAGCTTTCAGAATCATTGTTTTACTCCAAGGCAAACCACCTTGAAGTTTGCTAGCTTTACTTTTAATTCAGGACATCATTAATTTCTGTAGTATTTTGGTCTTTTTCCTATCTGCTTGTTCTTTAAATAGCATTTGGTGGCCTGGAAAGATACCAAGTTCAGATTTCCTGAAAAGAGACTGTGATTTTAATATTGGCAGCATCTGATCCTGTGTGTTTCCGGCAGATAGAGCAGAAACACCACCTGATTTCTGCAATTGTGCTCTGGATGTTAAGAATCATCCAAAAACCTAAGAGAGCAGGAATTTGCTGCTTTGTGCCAGGTAAACCAACCTGCAAGTGTGAAAACTAACTCCTCTTTTTGCAAGGTTACTTCTTACTCAGGTGTTCAGTCTTACTCAGGTCCGCCTGGGTAGCTAAGAGCATGCAGCTGCAGCTCTAAAAAGATGAAATGAAAGGACTGCCAAAGTGAAGGGAGAGAAGAAGCTCCTTCCAGCCATGCCCGCTGAACAGCATCTGCAAGAGCAACCCAAGCAGTGCCTCCAGAGCTCCAGGGTCCCACTGGGAAGACCTATTTGCATGAAAAGAATTGCTATTTCTGGAATACTTACTGAAGTCTTACACAACGCCTCTTACCAGTTGTGTTATCTGCTTTAGAAACTGTAAGACTGCGCACTACAGCACACTTGAAGAAACAGGGAAAATGCTTTTTATAGTACAGCATAAACCTTAAGAGGCCATGCTGTAGCTGGGACTACGTTCATGAGTCAACACCGTGCCTGATGCCTAAAAAATAGTGACAATGGCAACACAGAGATGATGATGGATTTATCCAAACCCTTGTGTAAACAGGATTTAGAAGAACAATGTTAAACTGGCTTACATTTCTTGATACAATCAGCACCATCCAAAAGACAAAACACTGCAGCATTGAGTGGCACTCCTGAGTTCACACACTGGTTACTACCCTCACCTCTAGTTAAAATATCAGTCCTCCAGAAGGTATCCATTTCCTTGGCTGTTTAAACACGGTGTTAAAAACAACTGAGTATCCAGCTCAGATGGTCTTTCAAAACCCCAGCTGTGAACCAGTATTACAACTGGCTATTTTTGACAATTAAAGTTGCACATAAGATTATCAAGACGTTTTTTGGATGTTGGTATGGTAAGACCAGAGAAAAAGAGACCTTTGTGAAAACTGCTTTGCTTCCCTTCTGCTCCTCTCTTCCCTTTCATCTGCATTACCTCTACTGACTCTGCAATCCTCCACCACTCACTCTTGCTGAATTCCTCATGGCTCCTCTCTTTTATTCTGCATTTTCCTCTTCTCCTTATATGACATACAGGGGAGGAGCGCTCACAGCACATCATTTCAGGTAGGAAGCTGACTTTCCTCTTTGAACAATGGCTGTAGCATCTCCGCCCCACAGCTGAGAAGAGAAACCTCCCTAGGAGCAGCGCAGGAAGCCCACGCAGGCCCCAGAGGAGGCTGCCAGGCAGCCCCAGCCCAGCAGAGAGACGAGCCCGCTTTCTGATACCTGAAGGCAGCCAAGGAAACCTCCCACGCTTCAAGCCCACTCTTTGAGCAGGATTGAAATCTTCTTGAACAAATAAAACCTAAAAAAGGAAATAGCATTGAAATACAATTTTTTTTTTTTTAACTACTATATAATAACTCTTCAGACAAGGGACTCACTTTTTCTACTGCCCAGAAGTGGAGAATGGCTGAACAAGCACCTGCTTTCCTTCTGGCAGGAGCACTGTACACAAATGAACACAGGGAGGGTATTACACCATTCTCCACTGGCTGCACTAAAGCCAACATGTGAACATCATCCTGGTGCAACAGCAAGGAGAGCCGTGGGGCTAACAGAAGGAAAGCTCTGTACGGAACTGCAGGGAGCTGTACTGCTGGCAGGAACTACAACCACGAGGAGGGATTTCTACGCAGACATGAACACTGTGTGCTGAACATGCTCCTGTTTCTTCCACAGGGCAAGAAGGCAGGATAAAGCACACACTTCTGCTGAAAACCACAGCTAAAGAAAGCAGAAATTTACTGATCACAGTGAAAGGCACAGATATGGAAAATGAGTCCAAGCAAACCATGATTTATTTTTTAGGAAGGGAAAAAAACTGATCAACCCATATGCTCCTACAAGACTCACCCGTCTGCACAATAAGTGATCTATGGGAAATTGATTCAGACCAAATTAAAGGGCTAATTATAAAGTAATCACAAGAAAATCACAGTTCATACTCTTCCAAGTCCATAGCAAGACACTCCAAGCCATAAGTAAAGCACACTGGAGCAGTTTACCTGGACTCTTGGACTACTAATGTAAAGCTAATTTGTCTTTCCTAGTGTTTTCCCTCTCATGCTGAGCAAGCAGTGCAGCACCTCAGACTTCAACCTTAGAATACATTTCCCATAGCCTAGCATTTGCTCCTCAGATTTAGCTGAAACCTTTCAAAATATATTACCTATTTTTTAGTTAAAAATAATTATCATCTGTTCATTTTTAACAGGTCTGAACTGAAATCTTTTTAATACCGGATTGTATTGACTTGCAAGCAGGTTTTTATAGATTTCCTGATGTCAGTAGCTTTTGTAACATTCCTGAAACTCAGAACCTGATGAACCAATTTCTGTTGGTTTTCACCTCGATAAACTGCATTAAAAAAAAATAAAATCACAGCTTTGCAGCTCAAAGCAATTTCTCACAACTAAATTAATAGCTCCCGGACAGAGCTTAAAATGAAAAAAACCTGCCATGAGCTACAGCATAAATATCGAGGTTAAGTTGAAACAGCACCTAAGCCTTTCAGCAAAGTTTTTGTTCACAAATGGTTTGAACATTTTTTCAATGTAGAGTGATTTCCAAAGCCTGTTTGGTACATGTGTGCTAGTTTTGGGCAGTTATTCTCATACGAAAGTGGTTCTTAAACTAACATCACCATTCCTCTTACCACCACTAATATCTTCTGATACTTTTAAAGGCAAATTTGCTTGGATTCAAAATCAGAAAGAAAAAGCACATTGTTTCACACAGCTATTTTTGTCTTCATTGACAATCACAGACAATTTTTTTGCAACACAAACTGCAAGTTTTATATATCAAAACACAAAGAAATAAAAATGTAACATATTTTCCTCCTGTACTGATACTTTCCTCCAGCTCCTCTCCTGTACTAAACAAAATTGAGAGAAATCCTTCTACATCCACCCTCCCCCAAAAAAGTGATAAATTTTTACCTTGTGGTGAATATAATTATTTATCTTGAGTATATGAGAGTTCTAATTTAAGCAAGATCACATTATTTAAGTATTATTTAAGTATTAATACCTATTGGGTTTGCCCAAAGACATTTTATCTCCATGCACTTCCATGTAAAATCCATAGGGACAGAACAGTCAGGTATTCATCATGGTTGAATTCCACAAACAGCAGTAAACATTCAGGCTTGAGTTAATACTGAGAATTCTGTATGATCTATACAGAGATTTTCCACCTGTTTTAAAGCATAAACTGCATAAAGTTCTCTACTAGCAGATACATTTGCCCAGACAATGCCATCACAAATTGTTCTTATTTAGGTTTCACTTAATGCTTCAATAAATTCATATCTGTACACTTATTCCACAGTGCCCTCCAGGTATTTATGTATAATACACAACTATCTGTGTGCATGAGCATGTATATGCTTCCTATCCTTAATTTTGCAATGCAATTCTTAGTGTTCCAACTGTGGTCTTGAATAAAAGAGAAAAACTTCTATTGTTTCATGCAGTATTCTTTCAAATGACCTCAAAGAGTTATTTAGTGCTCTCTTACCCCTAAATATGTAAGAAACATTTCTTGAAATTACAATTTCCCAAAATTCCTGGAAGCTTTCCAACAACAAACTTCTGTTACCTCTCTTCAAAGACTGCATTATTACTTTCCTTCAATACTAGTTTCTCTGCTACAGGCTCTTTGTGCGCATTTCTCCATCTCTGAACAAAATGTACCAGGGAATAGAACAAACCCTCATTCTCCTTGGAGGAAACCTTTTACCTGTTCGATCCCAGCAGCTCACGGCACCTGGATCAGGCACAGCTCTGCCACAGCTCTTGGATGCTGCCTGATCCCGGCACCATTCACTGCTGACCAGGCTCCCTTCAGCCCTCACCACATCCACGGATGCCAAGGGGCCTCAACGCCAACTCGCAACACAGATCTCCCTGAAGGTTTTCTTTGGCAGGAGAAGGTTCAAAAGAACATGATATACTTTTCAGTACTGCATGTGGAAAAAAATGGTACTGTTGTTTGGAAATTTCCAAATGTTATTTAGAAAAATGTCAGTGAAGGAGCTTCTTCTGCTTCCCACTGTGCCACCCACAGCATTTGAAGCATTTTTCCATTTCAAACAATTAAGATGTCAAGATCAAGGTAGTAGTACATCATTACAGTGTCTACTAGAAGCTACTAAGAACCAGCCAAACAGCAAAAGCCAGGGAAATACATCTGATTCATATCAAGAGTCACTCTTGTATTCTAAAACTGGCTGTGTGTACTCCTAAAGAAATTCAGAAATTCTGAATTTTTCCTTCTTATGATATACATTTTAAAGAACTCATGCAATTTTTTTTTCCAGAGAAGAGCAGAAGACGTAGCTTCATTTGATTAAAAGAGCAACTTTGGACAAAAATAAAACATCCAGATCCATTTTTTCCTTTTTCAATTACTGGAGGGATAGATATTCTAAAAGAAAAGGATGCGTTTCTCAAAAGTTTAAAGAATACTGAAGACCTCATTTACTTGATCTGAATTGTCACTTATTAAGCCAGCTGTAAAACCTGAAGAATGATGAACAGCTGCACTCTTTGGGATTAGTTTTGCATTCTACTTAGCATCTATTTGTCTTCTTTATCTCCCAAAATCCATGTTGACACCAAGCTAAACACATTTTTCATTGTTTGCTAAGGCCTTCTTTTCTAAAATGGAAAGTTTGATTTAGAGCTACCTTATTTCTTTTAAACCAACACACAGTAATATCTCTACAGCTTGTAGAAGACAGTTTGGGGGGGAAAAAAGTAAAACAACTTTGTCTTGGTTTTGCTCTTTTTACCTCAAAAACAAACTTAACGAGGGACTTCTGACAGCAAATTCTTCTCTCCAAAATTGTCTGCCCTGTGAGAGAAATATTCTTTCTTGAGAACTTAAGATGCATACAACAAACCAACAAAATGCAACAAACTCCCCAAACTCCTTCTGCAGAGGAATGAGGCTGAGGCTTGTGTGATGCTTCCAGACAACCCCGATGAAGAGCTGCTGAAACCTGCAGGCTGCTGCCAATGGGATGCTGCTCTCTTTCCTCAGGCTGTGTTTTTCTCATTGCTTTCTTTGCATTCAGACTGGCAACTACGGAATTGTGTGATCAGTTATCAACAATTCAGAGAGAAGTATGACTTTACAAGGGGAGAAATTACAGTGCTTGACAAACAGCCAATTCTCTTTCAAGGTTCTGATCTATTGCAGTTCAGGAAGTGGAGCTGGTTTTAGCACCTCCAGTTACTTCCTCCTGCTGAGCTACAACTTTGGAGCTGGATATACTGAATATACCTCTCCTTTTCATAGTTACTCTTCCCATGTTTTCCAGAAAGTTTTCTCTTGGAGGCTTGCTAGCTTTAACACTTCTAGGGGAAAAAAGAGCAAGTGCCAGTAGTTTGTCTACTATCATTTCTGGCAAATGACAGCTGCACTGTTTAACATCAAGAGCTGTCACCAATCTGCCTTCTAACCTGTACTCTATCTCAGCTCCAGGGAGGGTTCAAGACAGAAAACATGGTCTTACAGTTCTTGCACGCAACTTTTACGGAGTGTGATACCAATGCAGTTCAAATAAACCAAAAAAATGACAAAGATGTTAGGCATATGTGGCAGTTGAAATATAAACCAGAAAGCATTCTGTTGTCTCAAATATTTTAAAAAAAAATTTCAAGGAACTAGCAAGGTGTCCTTGCAAGAAAGAAAGAAATATCCCCCAAAACCCAGAAACTCAAATAAACTCATTGTATTATAACACTCTGAATTGAAAATAAACATGAAGACATCCCAACAGATATGTTAACAGGATTTTTAATAAACATTTTAAATCCAGTTCCCAAGATAAATTCAAGAATATTATCAAAGCTTACTTCTATTCTACTCTTTCTGGTAATATCTGGGAGTTGAATTCATGCAACTTGGCCAGACTATACTAGTAGTAGTGGGAGATGCACCCATTTTCTGCTAACAGAAATCCCTGGTATCAGCGACTGGAAAAAATTGCTGCTGTCACTGCACTTCGGAGCTATGAGAGCAGCCAGTTCTCATGGGGTGTGATAGATGCTAAGTAATAATTACAGAGACATGCCACCTGGGGCTATATAGTTCCTTTTAATAGCAATTTCTCCCACAAGACAAGAGGTAAACTTCAGGGTTTTTCAGCAGTCATGAATTTAATGAACTTTACTCCATGTTACCTTCAAGACAAGGTTGAAACGTTAGCAAGATGCAGTGACACACTCCACCTCCCAAAGTGTCAGCAGCAGAACAGTTGCTTTGATCTCCTTGAAGCAACCAAATCATAATACAACATTTTATACCTGGTCTTTTATTTACATGTATTCATAATTCAAGAACTGTTTACTATTCCATGCAGACTGCTTGTGAGCATGCTGGCCTAATGAGACAAAGTACCATTAAACTAGGTCTGCAGAAGCATGCAGATTCAGTAACCTTTATCACAGACTCATCTATTACACCTAAAAAAAAATTATAATGGCTACAGTAAATCTATCTACCTTGCACAAGCTTAAGGGTATCCCCATCACCCTATGAACAGAACAGTCAGCCTGAAATACAATAAAACAACTGAAGCTTTTTACATACACATTCAAGAAGGGAGAATCTGAGCTAAAACACATGTAAATCCAAACTAGAACCAGCTGGATACTCCAAAGAAAGAAGTCTCGATACTTTTTTTAAAATAACGCTGTTTGTTTAGAAAAAATATCCTCCCTCAAAACACTGTTGTAAGACCTTAAAATTAAATACAAACGGATTTTTCAAAATTGAATTCCTCTTGTTTTGTTTTACATATAAAAATATCTTCAGCACTGCTGTCATTAAAGAGAAGGGAGTGAAGACACTTTATTTTGTGCCAATAGTACTACACCAATTTTGTACCGCTGCCTGGTCATAAAAATTACCTTTCTCTATGTAGATCAGCAAAGATTCTTCTTCTATACTGCTTCATCTGTCAATTTGGTACCTACTGATTTTTACTGAAAAATACACCCACATAGTACATTCTGTTTTATTTGAATTTGCAAATATTCAAGAAATAACAGAGTAAGAGATTACTAACTTTTTTTTCTTTTATATAAAGGCCCAATACTGAGAATGTATTCCCCTCTGCTATTTGAGACCTTATACTCAGTAAACTCCTGCTTTCCTAAATTACATTTTCTCATGATTCAAGTACATAACTTCACTGTGTAGGCTGCAAATATGGTGGGGGGAAAAAAACCATTTTTTAAAAATGTCGAGTACTATCAGATTATTATTTTGTGGCAAGTTTTCCACCTACATTAAAACCCACAGATAGTAAAAGTCAAAAGAAGCTGTGTTACACACCAGATTGGCTCCAGAGGGAATGGAATTACTGGTTTTTGTACTGAATTTTGTGGGGTTTTTTTAACCACTTCACATTTTCAAAACTGAACCTGGAAACAACTGTATTTTAAACTATCTGTGCTGTATTAGAATAGATGCTTCACAGCAGCCAAACTAAAATGGTTTTGATTTTCTAAGTTACTCTGGATCTAATATTCTCAAATGCTCTACACATGTAGTACTATTTTTGGTTGAAGATTAGTGCTTGAAGATATCTAAAGAACTCCTTCTTTTTTCTTTTAAACATCAAATACCATAGGTCCCTGAAATAAAATGTAGATGTTTGAAAATGCAATTTCTCGTCATGCAGCTGGGCTCAAAGTATGCATGAACCTGCCCTAAAGGACTTTATTTTTAGGGGATCTGGGCTAAACTATCTCTGAGAGTAAGCTTCAGGGTAGAGTCTTACTTTGACTTCTATTATACAATGTGTTCTCCTGCAAATAATAGCAGTTTTTTCTTCAAGGCAATTATACATGTTTTAAAAAGAAACCCTTATATAAGCCTTTCACAATTGAGGAAAGAGTAATTAACTTGCATAATTGTTTGCTGTGACCTGTAGTTTCAGTAATGCAACACAAAATGTTCAGGCACAGG
Organism: Donacobius atricapilla; assembly: GCA_013397315.1. Lineage (NCBI taxonomy): Eukaryota > Metazoa > Chordata > Aves > Passeriformes > Mimidae > Donacobius > Donacobius atricapilla. Next base: position 132,477 of record WBMY01006479.1, on the reverse strand, counting down.
CTGCTAAATAGGATGTGTGAGGAAAGGAAAGGATGCAGAGTTTCCCCCTGCTTTACCTCTATACATATCCCTGTCATGGCAGCAACAGAGGGCAGATGTAAGAGGGGATGACCTTCAAGAATAGATCTCACATATCAATTTTATTTCATAAATTTTATCCCTTCCCTCAAGACAGAATATTTCTCCAAGGTATTATGGTTGGCTGAGCAAAGCAGGAGGAAACACAAATTAAAAATCGCTTTAGAGTGGTATACATATGACTCCATACAAGTGAGGAGAGATAGGAATTTCCATATGGCTAAACACGCATCAAGAGAGGTTATAAATCCAAGTTAAAATGCATACATTAATTCTAGAAATAAAATAGAAAGTTTGAATGAAACAAATTTGAAGTAACTGAAAAAAAAGAAACTTGAAGTAACTGAAAAAAAAAAAAAGAATAACAATGTGAAACCTTTGCGGAAAAAAAATCCTTTTCCATTACTTGAAAACTGACAGATGGCTAGCATTGTAGTTTACAACTCAGAAATGTTCTAAGCATGATGCTGTTTAAGTCGTATTATCCCCTCTCCACTGCACCTTCAAGCAGGAAAGAAGGCTACTACATCAGACCAACTGCCCTGGCCTCAACTTGCTCACTAACCTCACATTACTCAATTCTACATTCACTACTCTTCTTTTGTTCCTTCTCTTTTCAGCACTTAAAATTTGCTTTATTTCAAATGACATCTAAATACATTATTAAGTGCCAAAGCAAAATTAGCAGATGCATGCTCTTGCCTGGTAGCTCTTCTGTACAATTAATAACTGCAAATCTGGTAAGTAAAAGCAGGAAATCCTGGACATCAGCTTCTTACTTACCTTTCTTCTCCATTACTGAAATCCTCCTTTTGTTAACTACCTTAGATCATCATCTCATGTAGGCATGCTACAGCAACACCAGGCAGGATTTTAAAGAAGTGCCATTCCCTTGCAACGTTAGCAGACTCTGGTGCCCAATAAACATTGCTTTGCACGGACAAACTCAATCTGCCCAAGGAGCTCATCCCAGTAAATGCAGTTACCAGAATCTGAGTCCTAACATACACAGGAGCTCTGATGGGTACAATTCACCAAGAAAACAAAAGCTGCCTCTAATTTGAACCTATATCACCTCTACACATCACCATATTAAAAGATGGCATCTTAAACAGTTATTTATATTCACCTTTGCTGTATGTAGGGCCACTGCTAAAACCTGTCTGCAATGGATCAGCCTGCACAGCCAGAGGCACCGTGCACTGCCAGGGCGTCAGTCACAGCGGGAGACACCAGAGCAAGCAGTCATGGCCCTGGCCCTCCTCTGCCATCCTCCACGCTCTCCTTGGTGCATCCACGCCCGAAACCCACCCTGCATACCTACCCCACTTCTCTCAGTGAAGTTGATTCAGAATCAAACTAAAAAGGAGCAAATTAACGCAGCAAAAAAACCCACTTCAAATATAGGACTGCGTTTCCAAAAGCAGCCTTCCATTTTTAGAGCAACAGCTTTTAAGTCCTCTGCTTGAGACATCTTGACTGCTATTTCCATGAAAGCTAAATGCTTCCAGCTCCCATGGAAATTAGCAAGTGAGGTGGATGCTCAACATCTCAAAAATCCATGGCAGTACTTTTGCAAAGGAAAAATATTAAACCCAAATCACCTTCAATTAGGAAGTGCTATTCAGTTTTAGAAACCATATAAAAAATAAGGTACTGAAAGCAGAAAAGAAAAAAGAAAGAAAAATTAACTCAAAAGATGTAGTGAAAAGAACAGCATTTGAAAATGCATTTAATTCTTGCATTCCCAGACTCTCGATTTTTCATAGCCTTGGGGATGTGCCAGCATGCTGAAAAGATGAAAGTTAGCATTCTTCCAAAGGGGTTACATAGATGACATGCTACTAGACATCAACAAAACAGTAATTACAATGGCTTTACATTTATTTGAGATTTTTTTTTTTTGACTAATAGAGTTCCTTAAAAGACTGTTAGATATTTTGTTATGGTGACGTTTTTACATTGTGCACAATTTGTACTCTACACAAGGTCTAAAATTTTAACGCTCCCAAAGGCTCCACTAGAACTGGGTATTTAGGTCATTTATATTACTGCAGTGAAGCGACAATTATTTTGTCTGATACTCCTGGCCGTTCTGTAATTTGCCAAGAGTAATGTTTTCCGTCAGGAAGCTCTGGCAAGTCAATAAGCACAGGCTTGATTTGACTTGAACTGGCATCAAAGGTTAGAAATGGAGAGCGTGAATGTGAATCTTCACTGTAAAACTAAATACTCTGTTTTGTGGGTGGTTAGCCATGCTTCCTGCTTCTTCTCCTCACCAGCACTGTTCTCTTAATATGCCAGGGAAGAAACATAAAGAAGCTTCTGCTTGTCAATGAAAATGTCTATTTCATAAATGCTACACAATGAACTATGAAGCAACATAAGCAAAATATGCTGGACAGTTAGCAAAGGGTTTCAAGGGACAGGAGTGGCCACTGAGACAAACTCTGAATACAAGAAGAATGGCAACATTTGCTTTACATACAGAGACTACATCAGGATTTTTTTGACTCACCCTTTTCTTCCCAGAGGGACAGCTCGGTCCCTGTTAGCTCCAGGGTATCCTGGGTCTTCCCCAGTTTTGCCCTTGGTAGCTGTTGCACTGTTGACTAACACGTCAGCAGTTTTGTTGCTGAGTACATAAGAGGAATAGAAACCTCTATCTGTCACTTCAGACCTTCCTCTTCCCTTTTCAGGGAAAAAAAAAAAAAAAAGGATGGAGAGGTCACTGACACCATCCTCTTCATGCTGATTTTGAGACCAGTGGAATTCAGTCATTGCTGGATGAACCAAGAATAATTAATTTTTATTTGCCCCTACGTATGAGGTACAAAGAGTTTTGGAAAAGACATGAAGGCTACAACATTCAGCTTTTTTAAAAAACTTAAGGCAATAATACATAGCAAATAAAACCAAACCCAGGAGTCTGAAAACCTAAACCCCTAAATGTTAACAGGTAATTAGAACTACAATACTTATTCTAAAAGCTAGTGAGTTGTGTATTGTGTATTTAAGCATCAGCAACTAAATTTGCTTCTGTCTGCTTTTTTGGGGTACGATTTAATGTGCCAAACCACAAACTGTATCCATGTAGGACACACGTTTAGAACAATTAAAAAAAAAACACAAAAGAAGGAATAGCATATACATTTATAACAGCTGGCCTACAGTCTTCATTTTTATTACCCTCAAGACTTGACTGTGAGTAGATGGCTGCTGCTATTTTCTCCTGCTTTTTGTTTCTTCTGTCAGTATCAAAAGAATGTCATCATCACAATCTGCCGGTATTTTCTGTCACTCTCAGCTAGTAATCAGACCAATCTATACTGGCATTTTAGTTAGCAAAATTACTCCAAAGCCCTTTCATTAATGGACAACCAAATAACCATTTCTCTCAGGTAGTCATGCCCCTGGTCAGTTCCCAAGAGCCCTGCATCCACGTATGGAAAAGGGAAAACAATGATACATCCTAGAGGTTAAGAACATTGACAGTAGATCAGTAGTACTCTTAATAGTCTTCAAACTGCTTTCTTTTGAACAAGACAAACAAAACCAAACCATTTGCTTAGAGCTTTCACAAACTGCACATTTTGAAATTTTAAGTCAAAGTAAGGGGCACAGATGCTATGATCAAAGAGCAGCTGCTTGCTTAATCCATCAGGAAAATGATGCAAACAAAAGCTTAAATGAGTAAAATTAGAAGAATTCAAACGTTGAGGCTATAGTTTTTATTAACTGAAAAACAGAGTGTGCTTTTCAAATAACTGCAAAGACGTAAAATAATATGCAGACATTAAAATGCTGATGAATTCCCAGCTTCAGAATATTGTACAGACAAAGCCATTAAAATCTACCATATAGCAAATATAGTGTCGTCCTGATGATTGGAGCTACTTTCACTTCACAGTTGCTACAAAAACTATCAGATTGTTTGGGTTATAGGACACAGAGAGTGTATTTTTTTTTTATTAAATGGCTTGTGCAGCTAATTAGTTATTTAATACAACCAATGGTGCAAGCAGCCAAGTGGAACAGGTCTTATTTACTAATTTAATGAGGTAATTTGTTAGGAGAAGTTACTGTGAAATGCCTGAATGAAGAATGAACTAAAATTACAGGGTAAGGAAAACAGGTTATGTTCAGCTCAAATATATAATATTAACCAGATGAACTGAATATTTTCCTCAGGCTAGCACCTGAATTTGAGAGCTGGGTCCATTGCTAAAATCTAAAAAAAAATTACTCATAGCAATAAAAAGTTTGTATTTGAACTGCTGCAAATACAGTTACATCAGCAAGAACCTGACACACTCAATCTACAAAGACAGGTCATTTCTGCCAGCTCTGTTGAGTCTTTTACATTGTCGGTGCAGTGTAAAGTACCTGTCAAAATACAAAAAGAATTCAACGTTAACTAATGGTTTAAAAACTCCTGAATCTTATGAAACTGGCACTGTAATAGAGAAACCTTTACCATGGGAGACACAAGTCTTTTCATCCACAGGCATGCTAAGCATAGAGCAGGAGTCAGAAAAATAATTTGAGGAATATCTCCTTAAATTAAAAGCACTGAAGCCATTGAACACTGACACATGGCTTGTTGAAGTACACTGCACAGGGAGTTTCATAAACTACATGCAAAACTACAGACAAGGATGCACCACCAAGGTCTCCCAAAAGAGATCTAAATTGGTGCTTGACATTTTGTCTTCCCAGTGTACATTCAATGTCCATTCCTGAAAGCAAAGTAGCATATCCAGCACAAGTTTAAGTTTAACCCTAATGAGTAGCAGAGGTCAACAAACAATAGTTTTAACTATTACACAGCATTTGGATCTTGAGCACTGGAAAAGGGAATAAAAATTTCCCTAGTGAAGATTATGCAAAGTACAGCCACAAAAACCTATTTTCACCTAAACATAATATATAATATGTAAAATTCAAAAACATAATGGGCAATTTAATAATCTGTGGCAGATCATCTCCTGTGGTACTTTGGTCTCCCTACTTGCTGACTTGCTACAACAAAAGACTCACTTGGCAGCAGTGAAGTATTATACATACAGTCCAGCTGTGGAGCCTAAGCCAAAATGGAAGAGAAAGACATGAACCATCTAACTGAAGCGGCCTTGGGACACTAAAAAGGCTGATTTAATCCCAAATTGATTCAAAACATTTTTAACTGGAACTAATACAACATTCTGATATTTTACATCAAGATTGAATGTTTCAATATCTCCTTGGACATCTCTTTTCAGCTATATACTATTTTCACAAAAACTAACTGCAGATTATTTTTTTGTGGGGAAGAGGAAATTACCACAGAAAAGAAAGGAAACACTAACTTTATCATTTGGTATTATTTAATGTATCCTTTAATGTATCCATGTATCATTTAATTAAAATATAATTAGACACAGTTAAAATAGCAAAGCTATGAAGTCTTTGATACACAGTAAATAGTTACTTTTACGACATCATCTAAAAGTAGACTAGCATACTTACAAAACTGATCCAAAAATGATTCACCCTTCTAAGATTAATTCTCCAACATTGAATAAGACTAACAAATAAGCAAAGGTGGCCTTTGTCAGGAGAAATCTGTTGCTCACCAGAAGATGCAGCTGAAGAAACACAATGTGGACACTTCACAGACCTAACAGCAACTAAGAGACCATTCCTGACTGCCTCTAGATGGATGGTATTAATAGCTGGCATGAACAGTCACACACTGGAAAGTTTTAATGGCTCTTACTGCTCAATATGCAGAGTTCGTAGGTTTTTGGGGCCCACAAACCAAATGGATTTTTACTGAATTCGCTTTATGTTTTCATGCATCTTTTATTCCTGCTTTTTTTTCCATTCTCAGCGCTACCCCTGTTGAGAGCCATCTGTAACTAAAAAGGTCATTTTTCCACTCCACTCAGCACTTGTCAGGCCACCCCTGGGACACTGTGTACAGATTTGGTTCTCACTATGCAAAAAAGATGTGAACAGGCTGGAGAGGGCCCAGAGAAGGGTCACAAAGATTACCAAATGACCAGGATGCCTGTTCTATGAAAATGGCTGAGAGAGCTGGGTGTGCTCAGCCTTGACAAAACAGGGCTTGATGGAGACCTTATCACCACGTCCCAGTATTTAAAGGGCAGCTACAAACAAGATCCAGATTGGAGATTCCCTTTCTACAAGGAGTCACATGGAAAATCCAAGGGGTAATTGGTACAAGTACTCCTAAGGAGATTCTGACGGGACACAAGAGGAAAGTATTTCACAATGAAAAAAAAAAGGAATTGGAATAATCTCTCCAGAGAAGTGGCGGACTACTCAACACTGGACACTTTGAAGTTCCAGCTGAACAGGGTATCGGGCTATCTTGTCTAGACTGCGCTTTTGCCAGGAAAGGCTGGACCAGATAATCCTTGAGGTCCCTTCAAACCTGATACTCTATGATTCCATGATAATTCAGTACTTAATTTATTCAGACATATAGCACTCTGCAAGAGAAGTAAAATAAATGCAAGTATGTGATAATGTAGTAGAGAATACTAGTAACAGAAAAAAAAGTCTCTCCAACTCCTGAAGCACATTAAAACAATTTTAACTTACAGAAGACTGAAGAGGTGAAAGGCTTGTGACATATTTGAGAGAAAACTGCTCCCAAATTAATTACACTACACTAATTTAACACTATTTTTTCCTCTTATGTCTTCTCAAATGCCATTTTTAAATTTTAGAATGTACATTTATATATACTACTTTTCAACTACTTTGGTGCTTTACTGAAATAAAACCACTGAATAGTTCCAATTACTTTGAAGTTCTGAAGTTGTGCAGAAATGCCATTAAATACTCTGTACAATAATCCCACTGTTGTAATTGCTCTGTAAAGTAATCAGCTTTTAGAATAGTCCAGCAGAACATGACTTCCATTTCCTTGCAAATATCTGAGAGAACTAATGAGATGGTTATATGCTGAAAAATACTCTTCCAACAAAAACCTAGGAAATTATTAGGTAGGGTCCAAAACCAAGAAAAGATAAACTATCTTTTCAACACATCTGTGATGCACAACCCAAAAACAAAGGCTGAGAATCATTAATGACATAATTGGAAAAGTTCTTATTTTTGAGCATTTAAGTATCCAGATACTAAATCTAAAAACCCAGGAGACAGAAGATGTTTCTACAGTCTGAGATTTTATTTCAGTTACAAATGCTACTTAAAAAGAAGAGCTTACTTAAAACAGAGCTCTAATGCACTTGAAATTTGGCTTAGAGAATACTATGAACTGTTGAGTAATGGCAGTCTATCCCACATGACCTGTCACATAGCAGTTCAGTTTTCTTTCTCAGTATTTTAATAGCTAGGTCAAACTTCACAATCAATGTAGAGAACAAACAGGTTGATTTGAAAAGTAATTCACCTATCTGTGGCAGACATCTCCCTTAGGACTATATTAATTACACTGACTAGTGCGACTAGATTTTCAGTGCCCATAAACCTTAACGTGATTGCCTCCCATCAGTTTTTACCTGTTTTTCTCTGATATCTACCTTTGGTGAGGTAACATGTGAGACAGACTGCTGTTAACAATCTGGCAATTTTTTTTCCTGTACCTCAATACAGAATACAAAACCAGGTGGCTCAGAACCAATCAGAAATTGAACTTGTACATCTGAATCAACTTCAGAAATGCTTTATTCACTTCTACCCATAAACACATGAAAACTCCTAAATATCAATGAAGTAGAAAAACTTCCTTCTTTACCAAAAGGGTTTCTTTTTCTCATTATTCAGGCTTTTCTATGATGTGGAGAGGCTGTGCATCAGCTGTTCACAGTGGAAAGCTGGCTCACAATGTATTTGCCTAGAAACACTTACAGGGAAGGATGTAGCAAAAATAGGCAAGCTGCCTACGTGTCCACAGAAGTATTTAGCCCTGTACTTTGAGGCAGCATCCACTGCTGCAATCACATCAGAAATCTCAGGTACTGTGTTTCTTGGTTTAATTTATTTTTCTGACAGAAAGCAGAATGGATAGCTCCATTGCAGCTTTTTGATTGAGTATGAGCTCCACTATGCAAGCAGAACTATACTTGATATCAGTGGCATTTTATAGCTGACAAGTTTGTCAGTTCTAACATGTTAGAAAAATCCACAGCTCCTGTGTGATAAACATGCTCAAAATGAAGTGGAAATCATGCTTCCACAAGCTTTAATTTTTCTGCCACTGACTGGATTCAGCACATAGGGAGAAGCAAAGACATTTTGGACATTACAACATGCAGAGAAACCAGGAGGTTTCTTCTAATTCTTCTGCTCCTGCGGTGCACTTTATAATCTCCTTCATGGACTTACTGGAGTCTGCCTTAATACTATTTATATGCCTTCTATCCCCATATGAAGATTCGAGGCACACCAGTCTGGTGTTGAAAATCATCCTCTACTTTCCATCCTAAATTCACTCATGGCTTTCTTGGATCCCATGACTGTCAGCTCTGTCCATCACCACACTCCAGTGGAAAGTTTCTTAAATGCAAGACCTTGGAATTGTAAACAGTCACTCTGGTTGGTTTTTCCAACACTTCACTAGAAATGCCTCACTGCGTCTCTTGTAATACTCACTTGCTTAGTATGTGGCTGCATAGCCTCAGTACCCTAATTGTACTAGCTATGACTAACAGGGAATCCAGGTATTTTCTCATTTCTCCTGAATTTCCAGGAGGTATCAGTCATAAACCCAAAAGTGATTGCCCTTCTGACTGACTGTAAACTCATGGCTGTTACATCAATCTTCAAGGTCAACTTTTTAATATTGTTTACACCTCCACATTTTACACAATCAGCTATCTCCACAGTTGCTTTTTTAAATCAGCATCACTAATGAAAATATTCTTCAGCTCTTGAGTATGTCTATCCCATAGTTTCTCACTGGCCTGACTGCTCTGTTTTCAACCTACACACTGACATGACCTGTTTGCCCAATTTGCTATCTAACTTACAAGTCTACTGGCAGAAAAAAACCCACTTCACTGTTACATATATAGACTAAAGTTACAGAAATGCTCAAAACAAGTTTCACAGAATTCTTTATGTTGATAGGGGCCTCTGGAGGTCAACTGGTCCAACCCCCCTGCTCAAGCGAAGCCACCTAGAGCCAGTTGCCCAGGACCATGTCCAGTCATCTTTTGAAGATCTCCAAGGACAGAAACTTCACAACCTCTCTGGGCACCCTGTACCAGCAGTCAGTCACTCTCACAGTAAAATTTTTTTCCTTAGGTACACACAAATGACACATCACTGGCTCATGTTCAAAGCCCCCAGGTCCTCTTCTACAAAGCTGCTTTCCAGCTGGGCAGCCTCCAGCATAAACTCCTGATGGGGCTGTTCACCATGGTTGCAGGACTTAGCATTTTTCCTTATTAAGCTTCGTGAGGTTGCTGTCCACTCATTTCTCCTGTTGAGGTCCCTCTGGACAGCAGCATGACCGTCTGGCACACCAGTCACTCTTCCCAGATCTATGCCATCAGTGAAGTTGCTCCGGGAACACTCTGCTCCATAATCCCAATCACTAATTAAGATGTTGCACAGCAGTATTAACCACTGGGGTACACTGCTAGCTATTGTTCTCCAGTCGGGCTTTGTGCCTCTGAGTTCAGCCAGTCAGTCAGTCAGTTTTCAGCCCACACTTTGTCAGCTTTTCTGTGAAGATGCCACAGGAGACTGTTGGGTGCCTTAATGACGTCAAGGTGGACAAGATACACCGTCCTCCCCTCACCTACCAAGTGAGTCATTTCATCACTAGTAGCATCTGGCTGCCTGAGCATGACTTTCCCCTGGTGAACGCATGCTTACCACCCCTGATGACCTTCTTGCTTTTTTTAAATGCTTTGAAAATGCTGGAAAATATACCATTCATATTCCGTGCTTTAGTAGTTAAAAATTAACACGGTTAAATCTGCTTTAGTGTAAATCCATACCAACTGAAAATCTATAATTTCAGTGTATAGCATGTTTTCTTCTGATTTCAAACATCCTGGTTTTCTTCCCAAGTAACAGAAAGTACAAGTCTTACAATCCACACACATTCTCTCCCAGAGTTATGTGGAGAAAAAGAAACTCATTCATCACAAAAGAATCCATGCATACTCGTCATCAAGATCCTAAGTTATTGATTTTCTATGAACCCTAATAAAATTCTCTCCAAAATCCTGTCCCCAAATCTTTGGTCTCTAATTATTAGAATCTTAGCATGTAACCATAAGTAGACTAATCAAACAAGAAAAACCGTATTTCTTTTCAGCTAAATATATAAATACCACTCTCTCATGTTTTTCCTCCCAATTAAGCAGTTTGCAAACTTGATAGAGCTTTGGGGAAAAAAAAACACAACCTATTAAAAATTCTAGAACTCTTCTGAGTCCACATAAATTTTCAGGATGAAAATTTGTTACCTGAACTGTGGAATAAACATATCTAACAATATATGAAAGCCCTCAGCACCCTCAGGAAATTCTTCAATGACCTGAATGTGTCAAAAAGAGGGAGGAGCAGATGACCATACTGATAAAAAAATGCATGAATGAGAAACAGTAGATCAGCTGCTTCTGGTACCACTGCAAAGAGAGTATTTTTACCACAATTCAGTATATGCTTAAAATTAAATTACTTTCTAAAAATCATTCATGAAACAGCATATATGATTTTGCTATATAACCTGTCAAAACGTGAAATACACCGGAAAACAAAACCATTGAGTTCATTGTGGTGTCACTGAGTTCATGACACCACAATGAACTCTGGTATCAGATTGTGCTTTCTCCTACGAATAGTTTAATTTTCAGGAAAGGTCCTCAGAAATAGCTAATAAGTAAGTTTACGCTGAAAATAAAAGATTGTTCTGGTTTTTTTCAGAATAAAATTATTCAATATCTACATCCCAGATAAAACCTTTTAAAAGTCTTGATATCATTACAATAAATTTTGAGAAGATAATGAGAAAAATCTGTGTTTTTATGTTGTGATCACAAAACTGGATACAACTTCTAGTGTTTGTTATATAATTTAAAAATTGAAACTTTAATCGTGTGGAGGTGAACACAATACCAGCAATTACATGTGGAAAGCTAAAGAAGGAGTTAAAGGGAAAAAAGTAGCATTTTTTGGTACTTTATCTCCTCTTTGTGACTGAGCAGCAGCTATGCCCAACTGTATAAGGAGATATTTCTGAACCATCACCAAGTAGTTAAATGCTGCTGCTACACTGAACAGCTGCATAAATTAGTCTCCCCACTAGTAAACAGCTTTGTGCCTCTTCATATTTTTTTAATTTTTGCTTGCAAGAAATTGGTTTCAAGAGATACCTACTTCTTCTTCAAAATACAGGGTAAGGTTAATTCTCTTTGCCAGGTTTTCAAGGACTACAAATAAAAACAAGTACAACATTTTACTTGAACCTGAAAAAAACCCCTCTGACATCCTGATACTTTTGGAACACAGAGATAAACATTCTTCAATTAAGAAAGGAGAAAGCTTTCTTCAAATTCATTTGCAAGCACTACATATTATTTCATCAGTTCAGAGATTAGATGTGTGGGTGAACCGGTTTCCAAGGTAACTGGGCTAACCATGGGGAAGTCATCAGGGTGATAAGGAACTCAAAACATTTAGGAGGTACCACATGGAAATAGAAGAGAACCTGATGAACTGCAGCTAGATTGGTCTAAAATGTACTCATTTTACACAAGCGAAACAGGATAGATTAGAACAGTGTTTCTAATGTTTAAACTGCAAGTTCATTACCAGTGCCTGAACACCTGATGTGGGAGCAGAGGAGATGGTACTTCTCCCTGAACACCACAAGCCTGAGCAGATCAAGCTCGTCAGGGCCCATGCAACCCAGGCTGCCTCTCAGGTTTCTTGGCTATCGGGTACAGGAAACCAGGGACACAGATCCCAGCAGCAACAGGAAACCTGGACAGTGTTTAAAACAACTGAGATGGCAGAAGTAGGAGGTTTAGGTTTCCACAGGTTCCCCAGCTTAGTTCCGCTACAAATGCCACTGAAAATAGGTAAGCTCAACAAATCGAACTTAAGAAGCCTGCAAAGGGTTCAGGGTTTTTTTTAGCTTTTAGAGCTCAAGGCAATTCCATTTCTAGAAATACAGTTAGGTAACAATATATAGCAGAAAAAAATATTTTATTTATGTTTATTATTGTTATTATTTCTTATTTATACATAATGTATATTTATTATTTCTATTATTAAAATTATGTTTATTGTTACCAAATGCAAACCTAATTATTACTGTACCACTAAATATAGTACTGAAATACAATACTTGACATTTGCAATTTTTTTATCTGGATGTCATGATTCAGCAAATCTGTGAAAACTAGAAGATGCAAGTGTTTCAGGCACAGAGAAACCCATAATTAAGAGTAAATTAAAACATTACATAGAGAAATAAAAATAGCTAGCCTTCCATGTAGCTAGTCTTCTAGGTGTTGTTAGCTTTTTCCTCCTGCACAAATTGCACAACATTCAACATACATCCATTTATATTATCAATCCACACTGAAGTTTGAACTCAAGGCAAAACACAACCAATATACATTTGTAGGCAAGGTTTTTATCTGAGGGCATTCACATATGCATGCAAGCAGACTGAAAAAAAAAAATTACTTTGTATGCAAAACAGGCAAGTTACTCCCAGTCTGCACAGGGAGGAGAAGACAATTTTCTTCTGCGAAGGTGGAAGAGAGGCTTTCTGGAAAATATGCTGAGTTGCTGCTAAGTATCTGCTGTTTCCCAGATGGGGCAGAAACTCTTGATGTACAGCCAGAGCCCAAGGACACACGAGGGACAGTTTGTCTTTGCGTCAAGATCTAGACTGGGCAGTTCATTTCATTTAGGTTAAATGCATCACTGTGACATATTATATGCAATGGATTCACTTCTGTTGCTCTATACTGTGGAAAACTCTTTGTTTTCTTTTTCAGTGCTCCAAATTGCATTTCTGAAGGCTTTTGAAAAAATCTGGGAGAGCAAACACCAGCTCATAATATCTGAAATACTTTAGAGAGCTCAATCCTGTAAGCTGCTTCTCAGCTAGAAACACCATCACCTACTGCACAAATCCAGGGGGTTTCTGTAAGAATACAAACTGAAAAAGATTTGCACTCAATGCAGATAGTCCTAGATCACACAAAGTTCTCATACGTTTCTTGTGCACTAATTTCTTAATTTGCAGTACCAGAAAAAAGTTTGATAGAGCAGTAAGATAACTCCACATAACAGCAAAAATATCTTGTGCAGATTCAAAGACAAACCCCTCCACATCATATAATGCCTCTGAAAACTACTCACAGAACACAATACAGAATACACTTCCTTAGATATCCACACAGAGGGGAAAAAAAAAAGGCAACACTAACCCCCAAACTTTTAGCTTGACTATGGAGAATTCACTGCATTGGGGAAGAGCTGGTAATTTGTGTAGCTTACCAACAGCAGGATGCTACTGCCCTACATCTGCCCACAACTTACCAAAACAAAGCAATAAAAAATCAAATCAAAGCCTGTGGAACACAGCANGGAACACAGCAGCACAAAAAAAAAAAAAAACAACAAACCCTCTAGGTCTTATCATCCCATAAGGCACTTAAAGACTGGCAGTCCAAAGAGCTTCAAGTGGGATGGAATAATTATGTCAGCTTAACAGGTATGCATCAAGCCTCCCAGAACCGTCAGTCTTAGGCTAATACAGGAAGAGTCACCACATGAGCTGCAACATGTTTTAAACCACCATAGAAAAAAGAAAAGGCCACTATCTGTAAATGTCATAAAACAATATATAGCTGCCTTTACAGAAGGACATAAAAGCGAACCAGCCATCACCTCTAAATTTAAGAGAAAAATCTCTGATTCTTCAAATACTGTATTCTGAAAAACAGCTTACCAGAAACCTGCACTTGTATCCAGTGATATATAGAGAACAGGCATTTTTTTAGTTGCACGCAGGATCCTAGATACTCCATCTAATCATGAAAGTAATTTTTGTCTTCAAATTGGAAGCTTTCTAATCTCTACCCTTGAACTACCATAAAGAAAATTCTGGGAAAGCACCAAATAAGTTCATAATCTCTTGTTGTGAGTAGTATATAATTATAAGCAAATTTTATAACCATCCATCAACAATTAGCACTTGGAGAGACAGGCTCAGTAAGGAAAATTTACTTGACTTACTTTATTTAACACATAAAATAAGAAAAAATACATTGCTACATTGTAAAGTAAATTAGTCTTTTATTGGGCACCAAACAGCTACAACTAGACTTCTTTTGGTATCAGCGTGTCTTATTTAATTTTAATCCAGGTATACCTAATTTATACTACTGCCTGCAGCAGTATATACACACACTCCCCATGACAGTCCCCCCATCTTAAATCTCTAGTTTCCAGATCATAACTTGATAGCATTGTAACAATGAAATGAGAACAGATTCTGGGAACTGTAATTTGTTTCCAGCTTTTATTTGTCAAGCATATAATTACATCCATGAAAGACAGTATTTTCAAGGAAGTATGACATTCAAGGAAGAGTCACACTGGACTGCTGCAGAGAAGAAAGCACTATCATAAAAACACTAGGAACTCTAAGCATGGGTTGAAGTCACTTTCTTTTACTTCCTCTATATTAATTTCAGTTTCAGTTCTGCAGAAGATACCATTGACAAGAAGCCCCCTCTTGTCAGCCAGTTACACGTGAGGTACAACTCTGTTCACTGTACATTACCTACCTCTTCATCGTTTCTGAAACCGGGTTTCACAGGTAGTAAAGAGCTACGATAAAGTGGGAGGTGTGTTTTGGAGACGCTGAGGACCGCACAGAAGTTCTCTCAAATCACAGTGGTGCTGGAGAGAGCAGCAGTGCAGGCAGGAGGCAAGGGCTCCAGCACACACGGCTGCAGCTCCAAGCTCTTTCCTCAGATTCCACTTGTACTTCATTCACTTTTATGTATGTGAGCACATGTTGTAAACAGTGAGTAGGATTTTCCTTCTGAGCTGTAGTACTGTGACATCAATTCATCACTATTATAAGACTCCCCTGAAGTTGTTTTACAGTTTTTATTTTCCATTAAAATTTGAAGGTCTTAATTTTACTCCTTCCTCCGTTTTCCACTCATCCCTGTTGCATAAATGAGCACTATTTCATCTTGCTCTGACTGTTTCTCTCCCTACTATCTGTTGTGCTCATTTGTATTCATTATGCAAAGAGACATTCTAGCCACAAAGTGAATACCTCGATAAGGCCCTGACTGTGTCTTCAAGACACAAATAAGAAAGCCTATCCTGGTTAGCCTGGTTTTAAAATTATCCTAGCTTCTTTATTTATTGGTGTTTTATTTATCTCTCCCCCATCCTAGCCCTGGGGGAAAGCTCCACACTGAAACTGCTTTGGAGTAGTGGAGTTAAATGTTAGCCTTTCTCAGCTCTTTCAAAGAGCATGCTTTCAAACAGCATACTTTCAAAGAGCACAATGGGAGAGACAACAACGAAAGACAGGTTTCAACTGATATTGTGACTAAAGAAAACAGGATGGAGAAGCATCCAGAAGAGGATTCTGGTTTGAGACACAAATAATATCTGTTACCACTAACTAGGGACTCCAATTCAGTAAAGTACTTACGCTCTTATGAGTTGGTCAAAGAAAAATACAATACTTATGTACAGATTAAATCAAAAACCTGAGGTTGATCACTTAAACCCCCCACAAAATCCAAAGGGAAATGAAGCTGTGATGGGGTGGTGCTACACAAAACAAGCATGAATACAGACCAGGGCCCTGCCTAGGGTCAAAAATCAATGCACTGCGTACTACTACAGCCTCTCTGACTTCTTGCAGCTTAAAGCCCAAGTAAAAGCTGCAAACTGCCTTCTGAAGGCAAACGACTGTTGCATTTGATCAAAAACCCAAGCAAGATCTAACTCTGTGAAAAGCCTACCCAGGAGATGAAGATGACGGTAGTGATCGCCATATAAAAGGCCAAGTGCCTGTAATGCTCATCCACTACATGGGAGTTAAAATTTAATTCCCCTTACATCGAAGAATCTCTTCTTAAATCCAACAGCTCCTTATAGCTTCATTTTAACAAGTCTTTCAGCACATCTCAGATCCCAAAGCTGCCTCCTCAGTGCCTAAAGGAAACAGTCTAAATATTAAGCTATGCCGTCATGTTTGCCCTTGTATTCTTTCTAGTGCCAGGAAATGCAAAATCATCCAATACAGACAGTTCTTTTGGTCCTAGGTTCAACGGAAATGATGGAAGAACACAATGTAACCTAGAGCTCAGTGTTTAGGTAGATGGTCTTCTAGAAAATTATGGAGGTCCAAGACCCCTTCCTATGCACATCTTCCAAAGATGGTTACCCCTTCTCTGTGCTCTTTTATTAATTGTATGGACCAGCCAAAGTTTTTATTAAAATGTTATTGCAGATTCTCAAGACATCTGAGAAGTTGCCAGCCTTCATGAGATGGTGTACATTGCACTCCAAGATGTGTAAGAAATCTCATTAAGTGCTAGCAAATAGCTAAACACAATATTGATCAGCTTAGAGGTGTGATGTGATCACACAGAGGAGACTCACTGGTTAGTAATTAAACTAAAAATTTAAGTGCTTTCAGCTGAAGGCACTACAGCCTCTTCCATGAATCCCTGCCACTTGTTACAAACTGTCAGCCAAAAACCACAGGATTTTTTTAGTTACACATGGAATGTACTGAGAATTTAGAATTGTAAGTTATTTCTTTTATTAATAAAACAGCTTTGCATCTCTTGGAATATTAACAGATATTGAAACCATTTCCAGCAAAGCATCAGTTCATGGTTCCATTAGAGATCTACCTGAAGGTTACATTTTCTGACACAATTCTTGTAAGCGGATGAAGAGACCATCCCACCAGTACTTAGTATAATTAGACAGCAGACTACATATTCAGTGCACTGTTTTAGGCTCCTTGCATAACAGACTACAATTCCTAGGGCTGGTTGCTTTGGAAAAGCAAAGTCAAAGCACAGAATAAAGGCCTGCAATTGTTGCTATTATCTTAGCTAAAAAATATCCTACAGTCTCGCTGCTAGACTTCTAGCACAGGTGGCAACTCCACTGGCAATTCATGCAATGGTTCAGCCTCACCTTCTAATAATCATAATCATGCTTTCAGATTTAAGAAAAATTCCCCTAAGTCATCTCAATTTGAGAAGCTTTTTAACATTGTCACCTGATTATGCTGTATTATACCACTGTCTGAAGTTCTGTTTTTTCCAAACTTCCCCATTCTGTTAAGTTCACTTGCTGTCACATGTCCATGAGAAAAGGAAGCACTATCTGTTTTGCAACTGTCCTAATGCCCACTCTGTTCAACATTGCTGAATGCACTATAAGATAAAAAAAATTAGTGTCTGTGAATGACTTTAGGTCACTGCCATCATCACATTTATCCAGGTGCCCTGTTACAAACACACACTGATCACCTATTTTTTATTTGAAATGGTGCAGAAAATTACACAGGACTCAGTGATGTTGCAATCATGGTTTCCAGCAACTTGGTCTGTCATTCTTATGCAGTATAGTTTGCATTCTACAGTATAGGGGTGCTCAGGAATTCTTGCATGCAAGCTCAGTGTTCTGAATCAGAGTCGGTGGCGTAATCCCTGGAAATCCATTACCAGTACTACTAAACTAATTTACTGATCAAGTTCCTGACAGTAGCATGACAAAGAGCTACACAATGTCTAGGAGTCCCAAAAATATCTTATTTCTGATGGTGACACTGATGTCTACACCAAATAGACAAATATGGATGTAAGCAGAAGCAGTTAATTCAAAGAAAGATGTTTCAAATGCAATTTATTGCACAATTGCATTTTTTTCACTTTAGAAATGTAATAAAATCTGAGCTCTAAAAGGGGTATGAGGAACAGTCCTCCTTTTCATCTACTGCTAGTGGTTTTTTCAAGCAGTGAGAAAAAGATAAAATTTTGACCTTTATTTTCAAAGTAATCCTAGCCAGTCATTAAATGACAACTATTATTCATCAAGTCACCAAGTGATGTTGTATCTTGGAATTCCAGTGCTAATAAAAGACAAAGAGTTTCATCTAGTATTTCATGACTATAGTACCGCTCCTGTTCAAAAGAGAAAAAAAAGTACCTAATACCAGAGAGAAGTCATGACATGCTTACCTTTAACAGACTTTTGCTACATCCTCCTGGCAGGTTTACCCTGCACTGCAAAAATTCTTGCAGCTAAAGCAAGCCTCATACCCTTGGGAGCATTATGTTTGCAACGTAAGAATAAATTACAGAGTTTAAAGATAAAAATGTATCTTTCAAAACATGTTGATGAATTACTACTACAATATTTTATTAGTCAAGTATCTGCATACACATATAAGTTTGTTCTTTTAATTCTTATTTTTGTAGGTGTACAAGTGTATCCTCTAAAAAGTAGTAGCAGTCGATGCACCTGTAAGTTGGTCAGATGAAGCAGATACTCTGCACAACACTGATCAGAGAATACACTTTTTCTCCTCTCAGGTGTCAGCCACAGTTTTAAGGAAAACTGTGATAGAACATATGGCACATTTAGATTTTGTTGTCTCTCACACAATAAAGAGGCAAGCTATCAAAAGCAAAGCCTGAGATGAGAACAATCTGTGGAGAGTACAAGAACCAGAGAATGAACAGCATTCATAAAGCCTCTATGGATATGAAGCTATATTTTTCACACGTTATTTACTCATTATAAATAAAAAAATACAATAAACAAAATCTACATATAATGCGGCAACAAAAATTCAGTGGAGAAGGTACCAAAGTAAATTCTTGACTCAAGTGATGAACATGATCTACATAAAACAATGAAAAAATGATAAACTCAATGATTAAAAAAAGCTTCTTGGTTGTCTTTTCAATTTTTAATGCAATGCAAAATGTCAAGTTTGTAGTGCTAGAAAACAAGCAAATTGAGGATAGAAGGGGAAATTCTGTCCTAGGCCATCACAAAACTGCAGCCCTGGAAGTGTCCAGAATCAGTGGGGGGATGGGGGAAGCGGGGGAAGGAGGAAGAAGAGAAAAAAAACAAAGACTACATTTCAAAACCAAAAAATCTCTTCAGTGCTCAGGTAGCATCAGGTAGTCAAGCAACGGCAAAATGATGAAGAAAGAGTTCAACTGCGTATTTTGGATAATGCTATAATCAAGGACTACTGATGCAGCAGGAAGCAGCTAGCTCTTAAAAAAGGGCTAAAAAACCTGCCCTGTGGCTTCTTTGAGTCCTAAAGGCTGCAAGTGCAGCGCTGCCAAGTACCACTGGCTTACGAAAGCTGGAGCAGGACCCTGCCAGGGCACAATGCTGGGTACTGACCCGGCCCTGACCCACCCTGTGCTCCCACGCCATCGCCCAGCTGGGGCACGAGACCACCACTGCTCCCACACCACCCTCTCCAAGCCCCCAAGCTTCTCACTGCTGGATTTAGCTCCCAGCAGCACAGCATTCTCAAGCTAAATCCAGCCTTCTTAAACTCAGAAACTTGGAGCTCTTAATGGAACGGATTAACTCCGGTAGTTCTTTAGGGCTTAGAGACACAAGTGACCCTTTGCACTAAGAAAATAAAAGGAATAAAGTAAAACATACATGGGCACAAGAAGCTTGCTTTAATAGAAGCGCTTTAAGCCAATGGAGTGAAAACAAGTTATACTATTTGCTACTTTTTATTCTCTTTTTTCAAAGTAGCATTCAAAAAACTTCTCACTAACCCCTCTCATGTTTCAGAAATGGCTGTTGGTCATCTCCAGACATACATGTTGGTCTCTCTTCTGGGAGTTAAGCCACCAGCAAAATGCCTCTCTCCTTCACTACTGGAGAGATAAACCAGATACATTAGACAAAATCAGCAAGTTGGTATATTTTACAAAGTGAGTAATTCAAAGATTTCACTTAAGGTGTACAGCCTAGGATGAGATGATTTATCAGTATAACCACAGCTTTTGACTATTTGGACTCAACTGGGCATTCAGATCACATTCCCATTCCAATCAAGGCTCTCTCCAGCAACAGCCATCCAGACTTCAGCTACTGCTACACGCAAAATCTTGGTGGGCTTTGCTGCAAATGAATGCTACTCCTCAACAGTTTTATTTTTGTATAGGCAGTTTTAAATTTTTTGTCTTTATCATAAATATAAAACTCATATTATTTTTTTAAATATTTCCCCCAAATCTTTTGCCTTATTCAATGTTACCTAAAAGGTTAGATCAATCTGCTTATGTATATAACAAAATATGCTTCAAAAATCCCCTCAAAATGCTTTTTTTAGCTGTTTCAATTAGCTGTGGTGGGCCTAGCTTATCATGAACAAGAAACATTAAAAGTCTAGTACCAATCCTGAAACTTAACTACCTGTAATTACAAAGTAAGAATTCAAGCTTTATGCAATGAACTCATACTAAAATACTTAGATAGATTTAAACAACCTTAACTATTACAATCACACCTACTGGAGCTGCTTCACCATCCTTGGATTTGCAAAAACATGCAATCATAAAATCTGATAAATAATACAAGAGGTCACTCAGTATATTTTACAAATAATAAAATTAAGATATTTTAATCTTGCCTGCAATTTAGCTGCTTCCTTTACCAAAATTAACTATTAGGAAAATAATTTTTCTTGGCTCTAAATGAAGCAACAGAACCACATAATAACTCAGACTGGAAGGGATCTACAAAGGTGACCTGGTCCAAATCCCCAGCTCAAGTTGCCCAGGACCATGTACAGACAGCTTCTGAGTATCTCCAAAGATGGAGTATCCATAGTCTCTCCAGTAACCTGTGTCAGTGCTCAGTCACCCTCATAGGGAAAGAGTTTCCTGATAGTCACAGGGAACCTCCTGTGTTTCTGCTGGTGCCCACCCTGTCACTGGGCATAACTGGAAAGAGCTTGGCTCTGTTTTCCTTACACCGTCCCTTCAAGTATTTATATACATTAGTAAGACCACCACTGAGTCTTCACTTCTCCAGGCTCAGCAGTCCCAGTTCTCTCAGCCTTTCCTCCCAGGAGAGATTCTCCAGACCTGTAATCATCTTCAAGGGGCCTTCACTGGATTTTCTCCAGTCTCCTGTGCTGGGGAGGCTGGAAGAGGGTCCAGAACTTCACACGTGGCCTCAGTGGTATCAAGGAGGGATCACCTCCCTTGACTTGACGGCAGCACTCATCCTAACACAGCCCAGAATACGATCAGCCTTCCTTGTTACACGAGCACATGGCTGACTTGACGTTGTCCAGCACCCCAGAGCCTCTTCTGCAAAGCTGAAGAGAACTCACCCTCTGGATGGTACCCCAGAATATAATGGTGCATGGGGCCAGGACTTTGCACCTTTCCCTGTTGAACTTCATGAGGTTTATGGCTTCCCACCTCTCTGTTCAGCCAGTTTCCAATCTACCTCACAGTCAGCTCATCTAGCCTGTATTTAACAAGCTTTTCTATGAATATGTTATGTCAAAAGCCTTACTGAAGTGAATGTAGACAATAGCCATTGCTCTCCCCTCACCTATTAAACCAGCCATTTCTTAATAGATGGTTAAGAGGTTGATTAGGTACAACTTCCCCTTTTTAATGGTCAAGACTTGCTGGTAATGACTGCGTCATCATCAAACCACAGTAATTCTGTATCTACAGCTGTTAAGCTTGGAGAATTTTTCACTGGCCATACACAAAGAAAGAGAGAAAAGGAAAAAAAAAAAAGAAGAAAAAAGGAGCCTCTATGTTTAATGGTATTTCCTGGCCCAATTTAAATATAACATGATAAAAAAATTCAAAATATCAAGGATGCATTTTTTTAGTCAATCTACTAAATTAAGGAAGATAAAACTGAGCAACTACTTCAGAGGAAAATGGCTGGGCAAAGGGGAATAAAGAGCTACATGGTCTGGTAGTCTCTTCCTATCAAATGTCATACTGAAACATTCTCATTTGTGTTAGTGCACTTCGCCACGCTGCTAAATTACCAGCTTCTTTCAAGAGTGCTCTAAACCTCTGGATTAATGAGTTCTCTCTGGCTTGCCCTTGCAAAAAAATACAACACTAACATATTTTGAGTATTCTAGTTAAACAGTCCATGCACAATGAAATCTACTGGGCAATCACTCAAGCCAACACTAATGAAAAAGCATCTTTGGGCTTTTAAGAAGGCAGAGTTAATAGGTATGTGAGATTCTACACATCTAAGGAATCTAGAGTATGTCAGTACCTAAATACATCACCATCCATCTTAAAGATGACTGCAAGCTTATAAAGATGTAAAGATGATTACAAGCTAGATTAAAAAAAAAATCCTAATGCTTTATCATAAAGGTCATGATCTAGATGAATCAGAGGGGAGTTTGATAGCATAACTTTAAAAGCCTTTACAGTTTATTGCTTTCAAACAAATGCAAAATACAGCAGTTTTATCAAATGAAAGTCCCTAGGTCTACAGGCAGCATAGACTGAATACTGGAAGATATCCTTTCAATGTGAACCAGCATCTTATGCTCTTGAGATTATTCACTGAATATGAAGGCAGATGGAAACTGCAGAGTGGAACATCAGAAGTTACAGATGTGCACAGACTACATGCATAATAGCACAAGGGTCTTGGAGCTAAATTCTGCATTCACACCTTCCACTAATTTTATCATATGGAACTATCTGAGTGATCTGATGGATTTCTTGAATCAAATCCCGTAAGTAACTCGAGTAGAACTAGCTTCTCCCAATAGAACACTTTCTATATTAAAAACAACACCGCAGAATAACATCCACTGCTTCGTACCATTTAATTACAGGAATGTCTGGTACTCTTCATAATAGATTATTTGTGGTCTTCAAGTTCCAACAGAACTAAAGGTAATTGCAACACTTTAAAAATTAACAGACACTACTAGACAATATAGTAGTCTATTAGAAACATAGGAGGAGTGCCTGCTATTAAGGTTCTTTAATCTTAGCTGGAAAACATTCAATTCCATCTTAAAAGCAGAACGCTACCCCTTAGTTTTCAGGTGTCTTTTCTTTTGAATTCAGAAATCCAATAATAGTCATTTTCAGGCTTTGTGCATCACTCAATGAGAAAGATAAATTTCTTAAGGCCCCTGTTTTGTGATAGAATTAACCAAGAAAAAGACACATAAGAGCATCAAGTTGCTACAGCTCATCCTGCAAACCCACTTGCCTTAAGCAGAATCCATCAGACACAGTCCAGATGAAGTCTCCCTGGCAAGTTATAAAATGACACCCATAATTCCCTACTGCTTCCAAAATATTTTGCTTCATGTTATCCACAATGCCATTTGCCTTCCTCACAGCAGCATCACATCACAGGCTGCTGCTGTCACTATGCGGGAGCAAGTCAGAGTGGCTTTCTCCTCAGCTGTCATCGCCTACAAATGCGTCACTAGTTTACTGTGAAAGTTCTTAGCTCATAAATCCATCCCCACAACGCAAGTCCTCCCAGTCACCCAGATTTTACTGTAATTCTATGCAATGATAAGGCTTCCCCACTTTCTGTCAAAAGCAAGTGTCATTAGTGTGCTCCAGCTTCCTGAGACAGAACTACTGAAATTTTTAAAAAGGTCTTTTATCTTATCAAAGGCAGATCCTAATTTAGTCTGGCATATACTACCTCTGATAAATCCATTTACATGTAAGGAAATTGCCTTTCTGCCTTTGATTCTTTAAAAAGTGTTCTCTGTTGCTTTGCTATGGGGAAAAAATAATTTTCAGGCAGCCAGAACCATGTTTTTTCTACTTTCTGAAAAACAGCTATTAAATCTACTGTTCTGCAGTTAAATACCATCTCTACTTTGTCAGTCTTAGTTTTGAAATATCTGCTACAAGATTTTCTAAAACACAGCTTCTTTGACCCAGCCCCATACAAACTCAAGCACTAGGAACCAGTAGGTTTCTTCTTCATTTCACTGTATGAATTTCCACAATAAACTGGAGGTGATAACTCTGACCATAACTTCATACTCACTGCATAACACCCACCTTCCTTTCTTGTTGAATTTTTAATGGATGAATAACTTTTTACTACTTGGACTATTTTCCTTTACAAGGTCCAACTCAGCTTGACTTCTGGCAACTTCTTACTCACATTTAAGACTTTTGAACTCTATGACATTCTTCATTTTTTCAACAAGCACTTCTGCCACTCCTTCCAAGTTCTTGGCTAACTTATAATGCTCTCTTTGGCTGACTTTTCTTCTGATTAGGTCTGCAATCATTCTGCTTGTGTAGTCTGCTTTTTCTTGGGATGAAAATCCTATGCACTTTTTCTAATTCTGAATCAAAGAGTTCTCTTTTGCTCTTTGGTGCAGCTAATTTCAAACCATTTCCCTACAGTTTCTCAGTCTGCATTCTTGAAATTCAAAACCTTTAATTGGAAACCCTTTCAATCTAAACCACATAAACCTCGGATGCAAATTATTTAATCTGAATTCTGTTTATACACACAGTCCTTCTAGAATGCCCTCAATACTTAGGAAATCCAGTTTTTAGGCAACATTATTCGTTTTTAGTTCAAGAACTACATGTACGAATGCTGCACCCAGGAATTGCTGAATTAGTAGTGAAATCATGACTTATGTAAGAGTTAAAGACTCTACAGCATATTGTGACAGGGAAATAACTGTATTCCATTTACTGCAGTCCAATAATTCCATGCATACTTAGTAAAAGAAAACTCTTTTGCACCTGAAATTGTGTGCAAAAGATTCATCAGTGAAGGCACAAAATTCCACACCAATAATGAGGTATCTTTGTTCCCACAGTCACTGAATCAAAATAATGACTTCTGAAGTGCTTTATCCCTTCACTGTTTGTTATTTGAGTGCATCCAGTCCTTGAATCCTTAATGTTTACTTCTCATTTCTTTCCTTGACAAATACACATAAAAGGTTCTGCCTTTCATAAAAAGATCTTTTGTAAGAGCATATTACCAGGGCAAAGAACCTCGTTTTTTACAGTTATTTTTTATGAATGATCCAAGTTTGCAGGACAATCCTTGCAGTACAACATATTTTATTATTAAAGTCAGTAGAACTCCCAATACTTGACAACACCTGGAAAAAAGTGTAAGTTCATTTTATGCAGCAGAATAGACGTGTTCCAAGCTACCCAACCATTAGCTCTGTATGCTAAACTACTTGACACATTGAGACGAATGAAATTAATTACCAGCTTGCTGCCCATTTAATGAAATTTGAATACGAGCATAAAAGTCCAGTGGTATTTTCAACACTACAGGAGTCAGAGATTAAGCCTACGTAATACTTAGTTTCATGCTTTGGCCAAAACTATCATCCACTCCTAACATTGTAAACAAAGCATGGACTATGGCATCCCACCCTTACAGGGAAGGGGAGCACCCAAGATTCCGAGATACTTGTGGCCAAAAGGAACAAATGCCAGAGGATCTGCAAGAGCTTACAAAATTTTATTAGTAAATTATGCCCACCCTGGAGATATGTTTCTCACTTTCTATGCCAATTAACTATTATGGGCAGTGTGAACTTCTAGACCTTTCTGGAAATGGGTTGGAGGGCTTTACCTGTCTTTGGTGGGCTTTATGACCACCAAATGATGACCAGTCTTGATGACCGGGTTGGCCTTTGGTCAACATGTCAGGCCCAATTCTTAGCCTCATTCCTGCATTTGTGCTGTATGGTGGTGTGCTTATCTCCAGAAGCCCAAACAAGAACATTAGTCTCAACAAAGTGCTGCCCTTCCTTTGTGTGGCCCCTTCTTCAGAAACATCCTGATCTTTCTCACAGAATGTTATTACCAACAGTCTTTGGTTGGCTCCACAGCTACCCAGCTATCGGTGTTTGAGGATACGTCTTAGTTCTCTTATCTTCTAGGCTTCTACATGGACACAGGAGCTGACGTAGTGAACCAAATTCAAGGAAATCAAAATATTCTTTCAGTGATTTCAGAAGGAGCTATGCATCTTTTTTTTTTTTTTAATCTATAAGCTTTCATAGTTAACTCATTCGAAATTGGATGAATTTCTCAGATTCCGTAATCATTTCAAATCTACAAAGCCTCAGGGTGCTTCTGCAACTCCTGTCTTCCATACTGGCCTTAAACAAATGTCCTAACATGCACTGTAACTACTTTATTTATAGAATCACAGGCTTACTGGGGGTGGAGAATGTGGAAATCATCAAAATCCAACTCTGTATTCATTTAAGTAAATCACACATAGAAGTGACAAATTTGGACTGTACAGTGCTCATGGATGGGTAACATTCTCATATGATTCCTACGATCCAAAATAGTTCGACATTTTCACAACAGGCAAATACAATACCAAGCATTGCATCAGGCAAAGAAATACTTCTTTTTTATACTAAGACTTGAAAATGCTTTCAGCATACTTTATTGTGATGGTCATCATATAAAGAATAATGATATTTTAGATTAAATATTTCCAATGTAATTAGCACCAGATTGTTTCAGATTCTTTCTCCACCACTATTTACATTCCTGAATATATTTTGTTGGGGCAACCCCTGGAATCAATACAGGGAGAGGGAATGAAGAGATCAGGAGCAGCCCTGCCCAGAAGGAACTGGGAGTGCTGGCGGGTGAGAGGCTGGACATGAGCTGGCCATGTGCACTCACAGCCCAGACAGCCATAAGTGTCCTGGGCTGCATCCAGAGCAGTGTGGGCAGCAGGGCAGGGGAAGGGATTCTGCCCCTCTGCTCTGCTCTGGTGACAGAGAACCCACCTGGAACACAGCACCCAGCTTCAGGGTCCCCAGCATAGGAAGGACATGGACATGTTGGAACAAGTCCAGAGCAGGGCCACTAAGCTGATTAGAGTGATGGAGCACCTTTCCTATGAGGAAAGGCAGAGACAAATCGGGATTGTTCAGCCTGGAAAAGGGAAAAAGCCTACAAGGAAGATGGAGAGAAATTTTACAAGGACTTGTAGTGACAGGACAAGAGGGAATAGCATCAAACTGAAAGAGGGTAAGTTTAAATTACATATTAAGAAAAGTTTCTTTACTGTGAGGGTGGTGAGACACTGGAAATTGTCGCCCAGAGAAGTTGTGGATACCCCATCTCTGAAAATGTTCAAGGCCAGATTGGATGGAACCTCACAACCTGGTCTAGTGGAAGCAGTTCCTGCCCATGGCAGGGGCATTGGAACTAAATGATCTTTCAGGCCCCCTCAGAAATGAGGAATAACTAAAAGAAGGATTCATTCCTTGAAATGATTTTTAGAATAAGTTTGTAAAAAAACGTAGTTCATAAAAAAATTCAAAGCAACTGTTAAATAAAAATTTCATTCATGTTCTATATTGCAGCATAATATAATCGCAGCACTTGTAAATTTTCTTCAAAGGCAAGAGAGAGAGAGAGAGCACAAGTTCCAATTCCTGAAGATCATTTGAACAAGACATGATCTGGAAAACTGAAGTGTTATGGGGTATAAAATTCAGTCATGCTGCATGACAAAAGAGAGGAAGCACAATAGCAGGCACAGGCACTAGTGATTACATTCTCTTCATATGCAATTAGCTGAAGGATGGAAGAGCCATTTGCTATATACCTTCCTTTCATGTTACCCTCTCTCCCACCTATCCCCAAAACTCAAAAGAGATCTGCACGTGTCCTTTCACCACTGCACCCTAATGAAGCTTTACAGAATGCTAAAAATTGCACCAGCAGCTTGGGCCAAACCCCCTCGCAGCACCACAAGTCCCCTGCTGTCTGCCATACGGTCTGATCACATAATACCCAACCTCTTGGCTGGTAGGACAGAGTCAGCGGAGCAGAAGGTTGCAAAAGGAGGCTCAGCAGGAGACACAAATTGCTGTTAACAGCTTTAAAAGGTTTAACGCGTACCTGGTGCCAGAAATCAGGCACTAACTGAAGATGCAGCCATCAGCTACCAGGGCAGCAGAAACGATGGACTTGGAAAGAGAAAAGGTGAACATTACTCTTCATCCTAATTCTATCCAAGATGGAGGAAGCACGGCTCAAAAAATGACTAATGATTTGGACAATCAATACATTTCCATTTGTTAGGGTGTGGAAAGCCATGAGATAATGAATTCTGCATTAGAGGCAAACCTTGCCCAATAAGTCCACTGTGTCTTGGAAGCAGTACATAACCCAACCCTCCAGAATCCCTGCAAAACCCAATGAAAGACCAATAAATCAGTGAATGCTGGAATGGGGGGCAGGGGAGGAGGTGGGGTGGGGAGTGTTGTTTTGTTTCTTTAGTAGAAAAGTATTCCTGGAAAAACAAGGGTATGTTTTTCCTTATCCCATTTACTTAACTTTTTCACCTTGTACACTTGCCCTGGAGAGCTTCAGTTCTATCCCTGAGTACAAATACAATACCTCAACACAAGAGCAGGCCAGTGCTGATAAAGACCTCTATATCACTACATAAACAGTCATATGAACAGTTACAGAAATGCTCACATCCATTGTTTATCAACACACTCCTGTCCACTGCCACTCTGGGGCCCTTTTGTACTCCTTTTTATTAACAGCACCAAGCTGATTTAAGCTCCCACAGACACACCCAACTGCTCACGTCACCAATACCACACTCCAAATACCTAGAAACTCTCCAAGCCTGCAGTGGCCTCTGGGCAGTCACCTACTCCTAAAGGGACTTTCAACAGAGATGAAATCAGCAAATACATCCCATAACCCTAGATCAGGGCAAATGGCCCATGGAGCACGGGATCTCTGATAGCAAAATTACAGACTGTAACACAGTAGAATTTCCTGCAGGCATTGACTTGAGTCTTCCTCTTGATAGTGAGTTTCTCAATAACTGAGTCTTTTTCCTGCTTGGGAGACTAGCAGAATTCAGTCTTTATCAGTTTGGTAAGATTTTATTTGTTTATCCTTCTGCCTATACTTCACTACTTCTCATAGTCATCAGCATTTCCCTTAAAGAGACAAAAAAGTCTCTTACATGTCTGCCTAAAGAAATCACACAGAAAAATAGTCCAAAGATGTTTACCTAAACCTGTTGAGATCTTCAAGTAACAACTTTACGGCATATAACTTTATAGCAATAACTACCCACAGAATCCACAGTTCATACATTCAAATGCCAACTTTGTCAATTATTTCAGAGTTCTCCTGTAAGAGTAGAGTGAATGTACAATACTGAAATCAACACTAAACATCTACGGTTTGGGAAGGATTTTGCAACAGTGTATAGCAGAATAGTTAAGTACAAACTGCGTCATTTTCATAAAGACAAATCAGTTTCCAACGGTTCAGAAAATACTCCTATATTGCATTGTATTTTCCTTTCTTGCAATCACGCCATGCCTGAGATGATGTCCAGCTCAGTACTAATGAAACCAGTCATGCCCCCTAACTCACAAAATTGTGTAGAACAGAAAAATCCTTAAACAGTTGCTGTCTATTCAGTCAGAAGCAACATCCCCGAGTAACAGATGGGCACAGGGAGTGACTGGGTAAGTTCATCTGCTAGCAGGGTGTGAGGGGACAGAACACAAGTCCCCCTTGCCGCTTGCACTGCTCACTGATAGCTGCACTGCATAGAAACCTCCTGCCAGAGGAGTGTGCCCCACGGGCAGCGCTGCTGGGGAAGGAGTGCAGGAGGCCAGAGACTCAGGAGCCATAAGGACCCTCCAGGGGATTCTCCAGCTGCCCCTCCTGGGTCCCTGCCTGCAGCGGCGTGGCCAGGCAGTGACCTGATGCCCCTGGCAGTGACCTGATGCCCCAGGCAGTGACCTGACGCCCCTGGCAGTGACCTGACGCCCCTGTCAATGACCTGATGCCCCTGGCAGTGACCTGACGCCCCAGGCAGTGACCTGACGCCCCTGGCAGTGACCTGACGCCCCTGGCTCACGCAGCCTCACACACTGCCGAGGGAATTGTGGAGAGAAGGGAGGACAGCTCGAGAGGCAGCTTTTAATTTTCCACAACTTTTGCTGCAGCTCCTCCTGCTAGGGCCAGCCTTTCACATGGTCTCACTTCTGCTTCCCACGACAGACTGCCTGCACCGGAGGCATCCAGGACAAAAAGCAGGGCATCTCCCAAACCTCCCAATCCCCCCTGCCCTGCTCTCTCCCATCACAGCTTTTATTCTGTTTTCTTCCCATCTACAATAAAGATAATAGAATAATTAAAGCAATGATTCTTTTCCTTTGGATAAGCTTAAGAGCACTTTATGCTTAAATCCATGACAAATGTATTATTCACAAAAATTACTTTTAGCCCATTTTCTTAATAGACTGTTATTATTACTGTACAATATGTAATCCAAAATGAACACAGCATAAAAAACTTGAAAAAATACAAACAATTGAGAAAATACCCTTAGTGTAGTTGGCACAATAGCATGATTCAGACAGACGTGAGCAATACACTGAGGTAAAAATGTCACTATTAGCTCTTTCAGAAACAGCAGAAAAGTCTGACCATCTCAAGAATAAAATCAGTGGATAAAGTCACTTTCTGGATTCTCATCTGTTGGAACCAGATTGGTAGATCTTTTAGAAGAGAGAACATCATCTTGTCTATCAGTGCATCTTGTCTATTAGCTTGAGCAGGAAAGCAGTGAAGAGGACTACTTCCTTTCTAATCAAAGTTTTCCCCACTTCACCTCCCCCCAAGAATTCAAAAAGACCAGCTACTTTAATTATGGGAATAATCAAGAGGGAACAAAAATACTTAGAATTTTTGGTTCATGATGCAAGCCTGATAAAAACACAAACAAACTAAAATTAAAAGAAACATCCATTATCTTGTCTTGAAATATTTTCTCTCAGTGTAAAAAATGCTCTTTTCAAAGCATGAAGAAAGACCATTCTTTTCCCTCCACCCCATGATAAACAAATATGAAAGTCTGGTTGTTTCATTCAAATGAAAACTACAAATACAATATACATCATACCCTACTTTAAATCACAGGCAGCGTGAATGCAGATTTTGCAAATCACATTACTTCATGTTTAACACTGGAACTTCTGTTCATTGACTTGGTAATTTTCATTGCTAAAATCACACAATGACAACAGTCAACTCCAATTAAACATTTTTAATTTTAAAATGTTTACATTTCAAGTACTCCGTGGCATATTTCGGTTTCAAGAAGCCATTTTTGCAACAAGTGCTATGGTTTGAATTATCCATTAGAAACATGTGGCATCTCCAGACAGGTTCAAACCACCACCCACATGCACTGAAACCAACTTGGAAGTAAAATACTTTTAAATTTTACACTAAGACTCAACAGTGAAAATCTGATACAACAAAATGTAACAAACCATTAACCAGTTATCCGTTCTTGAAATCGAAAGTACAGGAAACTACATTCTTAGCGGCAATTTCAAGGTACTTAAAAACAAACCATAACAGCTCCATAAAAAGCACACCCTTCACTAGGTATTTCAGTCAGCTGACTTCACCCTTCGGTAGCACTAAGACATACTCTCTCTCTAAATATATAAACGCTTAACAAGTTTTAAATAAGTGGCAATGCTTCTAGAAAAGATGGCACTAATTGAGATGTGAAGTATTAACAGTTATTTACTACAGAATCACACTGTATGTCAGGACAGAGTCTTTACATACAGGTACTTTCAGAATATGCTGAGAGCTGAGGAAAAGCCTTCCAATCTAAAGAATCTATGATTTCAAAGGAAATGAAACAAGCAGCACAAAAGTCACAAAATACCCACACTGATATCTCACAACGTGGTTACAGTTCAGTCATAGAAGTCAAAACACGCATGTTAAAATTCTTGAACTTCACAAGACCAGCTGTCATTCTCAAATTCTGCCAGTTTAGTCAGTCACCAAGAAATCTAGGAAATTACATGAGATCATCAGAGCTCAATCGCCTTACTTCATTTTAAATTATGTTCACTGGCTGACTGCAATAAAAACATCAAAAGTATCAAAAGATCTTTTGAAATTTTTTTAAAGGCAAGATCAAATGTCAAAATCTTCAAATAAAGCTGCACTTGAAAACAAACCAAACTGAAAAAAAAAAAAAGGAGCATAAGAAACTTTACCTTAATTGGAGCCTGGCTAAACTGTATTTTTCGGTTGGCTGGGATTTCATCTTCATCTGGCAATCCATTAATTTCAGAATATTCCATATCAGGTTCGTAACAGTTATTTTCATCGCTGTCATCCAGATCATCCTGTTCTGTACCGGTCTCTCCCCAGTCAGAATTATATCTGGATCGTACCCGATACACATTGTAGTCAGAGTGCATGTACACATGGGAACTCTGAAAATTATTCGTGTCTTCATGCCCATCTTTTTCACTTGCCTCATCATAATGGGACTCATTAGCATCTGAAATTGCATCTGTGGCAAAATCAGCACCTGAAGCTACATTTCTTGTTAACTCTGCAGCTTCAGGCCGATCAAAGAGACCTTCTGTGTGTTCTGACCGTTCCTTCTGTTGCACCAAAACTCCTGTCTCTGTTTTTGACTTACTCCTAAGACAGCTGTCCACAGATCTTTCACTGTCAAGCACACCAACCAAATCCTGTTGACCTGTTGCAGAACTCTCAACAGAATCAGCACTTGCCTCTGTGCTCTTTTTTATTTCTTCAGTTGTTTTTGAACCTGCTGAAGTGCCTGTGGACACTTTCTGTCTCGGCGCTAAAGGCGTGTTAGTCTGCTGAGAGTTCTCAACAGACATCACACCTGTACTCTGTTTGGCTGGGGGAGACCATGTGCTGGTCTCTTTCAAAGGACTGAAACCCTCAAGGTTTGCAACTGCGGAGGAGATATTTGTGACAGTAGATGAGAGGTTTAATGGATAGTGGCCAGTTACAGAGTACTCTTCGTTGTTTTCTGACTTTTCTACGATTACGTTGTGTGAGTCAGTGTTTTCAAAAACTGCACTGAGCTGACTCACAGTTGGAGAGACAGTCTCTGTCCTTGGGCTAAGACTGTCCAGTGAATCAGTGCTGCCTCTGTGAGACTTAGAGCTGCACCACTCATCTGGAAGTTCATTAGAAATGACTTTCTCTTTCTTTGGGGAATAGCGATTTGAATGTCCCGTTTCATGAGCATTTCGCTCAAACATCTTCCGAGTTTCAGTAAACTTGGAATAGGAAGGACCATCATGGATAGTGTCAAATCTACTTATCCTTTCAGAGACGGACGATTCCAACTTTACGATTGAACCATCTGCTTTTTCTACAAATTCTTTGGGCCTGATTCGTCTTTGAGGTGATGGAGGCCCACCCTTTGCCCTGGTTTTAGGGGCAACTCCAGCACTTTCAGTGGGCTCCATGCCCATCTGCATAAATAAGTTCTTGATCCTATTGACATTTGAGCCATATTTCCTTCCCCTGCTCTGTGAGGCCTCTCCTTCCTCTTTCGCTTTTTGGTCTCCATCTGATTTCGGTTTGTCAAAGGTGCTTTTCAGCGCCTGGAACTCAGTTCTGTAAGCATTTCTGTGAGGAGAGGCACTTCGGAGGGTGGACCTTTCTCCTGAAGACTCTGTTTTCATCATGTTTACTTCAGGAGCGTGAAACCTGCTTGCATAGTTTCTGCGGTACTGCTCTCAGTAGTTTGTCACAGCAGAGATTCTGCTTGAGGAACGGTTTTCCTCAGGGGCCACTGCTTTTCAGCAGGGCCATACTTGACAGATTTGGAGGCAAATGTCCAAACGCACACAGTCAATTTTCACAAAGCAGCACGACTGAGGACTCTCAAGAACAAGGGCTGATTTAACCTACAATATAAAGGAGAGTTTTCTGAAACCATGTCAGGTACTTTAAATCTGTCACAATTTCCATTTACCGTTCTCTGACATGTTTACAAAAAAACAGTTAAAAAAATACAAAGCAACACTTCACAGACATGTGAAAACTTGCCATTACAAACTTTTTCAAATTGACTGTTGCATAATTTACAATCTGTAACGTCACAGTCAAAGCACAAAAAATCGTATCTTTCCATTCACAAGTATAGTATAATGGCACAAATATGCATGCAAAGGAAAGGCAATGTGACATGAAATATGAGGCACTGCAAGACAATCCTTGCTCTCTCAGAGAAACACAATGGTAGAAATACGATCAAAGATGATACATTTAGAAAGGCAAATTAAACATCAGCTCGAGGGAATACAAAAAACTGCACCCAAAGTTAACATCTTCATCTGACAGCATAAAGGGAGTGAAATACCGTTAGAGGAAGTTGCCCCTTGTCACGAGCAGCGGTTTCATCGTCTGGAAGATCGCGGAGGTACCAACGAGGAGATGCAGAAACGGAGCCAGGGGCTGGACCGCTCCCACGCCCCGGCCCCGGGAGCTCATCCCTGGCCCCCACAGCCCAGGGAACCAACGAGGGTCTCCCGGGCCAACGCTCTCTCCCTTGCCCTCCGTTCGGCTCCCCAGCCCTCGCTCTGCCGCGGCCGCCGAGGCGGGGACGCCTCACTCCGGCCGCCGCGCACACGGCGCCGGTACCGGGA
>WBMY01006479.1:61434-97262 GCA_013397315.1 Donacobius atricapilla | reverse complement strand
CTTCCCTCGCCGTTGAGCCACTCACCCAGGCCGCCCGAGCGAGCAACGCGCTGCTGACAGACCCCGGCAAGCCGCTCACAGCTCCGTGGGCATGGCTTGATCTGGCAGCTGCTGACAGGGACCGAGGATCACCCTAGGAAGCTCAGCCACAACCACGAAGTCTTCTTTGTTGTTTTGTTAGCTGGGCGAGTTCGCCACAAAAATGTTTTGGCTTTATAAAGGTAATAAGAAAACTCAATTGCAGAACATGAAATCTCTTGGTAATTCGTAAAATGGGCAACCCAGCAAGGCAATGACACTTAATCACATAGCAACTCTTGAGCAAAGTTTGTTAAACCATCCAGAAAATGGCCTGGGGATGTACACTGCAAAGTCTGAAGACTAATTATTATCTATACAGAAGGAAGACAGTGGTGTCTGGAAATAAAAAAAAAAAAAAAATGAGGTATATAGATCCACAAACTTAATTCATTACTTTTAATGAGACTGAAGCATGGGTACCATATACCACTGAAGTATATGGTATCGGTCACAGGTATCGGTCTCTTGCTCATTTGTACCAAGGGGAATGCAGCACAAAACTGTTTGCCTCCATAAAGTTTAAATAACCAGCATGAATATTGACAGGCAGACAACAAAACTTAGATTGAAAAACCAGAATTTTGATAAATAAATAACGCCAGAGGCCAGGAACAGAAGCGAGGGCGTTTCAGAATTTCCCCCACTGCTGGCAGGAGCCTGTCCTGGCACACCACACGGCCCCGCTCAGGCTCCTGGAGGCACGGGGGAAGGGGGATTCTGGACGCCCTGCAGGCTGCTGAGCAGGGCTGTGCCAAAGCACGCCAACACAGCAGGGAGAAAAGGAGATCAGATGAGATATGTAATGAACCAAGACACAGGCAGCCCCTGAGCTTCCAAAGCAGTCACACAAAGCTCCCCTTCCAACACCATGTTCCAAAGGAGAAGAATGAAGGAATTACTTTTTCACAGCTGTTTGCAATAAGGAGTCCGACAGGTGATGCACTGCACAAGGACTGAAAATATTACAAGTAAGCAGGACATCACCTATTAAATTCTAAACATCAGATATTACAACAAATCTGAGGCCCAGCCTCTTTGTCAGTGTCTTTCTATTGGTATGATTTTGTAGACATGAAGCTGAAGGAACACCTAGAGAACAGCCTGACTTTTGGAGATAAAAATATATTAACAGAACTTCAGGTGTTATTGAAGAAGCATAGAGACGTAAGGCAGAAATTTAAACATTTTCTTTCCTTTGTGATTTTTAGCCAAGGATGTGTGGTAGTTGAAGACCTTAGCATGTACCAGATATATATCCTTAAGAGTTTTATAATTCCCACACACAACCAAAAAAAGGGACACAAGCAAACATTAGAAATCAAAAAAACAATTGAGACACATCTATTTATATAAAGATAACTAGAAAAATATTTTCTACCTTATCTGCATAAACAAAGCCACAAATATTTTTAAATTCATTTTCTAACAGAAGTTGTGCAAACAAGATGGTCACTTCTTACTGATAAAATACACGTGAAATAATGTACCCAAGAGAACAGTTGTATTATTTCTAGGCAGAATAGTACAAACTACCTCTATATTATACTTTAGTAGAAAGTAAGGAAATGAGAAAACTCACTGCTGCCGACAGAAGCAATGCACATTAAATCTCGTTTTCCACAATGACAGATAATATATTACATTTATGTTTTCCTTAAATGTGCTGTAAGTAGACAACATAAATGCTCAGCTTTGAAACAGAATCTAATGCCAAATTATTTTACGTAATGTCATGTTCCTTCAATACCACCTCAGGTTCATTACAGCCAAGATGTAAAGAAACTACTGGAAATTTTGGCTGTTTTATCAGAGACCTTATTTAGATGGGCTTTATCAATTGGGACCTTATTTAGATGTTCAGCTTTGGTTGCTGACATCTAACTTGTTCAAACCTACATTATAATCTTACAAACTTACAAAAAAAACCAGCTTACAAAAAATTTTCAATCTACATCCTTATTTACATGATGCCAATGTGAAACAATATTATTATGATAATGTCTAGGATAATAAATTGTATTTTATTTCAATTGTTATGTTGCTTTTTAAGACAATCGCTTCATATATGAACATGGCCATGCATCTAACTATAAAAATCAGAATTGTGTGCCCTTTCACATTTTCAGTACTTTTGTGATAATATGTTTGACTAGAAAATATTTTTAGGCTTTGCTAAAGTATGATTGATATTTCTGTTTATTCCTAAGCAATATTAAAATGCTGCACAGTATACTTTAGAGAAGATAAGAGACCAAGGGCCTCCTTACTATGTTAGTATAAAATCAGAGAAACTTCACCAGACTTATAGAATTACTCCATTTCTCAACCAGTGAGAATTTAAAATCTGTTCAGTTTAGTATTTACATATGATAGAGTATGACTGTCATTTTACTTGCAATGCAGTAACAACTCCATTCAAATGATTCTGAATTCTCACATCTGGCAGGGAGAGACCCAAGTTGTTTAACCTTATTGGCCTGACTTTAAATTATACCCAGTATCTTTTAAAACCAGTTCTGGTGCAGTCCCACAACACTGAAAACAGTTGATTTTCTGCTTACTCTAGATGTGTGAATAACATTTACTTCCAATATTTTACTTGCTGTATTTACTTTGGATGTCACTGATGGGTTGTTTCAAGTCACTTCTCTGCTTTTAAGCCACTCGGTTTTTGTGATAGTGATTTATTTGCACAGCAGAGCATCAATGCAAGTTTACCCACATGGCTCAGGTAAAAGAAATACATCATTCCATCATTTGTCTCCTGTCTTTCAAGTCTTACAAGATAAATATTATCTTTTCACTTAGAAATGGAAACTATTTATTAAATCTGATCATTGGCCAAGAAATCCTCTCTCTGCTATCCTGCCAAACTATTGGTGGGGAGGAGGTTTTTCTTCCTTGTACATATCACAACATAAACAGAATTGAGTTCTATTTTTTTACAGTTCCCATGAATTCTAATTATGTAATCCAGCTTAAAGAAAATGATCTGGTCTGAACATTTTGGCAGATAAGGTACATTCAAGTCAGGGTTCCCCTGAACCAGAGTAGCAGAGACTGAAATATACAACAAACAGCTATAATAATAGGTTGATAACCTGCAGTTTCAAACATGAGCAATCAGTGATTGCCGTAAGTGTAATTCTTTTATATAGGAAGCCATTAATAGTTAAAAATGGGAGCTCATTAATATCACTAATTTGGCAACTTCAGAAGACTGTGCTGTTTTTTACATAGAACATGTCAAACTACTTGAAAGATCAAGAATAGCACCAAAAAAAGAACTTTGTCCTGAAAGATCTGAAGAAAATCTGCTAATGATAACAAAACTGCATATTCTAGCAGTTTATCAGAAAGGCAAATATTAGCATATGAAGGCCTAAACTAAGACTACCAAAGCCTTTTCTCAGTTACTCTGAGGAGACTTTCACATCCATTCTTAAACATTCTGCTTTTAAATTATTCAAGAAATGCACAACTATGGCTAGAATAAAATCAAATTTTCAAGAGGGGAAAACATGAATTATACACTGCTTACAACTGCTTACTTTGAAATGGTAGTTATGCCTTCATTAAAAGCTAGAAATATGAAGAATGGTCAAAAGAGCTGTATTTTGCACAGCTTTGCCTCATCAGCCCTCAATATTGAACTCTGCATTTACA
The DNA here is from genome assembly GCA_013397315.1 of Donacobius atricapilla. Classification (NCBI taxonomy): domain Eukaryota; kingdom Metazoa; phylum Chordata; class Aves; order Passeriformes; family Mimidae; genus Donacobius; species Donacobius atricapilla. Next base: position 93,515 of record WBMY01006479.1, on the reverse strand, counting down.
CCACAACACAGACAACTATTAGTTACCTAACTAGCCTAACAGCCTAACTAGAATGATGGCAGCTAGTTGCAGAAAATACTATTTAGGTGGGAAAACTGTATGGAAGCATCCCTTAAAACAGATTAGTTGACAAAGTGAGTAAGATCTTCCAAGGTGAGTGGTACCTGTCACATACCTTGATTCATCAGGTAAGTATCATATGGAGATACATGGTACAAAAAACTCTACTTTCCAAAATCATTGGGAAATATTCAGACTTGGAAATGTTACTATTTCAAATCAGAAGAACAGAAAGAAGAGATAGTTGAGAGCCTCACCGTAATTCAATAATTATCTCCTCATGGAAATGTTTTCTTATTGTAACATTAACTTTCTATTGAAAAGGCAGTTTTCCTTTATGGTCTGAATCTAGAATACAGAAAATAATAGGGTTTGGTAGTCTGTGCAAAAGCGTTATCTTAGAGTATTTCTTGTGCAGTAGATATCCATCATTACTCTTAAAGCTCACTGAGTGAGCCAAACTGGGAGAAGAGAGAGAACTACACTAGGAGGGAGAAATATACCTGATGAGAGCTTATGAGTGTACCTGACACTGTCAATAAATAATGATGCCTTGAGAGGCTATCTGGAACAGAGGCTAGACAGTGTTAAAGGAATAAAGTAGGTATTTATTAAAAGGCCTTTAAAGGATACTCCTTGGGCAGTATAAGAACCCAGCTGTGGCTCCACCCAAGATGGACGATGGGTCACAAGTTTTCACACTTTTATAAGTTTTGATCCATTTACAAATTGGGGTTAATTGTCCAATTACAGCTTCAGGTTATGAAGTCCCATCCTCCCAGATCACTCTCCTCAATTTGCTGTTAATACTTTTTGGGTCTGAAGCTGCAATGATGTCCTTGGTTCTCAGGCTGGAAAAGGATTGTTTTGTCTAACTACACTGTGAAGTGAACTTGCTAACACTTCACATGAGGTTCAGAGTTATATACTAATGCAGTATATAATCTGGAAAACATGAAAGCTAAAATGTAAGGCAGCAATAACACAAAAGCAAATCTGATTACTGAGTTCAGGAATCGTTGCCTTGACATATCAGGTAACATTTTGGGCCATGAGGAAGAGAAGAGAAAACTGAAGCAAGTTCAGCTTTCTAACTCACTGTTCAAATTCAGTGACACTTTGGAGCCTATGCTGACGTTCTTAAAAGAGCAGAAGATGATTTCTTGGAGAGAGAAACAGAGGCCTGAGTTAACAAAATATGGCACGTCACTGCTGCTTTGCAGTGTGCAATCTATTGCCAAGTCAGAAAAATTTGTCTGGATTGCTCCACCCTGAAGCTGATGCTTATGCCTCTATTTGAGTTCACATTGTAGTAGTCTGTGTTCCACGCCCTCTTGGTAACAGGAATGTAGGCTTGTTACAATTGCATTAGTGTAATTTGTTTCTCCTTTTTCCCTTACAAAAATCTAGTAATTAGAATAAATAAAAAGGAGAAAACAGCTGCTTATCTCAAAACAGCTGTCTATCACTTATAGAACGTGACATCAAATACTGTTTCCCATACCTTGGTTACCTGTCATGTACTTTGTTTCTCTTTTCCCTTACCTTACAGACACTCTCTTGTTAATGCATCTTCAAGTCGAAATTTTCTCTTAAAGCTAGATTTAGTAGTCAATTTAATTTAGTGCATAAAAGCATTAAATACTTAAATATTGTGTTCTGTATGGCATCAGATAATGAACATAGGCCAGCCAAAAATAGTCCATTATTTTGGAAAAGCTGTGTTGTTTGCCAAAGCATAGAAACAATATCACAGTGCTGCTGCAGTCACTGCAGAAATATAGCTTACATTAGTTCTGTGCTAACACTAAAGCACTGGAGTAAGAGAGAGAGAAATCAAGAAGGGATCACACTATTAAAAAGAAAAATGAGAACACTGCCATCCGGTTGAAACACAAAACGTAAGAATTAAGGAATCAAAGTCTACAAATTCAACTATGCCATGTTTAAGAAAGGAAGGAACACTCCCAGTAATCGGTACAATATAATAGAGGAAAAGGATCGCATAAATATTTGCATGAAACAGAAGATGCAATTGCACGATACAGAAGAGAAAAATCTTTTGAAGGTCTGGGCCATCGTCCAGGACAAAACCGCCCAGCAATAGCTGCTGTGGGGTAGCCAGTTTTGCACAGGCAGAGCCATGAAGCCACGAGGGTAGCAGACAGGCAGGCCCAGGAGCCCAGGCGCCGACCAGCGGCTCCGAGCCCGAGCTCGGGGGGATGTCTCCCCAAAGCCCGAGCGTTCCCCGCCCGAGCCCCGGCGCGGCGCTGGCCAGCGGCTCTTGGCCGCCTCCTGTGGGCCGAAAGCGGCGGTGCCGCCCCCGGCGCCGCGCCGTCCGAGCCTCCCGGAAACACCGCCGGGGGAAAATGCGGGGAAAAAAAGGTGGGAAAAGTACTGGGATTCTCTATTGCTCCGCTGGGTTATATTCCCTTAGCTCTGCAAGTGCATTAGGCATCTTTAGACAAGGGAAAGAAACCTCTTGTCATTTCACTGTCGTGTCAATGGCTGAATCCACACAAGATGGCTGGAAAATGAAAGCTTCCACTTTTTGGAAGCCCCACTTCCTGTCCTTCGAGGAAAGGGCTGCATTCTGGAAAGCTGCATAAGGTTACGAATACTCTGATGCAACACATATATCTGGTGAGAACAAAGGAGAGGCACACTCTCAGAAGGGAAGCAGCGCTAGAAGAACGTGAGAAGCTGTAACCTGTATTGGCAATTGTTTGCCCAGACCTGCACGGTGGGTTTCGGTAATGGATCCTGCTCACCTTCAGGAGGAGAAGGTTCTGTTGAAACCAGAGGCAAACAGCACTCTTGCTACCAAGGCAAAGTATATTTACATACAACCCACCCATCTGTCTTCACTTAACAAATAATGTCTGATTTAGTAATTTGTATCTTAACTGTGACATGACAAAGAGACGGAAGAGCTCCAGGGTGCATCTGCTGAATGGCACCCGGGCCTAGGGATTATTCCAGTGCCCCCTGTAAAGGGTGAATGTTTTCTTTTGTTCAGGTGTAGAGTCATGCACACTTTAGCAGAATAACAAGATCACCTATTAAATAAGCTGATAGTAGGGTTTGGACATAAATATTTTTATGTGCTGGTGTCTGGGCAGCAAAAGCAAGTACAGAAAGCAGGCTGCCTCATACCTCAGTGGAAGCAAACATACCAAAATCAAGAGTCTACAACAAGTGAACAGGAGGGGATCCAGAATCAAGAAAAAAAAAAGATGCAGAATTTTAACTGTTCTACCAAGGACTTTACATGAATTCAATTTATGGGCAAATTCTGTGCAATGAGGTCATGTTACTAGTTTTTCCTCTGTGTTGTGTGGCATTGCTTTATGTAATTCACCTCATACAAATGCCCAACCTCTCTTCCAAGCATGATCTTGTCATCTAAGAAAAATATCTGTAAAGAGGGTGGGGGGAGAGGACTGGCCTGGAGGGTAAATGAAGAGAAGTGAGATTACAGAGATCTAAACTAGTTTAGACCTACTACCCAGCAGTCTGCATTAGTTTCACATCATGCAATGTGAAAGAAAAATCACATTTAGGAATAGCTGGTGAGGAGGGAGAGGCAGAAGGGAAATACAGGTGGGTACAAAACTGCCAACAACCTGTCAGGTCTGAGAGGGAAGTCATCAAGAGTGTCTGAGGAGCAAAAGTACTTGACCCTCATTATTTATCTATTTTGGATGTAGTGGAATTTTCAGATAGAGAATAAAATGACAGAAACAAAAGAAAAGTTAGCTGCACGTGCCCGCACCTCTATATAAGCATCTTTGAGAGTTCTACCGGTGTCTTGAGTGTGATGACTATCAGGCATGAAATCACTGGCTTTGGTTCATGTAGGTTGTATGGCAGAGACACCATCTAAAAAGTCCCAAATAATCCCAGCTGTAGGTAAACAGTTTTGCTTTATATTTCAATAACTCCAGCTTGTCCTGTAATTGGAACAGGAAAAGAAGTTTTTAAAAATAAAAAGGAAGGAAGCAGCTCAGGCAGAGCAACAAGGGAATGATTAGCTTGCATGGCAGTGCTCCTCTCAGACTGTCCAGAGGACTGGCTTAGAACCCAGAAACAACAGGCAAGTAACGGGGCTGGGAGAGGGGGAGGACAACAGGACATTTTCCTTGTATCCTATACTTGGGAACCTAATTAGCTTTGCACAACCGCTCTACAAGAACATATACAGACAGTGAAGAGACTAATCTCATTAGACAAAGAAATTCTTGCGTTATTTCACTGCAAGGAAAGAAAGAAAGTGGATATTTAATATAGTATGAGCTAGCAGCAACTCATGGTGCTACTACTGGTTATGCTCAGTGCCATTCAGAGAAGGAAAAAAGAACACAGTGCACCAAATTTTCCGAAACAGCTGAGAGAGTGGGAGTTTAATAAATCCCAGATTCACTAACACCACAGTTCGCCCATGCATGGTGTTCTCAGCAGTTTAAGTGCTTTGGGGAGGCCATCTGAAGCTATACATAGATGCATGCCTGCAAATGGGTACCACATTACTATTTTACTATCTTGCTAAAAAATAAGAGAATGCTAGGCATAAGTTTAACTACAATCATTTTTCACTTCCCACAATTACAAAGCTGCCAAGTCCGTGCCAGATGCCTGAAATTCGTAGATTGCTGGAGGGAGTCTGCACCTAGTGAGTGAGTTTGAGATGTTGCTATTTTTCATTTTCATTGCTCTTCATCCTCCCTGGACAGCAGATGGTGGCATTATCATGAATGGATCATTTGTTAAGAAGAAACTTCTCATGACTTCTCAATATAAAAATCATCTAAGTACCAGAACACAGGACACGCTAGTGTATTACCTGTTTTAAGCTTAAAAGGACAACTGAGACAACTTACCAGAAAAAAAAGGTGAAAAAAAATCTTTTCCACTGCAAAGAGAAAATATTGAATGAAATTCTGCTGCTGTAACTACTACAAATCTATATTATATCAAGATCCCAAATCCTGGGGTTTTTTTTAATCAGGATGAAAATTCTTAAATCATCAAATTATGTTACAGCTTTCTTGAATTCATTATGTTTAAAAATTAGGGACCACTCAGTAACACTGTAAATCATTAATAAAGAGAATGGCAAATGCCCTTCTGACTACACGGAACTATCCTGATCACTGGAAAAAGAAAAGTCTGCAAACCTACCAAACTGCAGAAAGCACTGGCTTGTTTGAATGTTAAGTTTAGGACTCTGAACATTTACTGTAAAGGTAGAAATATGGACAATACATGCATAAGGCTAAAATACTTACTTTTAGGCAGGCCTCCTGATTGTTGTCCAGAGCATTTCCTACTACTCTTAAATGTCCCAAACACTTATTATTTACATTTTTAATAGATTTGCTGAAGCTCACATTCAGTACTGTTGTAATAGTGAACTCACTAAATAGTCAGCAGAACTATGTGTTGGCAATAGAACAAAAATTGGGAAATGTATTCAACAATTGGGGGCAAGGCAAAAGAAGGAAAAGATATTTTAGGAAATATAAATGCATATATAACCACTTAAACCTTTCTTTTAATGTGCTGAGTAAAACTGGGATGCAGTAGTAACATAAAAGGGTAAGTAAAGCATCCTTCCAAGTACACTGTATCTCAAGTTACTAAAGAAAAAAAAAAAACTATTATGATCAAAAGACAGGCTGGACAAATCATTTTAGGATCTCAGTTCAACTAATCAGCTCCTCTCACCTCCTTAATTTTTATGGGCCTGTTCATACAGATAAGTTTTAGAAAATTTGCTTATACTATTTACCCATTTATACATAGCACTCTTTCTGCCTTTGTGGTCTGAAGTCTAGCAACCAATGCTAGCAGGAAGTTCAAGGATTCAAAATCTCAAAATTGAGGCCTTTATCTTTTTTCTGCCTTTCACTGAAGGCTTTGCTCTACCAAACTGTCCAATTGCAAGGAATGACTTTTGTGACATTGCTCTTTGAAAAAATCAGCCCTCTGCCCGCCTCTATTCTTTCTCCGTCCTTTTCGAACTGTCTTGGTAGATGTAAACCATCTGATTCAGCACTGATGGAAGTCACTGACCATGTAGCCTTGTATAACATTTTGCCTTTTCCCTTTCATTTGTAGTGAGCTTGAAAAGCATAAACTTGAAATCAAACATCCAACCATTTGCAATTAATACCATTACTAAGATACACAGTATTTCTCAGACTAAAACTCCCTGTAATACTTTGTCCCACAGAATATGGGATTACCCCATGATACTTACCAGCTGTGCTTGTAGTCAGACTGCAATGCCAGAAATCTTGAGTTTGATCATGCCTTCCATTTCAGCAATAACTCACTAACAAGATCCTTGTGGATGCAATATCAAACAGAAAATTAAGAACTTCTTGCTGATGAAATGAGAAAACTTGCTAGGATGTAAGTCAGTAGGGGTATGACCCTCAGGCCACATAGGTGGGGAAGTTCAAGAAATTTTTTTCTAGGAACGAATCATAAATTTTTCACTAGCTGATTCATCTGTAACACAAGAAATTTTAAAGAGGAGGCATAGAGAACAGTCTGTGTTTTTCATGGAAGGCTCAAAATTGGAGAAGAAAAATAGACGCTACAGAAGAGAACTCTATTTTTTTTAATTAACATGCTAATCTTGGGCATGATTATGACAATGATTATTTAACTTTTTGCCTTCTGGGAGCTGAACATAACTGATCACAAAATAGACTGTTTTTAAAGAGTAATTGTTGCAGGATATACTGCCTTAAAATGTTCTAATAGTAGCAATTCATGTTAATTAGAAAGTTGTTCATGTCTCATGAAGAACCACTTGTTCTGTGTTGCTTTTTGAGAAGAGAGTTGGTCTGTTTATTTATTTTGCATACCTTATGTAGGTGTAATTGATTCTGTTATTTCAAATACGTGCAGAATTACTTCTATAAAGTAACAAGGTAATGTGAGGTAGTATTTTCTTAAAAAATCAAAAAGCAGAAGATTTAATATTGGGCTAATACCATAATTATTTCTATGTACACTTTGAAAGCTGATTGTGTATATTTAACCGATAACAGGCAGTAGGAAATTATTGTGATGATGCTTATTTTTGTGTTCTTATTTCATTGTTTAGCCAAGCCTGTACAAACAAATTCAGTGAAGTCCAGATCAAAATTCTACTTTTTTTTTTTTTTTTTTAAAAAAAACCTCTTTTCAAATTTACTGAATGAAAAGGTTATAGACCAAAATAAGGCGTTCTGCTGGGGGGTTGTGGCCATGTTGATTGCTGGAGTATACTGAAACCCCCCTGCCTCACATCAATAACAAAACAGAAGACATAACCTTCTTCACAGTAGGTAGATGCAGAAACTCACCTTTTCCCCTGCTTCTTACTTGAGTCAGTCACAGTTCATAATAAACACACAGGGGAAAGACAACTACTAAGCCCTTCTTGTGGCATAATCTTATCCTACCACAAAAGCTCTGGTCTTTTCTCTACAGGGTTACAGAGCAGAGAGCAGCATCCAGAAGGTTTCTGCACCTCCCACATTAGAATGCCATGTTTAGATACAGAAAACAAGGAGAAGGCCATCTCCATCCCTCTTGACTACACAGTCTATAGCTTTGCTTGCCCAAACAAGGCAGAGCAGAGCTCCTAGTACTGCTCTCTTTACCCATACACACAGGCAAGTGTTAAGTACACAGGTACATAGGGCCACTGAGGGAGGGTAAGCAAGCAGAGCATTGTTCCCTGGAGCCATTGTTTTGAGAGGTCAGGAAGGCCTGAAACATAATGGTACAAGTCTCCAAAAATACTGCCCCAGATTCAGTCTTTTGAGAGCTTGTGTGGGAGTGCTGGTGATTAGCCCTGGTGGACACCAGCTGCCCCCTAAAGTCACTCTATCCCTCCCTTCCTCTGGAGCTGGACAGAGAAGAGATAATATAACAAAAGGTTTGTGAGTCAAAATAAGGGCAGGGAGAGATCACTCAGCAGTTACAGCCATGGGCAAAACAGACTCAACTTGGGGAAATAAGTTTAATTTATTACCAATCTAATCAGAGTAGTATAATGAAAAAAAAAAAAAGAAATCTTGAAACACCTTCCCCCATCCCTCCCTTCTTCCTGGGTTCAATTTGACTCCTGAATTTTCTACGTCCTTCCCTCTCAGTACAGTGGGACGGAATGGGGGTTGTGGTGACTTAATCACACATTGTCTCTGACACTCCTTCCTCCTCTGAGGAAGGACTCCTCACACCCTTTCCCAGCTCCATTGTGCACCCCTTCCACAGGGTGCAGTCGCACAGGAACAGCTTGCTCTAGTGTGGGTCCCCCATGGGGTTTCCCTGCCAGCAAAACTGCTCCAGTGTGGGCTCCTCCCTCCTTGGGGCCACAGTTCCTGCCGGGAGCCTGCACCAGCATGGGCTTCCCACAAGGTCACAGCCTCCTTTGGCCCATCCTTTGGCTCTGGCATTGGGTTCCTCCCAGTCTGCAGGTGGATCTCTGCTCCACTGTGGATCTCCTTGGGCTGCAGGGGCACAGCTGCCTCACCATGGGCTGCACCCTGGCCTGCAGGGGAATGAATCTCTGCTCCAGTGCCTGATGCGCTTCCTCCCCCTCCTTCTTCTTAGGCCTTGCTGTCTGCAGGGATTTTTCTCTTATACGTTCTCAATCCTGTCTTATCTGGCTGCAATTGCTTCCACCAGTAATTTTTCCCCACTTCTTAACTATGTTATCGCAGAGGCTCTACCACCACAAGTGATGGGCTCAGCCTTGGCCAGTGGTGACTCCATCCTGGGTGCAGCTGGCATTGGCTCTGTCAGATACAGGAGAAGCTTCTATCAGCTTCACATCAAAGTAACAGTTGTAGCCCTCTGCTACCAAAACTTTGCCATGCAAACCAAATACCAATTGTGGGGACGTTTTGCCTCTTGAAAGAGCACAGTATAAATCCCTGTCAGATTGCTGTGCAAGTCACAGTCATGTTACCAAGAACAGAAACATAACCCTGCTTGTTAGAGTAGATCCTCTTTTAGCCTAAGTCAGTATTGCTTGAGTCACGCTGCGACAGCCTAACTTGTGTATCACCAGGGCATCTACTGAGTTCTTGTGAGCCTAACTCCTCTGTTACAAAAACAGAGCAGAAGACAGCTTTGAATTTCAGTGAAATCTGGAACAGATCAGTCCCGGGGAAGGTTATGCTTCCAACATACTGAATTATAGCTGTTTCTTGGGTGCTGCTTTTACTCGGTCCTGAACAAATTCCTTGCCAGTTGCTCTAGGATCTTCTGATCTAGCAGCCCTTTCTTTTGTTTAAAAAAAGTGACTTCAGTAAATTTAACTCAAGAAGTGGTGTGGTAAAGGGAATACCTGATACTATTTCAGACACAAACAGTATGATGCTTATGTAGTAAAAATAATTCTAGGCTATGTCATACAGACTGTAATATCTGCCTAAGAAATGAAAAAGGAATGTAGCAATTCAAGCAGTAGCTGGAAATAATGATAAACGGATTGCAATTCTTGAGCTGCTCCCCACCAGTGTAAAACTAGGAGTGAAACTATTTTGACATTTAGCACACTCTTTTTGTCTCTTACTTAACTTTACTTAATTACACTTCTAGGTTTACTTTTCATAAATTTAAAAACTTGCAGAAAAAGAGACATCTTGTTTGGAGGACTACTTAGTGGTCATTAAGTTACTTCTTGCCAAGTTATTGAATAATTGCTTCAAAGGTTTCTGTAAAGTAAAATATACTTGACACACATAATTGGAAGAGACAATATCAAACATTCATTGCATCTCTTAAATAAACAAGTAAATATTTTTGGTTTACACAAGAATAAACAAGTAACAAAGACTTTGCTGGCAGAATTTTCACACTGGTTCATTAAAATAATTCTGCATTCATGCTTCTGCCCTTCCCTGGGAATCAGATTTTTCTTTCTTTTTTTTTTTTAAATTCAAAATTACTACCATTATCCTTGCAGATAAAAACTTACCCCAGCATATTGGTTTTAGACATGAATGTCACAGTAACAAGCTTCTTTTAAATGACTCTTGTGACACTCTGAGCAGTGTTTTTTCTAACCTAACCTAAATTTTAAAACTGCCTTCAAGCTTTTCATCTCATAATGCAGTTCAAATAGTAAAACACAATAAAACATAGATCACTAATGATCAAGCATAATATCAGAGAATAACTACACAGTGGACAGATTTTTAGTGATTCTAAAGTATTTGATGCTTTTATTTCTTCAATTAAATGCTTACTTACCAAGACAACATTCATTCTTTCCTTGGATGTGTAAGGAAAAAAATGTAGATCTGATAGTTTTGCCTTCTGCCGGAAATCTACACTTTAAAAAAGAGTGAATTATCCATTAGCATTGTTCTACCAAGATTCTCAACAGTGAAAAGAGCTATATCATGAACTCTGGCTTGTACCATTTCAAACTGCTGGATTAATTCCGGCAGTGAGGCCTACCTTATGCAGTTTGAGGAGAATATGGCTGCACATTCCACAGTCAGGACTACACAAGTCCTTCTCTAACCTCTAGAAATATAGGCTCCCCTGGGAGGGGAGAAGATGCCTGTTGCTTCACTGACAGCTTTCTTAAAACACCTACATTTTTATAATAACAGAGGGAACCAAATGGCTTCAAGATAAAGAAGACCACAGCATACAACCATAGCTACAGGAGAAAGTCACTGTAAATTTGGTAAGATTTCAAAGGAATTTAGTTAGCAGCACACTAATCTGCACAAAACATGCATTTCAGTGACTGTGACAGCAATATTTATAAAAAAAACCTAGTGTCTCATGCAGTGTCTGTAGATTAGGGTGATTACAATGAATTAACTTAAAGTTTGATTTTAAGTACAATTTTCTCATGAAGATAAGCCCACTTTCTTGAAACATTGCCCACATTTATCACACTTGGACATTTTGTTCAGAGCAGACATAACATTTTTGATAATATACAGTATGTAGGATAAAGCTGCAGTAGTTTGTCATGGGTGGGCTGATCCTCGCCCACTCGAGTTAGACAGGTCTTGGAGGACTTGTGAGAACATCAGAGCTTCTCTCGTGATTAATAGGCACGCAGTGCTGTTCCATCTCCCAGGAAACAGTGCTGTTGGGTTGGGGCATGCTGTGATGAAATGGCACTTGTGCCAGCCCTGTCTTTTGTTCCACTGTCTCCTATCAGATGTTTGGGATCCACCACCATTTCTGCTGTTCCCATATGAATAGCATCACATTCTTCCTCACCACACCACCCAGACTTTCAGAACAAGCAGCAGCCCTGATGTCTTTTTCTCCAGAAGAATAAGTGATTGAAATTTATGATTCATCAGAGGTAATAGTCTTCAGTTTCTCCTCTAATAATCATCTTGCTTACTGTCTGTGGTCAGCAGGGGATCCAGCTCAGAGAACAGTAGGGAACAGCATTAAGCAGCCAACCAATAGTAGCATTTGGTGGCCTGTTACACACCTCATCCACAACACACCTGTTTTACAGACTGTAGGAAAGAGAAGGATCAGTCTCTTTCCCAGCATAACTTCAGTTAGGCCACCTGGTCACAGGAATGAAGAATTTTTGTGATGTTCTTCTCTCCTCAAAGTTGAGGCAGGCATGTAACTGGGTAAACACAAGCAGTGAAGAAACTGTTCTAGGCATTAAAAACATGAAATGGTCTTTATTTGTATTAACCTTTGATCACCAGAGCTGTACAGGGCAGTAATTTAACATGAAGACTTTATAAAACACACAGTAGGAAATCTGATATTAGAATTCAAGGACAAATTGAACACTACTTTGCACATTTAAATTGCGCAGTTCTGGCTTGCAGGGTCTCTTTGTCCATGTCTAAGGGGGCCAAAATAAAGTGACCCAAAGATAGAGCACAACTGTGCTTCATCTGCCACCCCATCCTCCTCCTGTATTCTTCAATATTACCAGTTATACACCTGGGTTTTTATCTCAAAAGCCCACCAAAATACATCTTTAATGTAGAAAAAATAATTTTCATGCTTTTTTTTTTTTAATGCAAGCATCTTGTTTTATCTTAGCTTCATGCACAAGCTAAGAAAAAATATTTTAGAATTCGAGTGCTTAATTTTCAATATGGTAACTGCCATTGGTGTTTACAACACAGTAATTACTGGTAATAGACAGAAATGGGATTTCTTAATTTCTGGATTGGATCATTAATCACTTCTATATCTGATATATTACATAATACAAAAAAACAATATTCTCCCTCAGATTCCATTATTTCAACTAATTGCAAAAGAGAAAAAAAATTCCAAACACTGTGATAATAATCTATGTGCACTTTTCCTTTTTCTCTCTTTATGTTTGTGAAATGGAGATCAAAATAATTACACAAAGGTATATATTAAATACTCGAACCCAAAACCACCGGAAAATCAAATGAAGGTAAAGAATATAAAAATTAGTTTAAGAAAAAATACATTTTTTAAAAAAGTACTGTGACATTTACCTTTTTATAATTCCAGTTTAAATTGTGCTATATTAAAACAGCTTATTGGCCAAATTTAATTCTCTGTAAGGAAACACTTCTGGTCTTTTCTGTGCATCAGCATTTTTAGAGAACTGCAACTTGGCTGCAAGATGTGTGGAACCTGCTATCTTCTCCTTTTGTATGTCATCTTTCATAACAATATCACAGATCTAAAAGAGGGCAGATATTTGTCTGTGTTTTCTATATTATTTTCTCACAGGATTGAAATGCAGTGTTCCCTTCTCTTCTCAGTATTTCAGGAAAATAATCCAAACGACTATGACTATAGCAACCAAATAATGGCCAGTTTAGCAGAGCACCTCAGACTTCAGACTGACTTTATTGTCTCACATCACTCTTGAGGGATTCTTCTCCCTCCCACGAAATTGCAATAAACAACCCCCATTGTAGCTAATACTCAGGTACGGTAAGAGGGCACTCACCACTGTGCAAAAGCCAGCACAGTTCAGTTCTGGAGACAGGTCAATGCCAGCTCCTGGAAAACCTTCCCCAGGGATGCTTTCTGCAGGATCATTCAATAGCCTCTAAAATTTTGCATTCATGATGTGACTGTATCTCTGCCACACATATAATTAACTCACCTTCTTATGACCTCTACTCCCTCCTCACCTTCCCTGGACTATGAATATTTAGATTTAACAGAGAGTTTCCTTTTCTATAATTTAGGAGTCTATAAGCAGACTACAAGTAATACAACCCTGCAAGGAGAACATCGTGGTTTTCCCCTTTAATACAGCAAGAATGAACCCTTCAGGTATACAAAGCAGACTTGATCTCCTTTCAGATGTCTTATTTTCCTCCCTTGTTCAAAACATAAGTGCTAGTGCCTTCCATTAAACAGTGGAGAATTAAATCTTTGCCCACTGGTAAAAAAGGAAAATTATTAGTTGACTGTTTCAAGACTCATCAGTTCTCACTCTCTGGTTCCCATGGAAACTATCCCCAGTGAAGTTTGAGAGGGGCTTTGTGTGCAGCAGAAATGACAATAATTATAGAGAGAATTAGGTTACTGCAGGGGAAAATCTTAAGTAATTTTTAAATTTTGTCCGGACCTTAGACAGCAAATCATCCACTAGTTTCACTCTTGCCAAATAACAAAGTAATAATAAAGTATTAATGAGTATTTTGCCATGTTGATGTGTTGTTCATGAGGTTTCTTAGGAAAAAAAATACTGGCATAAAGAAGTATATTTTATCTGAACAGACACCAATGTGATCAGCATAAAATAATGAGTACACTGTTAGGCTGAAATTAGTCCAACAATGTTTTTGAGAGAAGCTGTATCTAAATTTATGGATAAATTTCTGTTGTGAGAAGTATATCTACCATGTCCCTTGAAACACTGAGACTGTTTCACTGTACCTCTACTATAAATTAATTTGATGGAGCAAGAAGTAAACTGGCCCTGTATCTTCAACAGAAAAATACAGAGGAAAGAGGTTACAGCAAAAAATGGGAGAGGAAAAAAGGGTTGATCTAAATACAAAATTTTATAAGATGTATGAGTGCTGTTTTAAATTCTGGTCCTTGATGAAGGAAACGCAGTAGATTTAATAATGACAATGTTTCCTAAAAAACTGTATGCTTATAATTGAATCTAATAATGTTCTGTAGAAAGTTACACAGATTTAAAACAAGATGGACGTTAGAAAGAAGTAGTTGTGATGATGAGCAAATTTACAGACATGACTATCCAGTAAAGTATTACAGAAATTATGATTAGTAACTGTTCTATATATATATATTTTTTTTTAAGATTTGGAAATAGAATAGGCAAAGAGATAGGAAAAGGAGCAAGGACATTAACATGGGGCCCTCCTTAGTTAAGACTACATTCAACAGAGAATTTAAACACCTATATAATTGTATAGCAATTCCAAAACCATCAACCAGGCATCTACAAGTGCCTACTCCAAAGGGCATCTCTCACTTAAACCTGGAAATTTTCTGAACAAATTTGCTTCTGTACAAGCTGAAAATGAAACATCTTGGCAGTTGTGTCACTTGCCCATTCTAACTGAAGACCCAAAAATCCCAGGTGAAACTGGCCCCTAAAGAGCTAACACCTGTATTCAAAACACCCCCAGCCTATAGCTGGAGCTCACAGTACTTCACAAAATGAACAGGTAAACATTTTCTTTTAAAACACAGCCAGAGAGGACAAAATTGTTGCAAGTGTTTATTTTCATACAATATCCTGCTGGTTAGACCACTCACTGAAAAAAACCACAAGACACCTGGGTTAAAGGCCTCCTCAGCATGAGGAGGTTTCTCTCACCTCCTCTCTTTCTGCTGCCTTAAAAACATGGTTAATTGGAGGATGGGCACAGCAGAGAGGCAAGGGAGCAGAAGACATGAAAGAGTACAGGTTTACTGCTGAGTAGTTTGGGCTGCCACCTGAATAACAAAAATACAGATTGAACCCCTTGGACTTGTTTTGGAGTTGTGTTTAAAATGCACAAACAAGACTGGAAGATGGGACTCCACTCCCCTCCCTGCCAGGAGAGCCAAGTCACGAGTCATCCTCCTCCAGGCCCCAGGACTCCCAGTTTACTCACGCAGCCTTGCAGCACAGCTCCCTCCCTGGCTCCTGCCTCCCAGGAGCCTGCTAACTTGGGCATTCCCCCAGGACCTGGGAGATACTAGTTCAACATGCCCAAGTGAGCAATAAGCCTTCTCAGTCAATGCTTAAGCTACTGATTCACGTATAAGGGATGTGAGGAAGAGGGAAACCACCATGGGTTTGGTGGGGTTTTGTGTGTTGGGTTTGTTTTGTTTTGGTTTTGGTTTTGGTTTTGTTTTTGTGGGGTTTTTTTGTTTGTGGTTTTTTTTTCTTTTATTTAAAATACATAGAAGGGTAAGAACATGCTCAGAGCTTGCATGCACCAGCAGGGAGAGGCAGTGTGCCAAAGGAAGGAGGTGCCTCTGGTCCACCGAGAGCTAAATGCCAAAGTTGCAGAAGGCAGCAGAGGTCCTGAAACATCCCTGCTCTTGCTAATTGGCTCAGAGCAGCTTCCTGCTGAGAATGTCGATGCTTTCTGATCACTCTTCCCCATATGCAGCATCCATCACCCCAGCTGTTTTACAGAGGTAATTAGGGTGCCAAACACCTGAAATTATGCACAGGAGCCTGTTTTTTCTTCCCTCTGAAGGCCAGATAAAATTCTAGCCTCTGCAAACCACTGTTTTCTCTTTGTTAAAAATGAATAAAAAATAAGCTTTATATTCCACTGGGTTGGCAAGGATAAATGTACTGATCATTGGGGTGCTCAGGCATTCAGTAATGAGAGTTTAGCACAGGATAACCCTTGTAGAAATAAGATTCCTGTCTGAAATCTTACCTATGCAAGCAATAAACATAACCAGGAAGAGTAATATGAATGTGATACAAAACTATTGGAATATTGAGTTGCTTAAAATAGAACGCTCAGCCAACATACTGGGAGGCAAATACCTCTGTGGGCAATGCTAAAATCACAAGCTTTCTGCACAAAGGCAGCAAAACTGCCTTCAAAATTCTCTCCCAGTTCTGCTACATATGTGAAGGAACAACAGTAATAGCTTAGGCCAATACTTATCCCTTCACAGCAGCACAGTATAAGTAAGGAAGGGCAAAACATAGGGAACTGGCACAACTGAAAAAAAGGATAGAATTTTTTATCCCTGGACTGGGGAGGGATGAACGACTGCTGAAGTGAAAAGCTTTGCATAAAATGGAGTGGGGCTTAGATTTTTACCCTGCTGCTAGAGCTGCCTGAAGAAAGACATTTCTGCTTCATGAAAGCTGAAATTTCAAAATCTGGCTTTAAGCCAAACCAAGATAGGTTTTTCCAAACTGATGGTTTCCAAACATGACTTTTGGAAAATAAGAAAGACGCTTGATTTTCCATCCAGCAATGATCCTGTAATGCAAAAGTAGTATTTGTCACAAAACCACAGAATTTAGACTTCAGCATCAGAATATTTTGGTTATGTCAATGCAGCTTCAGTTGTAACTACATGATTTATTAAAAATTTCTAAAATAACTGCATTTCTTGATGAATTTCTCCGTGAAGTTTCTGTCATTAAGTATTCACAAGTAAGATTCGTGGTGAACACAAAACCACAAAAATGGCAGGAACTGGACACAAAGATCAAGTCAAAAAACAAGAACTAACCAAGAGAAATGATGAATCTTTTAAAGCATGAAAATGAATGTAGTATAAAGGCTATTTATCTTCTCTTGTCTCAAGAGTGTATCTATCCAGAGTTACACAGAGTTTCACAATGGTAGTGATTGCCATTAAAAGTACACTGATATGGGCAAGACTAGTGGGGACTGTGTGAATAAAGCCTAATAATTCTGTAAAACAAGAGCAAGTATCTAAAATTCATCAAGTTAAATAGTTCCTTTCTAATTTTTTTGCCAATCTGTCTGTTTTATCATCGTGCCGCAGGAGCTTCAGGACAGACTGATGGCAGAGCCTTACTCCTGTATATAATTGAAGTCACAGTCTGAAACAGATTGTAGATCTAACGTTTCCTAATGTCCTCTTCCTTCAGGCACAGAAATTCATTTCAGAAGTTGACCATTTTTCAACTGAATCATATATATTCTATCTTATATGTAGAAATATATGAAAAATAGAATAGATGGATAAAAATAAGCTCAGTCTGGGACAACACAGAATTTTCAAACATTCACCACTGTGAACTGTTAGGAGCTGTAGAGCTGTTTAGCAGAGGCCCCAGTTTGAAAGCCTAAGGTTGCCATCTTTTGGAATTGCATGTGAATTGTGTAGCTCCCATGCAGTGCCATTTCATGAGGTCAGGAAACAGCAGTAGCTTAGTGAACAAAATTTTAGATCAGACAAATTGTCTATACTGCTAAAAAGTCTTTACCTCAAAGTGTTTTGATCACTAGTAGCATCCCACTTCAGAAGAAATTTCCATGCTTGTCATCAGTTCTCACATCACCTAGGCAAGTTTAATAATGGTTCTACACAGGTCAGTGTGAAGGACCCCAAATCCACCTCTATCTTCTGTGGAAATGACACTGAATCTACATTTGAAGGAACATATGGAAAAGGCTTTCTATTTTAACCTCTACCCAGCTCCCCTGCCTTGTCCCTATGCTCCTTTAAAGTGTCTTCCTCCTCATCCTGGATGAGAGCTGGCCCAGGGCTTACCCAGGAGCTTTCCCACCTCCCTTCTGGTATGGAGTTCCTTACTCCTTCCCTTCTATGTCCTAGTCGGCACTCCAGCCTCCCCATATCATGCAACTTGTGTTGTTCTCCCAGAAGATGCAATCTTTGCTCTCTTTCATCCAGTGTGCAGGAGATGGGACAAGAGGCAGCCTGTATTCCTCTCCTGGCCAAGACGCCTCCTTTTCAGCTCAGGATCCTGAAAATGTCAGCAGATTAAGCGGTTCTCCAGAATCATGAGATTCAGTTCATATCCTCAGCTTCAACAGGAGTTGCTCCTTAGCCTAATGAAATTTTCTTCTAAAGATACTATACAAAAGTCATATGCATCACTCAAGTGATGGAAATAGTATCTGTATAAAGCAACTTTTCTTACCAACACCTCATGGTGGATATGCCTGGTACAGCTGGTGATTGAGAAAACTGGACTATGAATGACATGGGGACCACACCATCAAAATTCACTACATTCTTACTTCAACTCTCTGGATTCTGTCAAGCCAAACTTTGTAGGGTGTTGGCAAAGATGGCCAGCATCCTTCTGGCCTATATTAAGAAAAACATTGCCAGCAGGTTGACAGCTTCCCCTCCCTGTGCTCGGCACTGGTAAAACGCTCCTGGAGTACTGAGTCAAGGTCTGGCCCCCAAGGTGTGACATAAACATTAAACTGGAACAATTCCAGTGAAGTGCCACAAAGGTGACCAAGTGACTGAAACAACTGTCATAAAAGAGGCTGGGAGAGCTGGGGCTGTTCTTGGAGAACAGACTGGAGAACAGAAAGCTCAGGGGCATCTAATCAGTGTGTACAAATATTGGACAGGAGCGTGTAAAGAAGATGGACCCAGGCTCTCTTCAGTAGCTCTCAGTAACAGGTTAAATGCAATGGACACAAACTAAAATATAAGAAATTCCACTTCCACATAAGGAAACACTTTTTGACAGTGAGGGTGGCCAAACACTGGAAACCCTGCTCTAAACTAGGGTCTAAACGTCCCATCCTTTCCCAATGACCATGTATTTACTTCCCATAAATATGTCTCCATGATTCTTTTCCCTCAAAGGCTCTCCTCTGAAACTTTCCCACAGTTACAATCCTATCAACCTCCAAGTCACATGGTAATGCTCTTGTTACAAAGTCTGCAAAACTCTCAGTTATTGTTGGTGGGTCATGATTACTACTAACAGGCACTCTCACTACCCTTTTTACTCCTATTTTCTGTGCACTTCTGTCATGTTGTTTTATATTTAGTATGCAAACTCTGAGAGTTAGGACAGGCTTTTTATTCTCCGATTATACAGCCTCAAGCACCTTACGCATACCTAGTGTTCCTAGATCCTATCATAAAAGCAAGCAGTAAAAAATTGATCTGGTGATGTAAGTTTAAGAGAGTACATTACCTATCACTTTCATTTTTAGATACTTGTTCAAGAAGGTTTTCATTGCGGAAGACATTAATTTCACTTAAGTTTAGCTATTTAACTGTCAGAGACCTCATGGAAAGACAGATAAGCACCATCAGAGAGTCATTCATCTTACCTCAGGAGACTTGTCTCAGCCTGATGTGGTCCTTATTCTTTCTTTATTAGAAAGTGAGCATAGAGACATAAAATTCAGCCAGCTAAGTTTACACAAAAAGGCATCTTTTTGACTAGACATAAATCTACATACTCATCAGTAAAAATCTAGCTTTGAAAATGTTTATTTGGATGGCCTGAATAAAATCTCATAGTTTGTTTTTCCCCCAAATTGTCAGAAAGTAATACAAGATCTCTTGTAACACATCATTCACATGATTTAGTTACTGTATTATGCTTTACTAGTTGCTATCTTTCTTCATAGAAGCTGAGAGGAGATTCCAGTGTGCATCTACTTCTTTGTGCACTGACACTGCTTTTTGAGAAAACAACCATTTTTCTCGTCACAGTCTGTGAAGCTGCTATGAAACACAAAAAGCCACTCAACTGAGTTGTTTCAGCTTCAGTTAAACTTGCTTAAGATCTGGATTAGGCATTTCTAAAATATCCTTCAATGCTTTGCAACTTAGATAAAATTGAAATAGCAGCAATAACCGAAAATTGTGTTGAGGACTCTGAAAGTAGTGCTAAACTGCAACAGTTCTGGTAATTAAGTGCTCCTGTAAATGGCATTCAGTATTGTGACACTTCTGTTTGGGTGAGGAAAACACTTGTTAGAAGCAACAGTGGATGACTGTTGTGATACGGAAAATGCTGAACTCCAGCAGTCTGTGATTAACAACTTATACAGCCAATCAATTAATTCCTGTCTTTGCACTATAACTTAAGTTACTAAATGCCAGTGAGAAAAATGAGTTTTGTTCCCCAACAAGCTGACCAAGGCTGTAGAGTCTCCTACACAATCTGAAGTTAATTTTGAGTAAAAGAGATTGAGAGAACTTCTTTCCTTTGTTGTGAAATTCAGTCATGCAGAGCCAGAACAAGTGTTTACTATTCTTTCAGAAAAAAGAAGTATCTGTGATGATTGCCAAGAAGAACTCACTCATTTAATAATGTGCAAATCTTGGTCACGGGCTGGAAATATTTTAAATTGCCTCTGAATTTCAGAAGGACCAGTGCAAAAACTACTTTGTGCATATATAGCAGTCATCTACAGGGATAAAGGAGAGAGAATTAATTTTGGACCTTGCTGTGCTTTGCAAGTTTATTATAACGCAACTACAGGATTGGCAAGCATGAGATCTCATCATTTTTGGAAGGGTGCAAGAGGCGAAAAGAAGCAGGCAGGATTTAGGTTGGGTTTCAGCAGCTTTAACTCATATTGAAGCATGATTTTACTCACTAAATAGTCTTAGTTATCTTTACATTTAAAGATAACTAAGACTATTTAACATTTAACTATCTTACATAGTTACAAGAGAGTCTAATTTCTCATAAAAAATGTAGAAGGGAGAAAAAAACAGATCAAACAGGCTCTTGAACCTAGAAATCAATTCAAGATTTAATGGCATTTTAAAATCAAAGGACAACTTAGCTGGCAGCACATTTGTCAGGATTATTCGACAGAATCTATTTTGAATATAATTTATGTTGCTTTTCTTGATATGAACTCATAAAGCCAAAACTTTGGTGAAATGTTTAAGACAGAGTTCAAGTTACAGACATTAAAAAGGAGGTCATGATATAAAATCTTTCCTTTCTGGTAAAAATTGTAGAACCATAGAATTGTTTATGCTTGAAGAGACCTTTAACTTCATCAAGTCTAACCCTTAACCCAGCACTGCCACGTACATCACTAAACTATGCCCTCAAGCACCACATTTACACTTTTTTTTTAATACCTCCAGGGATGGTGACTCAGCCACTTTCCCTGGCAGCCTGTGCCAATGCTTGGCAACTCTTTCAGTGAAGAAATTTTTCCCAGTATCCAGTTGAAACCTCCCTGCTACAACCTGAGGCCATTTCCTCTTGTTCTATCCCTTGATACTCGGGATAGGAGGTCAGCCCTCATCTGGCTAAAGCTCCTTCCAGGTTGTAGAGAGCAGTAAGTTCCTCCCTGGGCCTTCTCCAGGCTAAATACCCTCAGCTCCCTCAGCTGCTCCCTTTGGGACTTGTGCTCTGTATAATACTAAATATTCTCATGAATAATGGCTAGTTGAACTCAAAGTAGGCAGTTGAAGTAAAACTAAACATAACGTCCTTGGTTTTATTTCTTTAGCAATTACAGGAGTCTGTGAATCAGTGGGATTTTACAGAGAGAGAATCTGCTATGTTCCATGAATATTCCTGTCCCAATATTTAAAGCTTTAAGACAAAGCTCAGCTATACTGTGGCAGTTGCACTACCAACACTTGAAGTCAGTCAAACAGTAATTTGATCATGTGAGCTTTTATTGCAAGCCAGGGCCTGTCTTTGTCACACTTCAGCATATCTGCTGTACTTCCTGCACGTACAAAAAAATATGTACAAGTCAACTTTTGTTACATGATTGTCAAAGGTTGTTTGTACCCATTTGAAAAGCATAAACAGGAAAGGCATAGAAATGCCAATTAAAAGCCGTAATTTGCTGTCGCACCTACGTAAATATCAGGATCTTCAGTCTGGAAATTTCAATGGGAATATTCAGCTCTGTTCAACTATACTTAATACCTGACTGTGTTTATAATCTCACAGCAGCTGCCCCATTCAAAACCACTTTTCTGTGCATTCACAGATCTAGCATCCTCCTGTTTATCAAAACAACACACCTATTATTTTGTAGTCATTCTCTTTCCCAGCTCTCTGAGTATTTTGCCAAGACCTGTTGATTCCCCCTTTACAATATGTCCTTGAAAAACAAGCAAGTTCTTTTTCTTGCTTCCTGAGATGGCAACCTTTGCCTGAGTTCTAACTGCCTATCTGCTGAGGCTCCTAAACTACTGCTACCTCTTCTGTTGCCTTTTCTAATTCCTACTTGGTACTCCCACAATTGCTACAAACCCTTTCACAAAAGCATCCCTTCTTACAAACCATGAATCATCTTACTAGTTTCCTCCATTCTAGCAACCAAATATTATCAGTTGTGCTTATCCTGTTCTTTCTGATCTTTCATATTTTTCTTTCAATCTAATATTCAATTGTATTTGGAACTTCCAAACTGACTCCATTCATGCAAAGTCACATCCTACCCCCTGCAACCAACTTCCATTGTCTCCTTCCAGAATATATCATCACCATACAAATCATGATTCTGCATACATCCCTTGGGCATTTTTTTCCACAAGGAAAGTTGGGTTTGAGCATTCCTGAGCCAAGAAGAACTTTTGCACACAGCTTTCTACACTGCCTGTGTGACAGGCTCACATTAGAACTTCCCAGGGAATTAAATACTGTAATTTCTAGCTTAATGCAGCTGATCTGCTACATAAAGATCCTCCTACACAGTAAGTTCTCTCATGCAGAGATTTTGTCTTTGTTCTGACACTTTGCTGAGAACACACATATCTTTGGTTCATATAATATAGGACATCTATTCCTTGTAAAAGCAAAATAACTCCCTGCCTTTCCCTTCTTGCCAAAAATACAAACTACCCTCCCTCTCTCTCCCTCAAATAAAAGCCAACCAACTAACCTCTAATTAAACTAAAGGACTGGTATCATTAGCTTGCCTGGTGGCGGCAATTTTACAACTCAAGGGATGGCACATGCTGAAAATGGAATGTTACTTTCTCAGGGAAAATACTCAAATTTGTTCTCCAGATAGATAATTTGGAGGAGTTTAACCTTTATAAAATTGTGTATTCACAATAAAATATGCATTTATCTTGTATTTTTAACTAAGCTTGTAGTTTCAAATTCAGCTACTTGTGCCTTACTGAAGAAAACCCCAACAAACCAACCACCAGAAGTCTTCCGTATATGACACTGTGTAAAATGCCCATGTTTGGGAAGGCTGGCAAGGATGTAAGAACTTTAGAAAACAATGAGGGCTGGAGCGCTCCCCTGTCCTATGGCAAAAATACATCTTCCATGTACAAACTCACATTTTTTAACTTGACTGGAGTGCAAATACTTCAGTTCTACTCTCTGTCTGGACCCTTACAGTGGAGTGCAATTTCCTACAAGTTAAATGACTGAATACCTCTCTGCTCTACCTTCACATACTCTGTGGGATTGCTTCCCTGTAGTTTTTAACACATGCGGTTGCTACACTAGGTAGCAAAATCCCTGGCTTTGCAGAACAGACTGATCGGCTTCAGAGTATCCACTCTCTGTACACTTACTTTTAGGATTCCATTTACTAACTTCTAAAACACAACTGAAGGGAACCATTTTGCAACCCCTGCTTTCCTTGAGTTCCAGAATATTCCACTGGTTGTGTATAGCTCATTATCTCATTAGCAATTATTTCAAGTCTGCTGGTTAAAATCTTTTCTCCTAAAGATAAATAGAACTGTCACCTTCAGTAAGGTAAATAAACACTTTTGTCTTAGCATATACGAGGTGCCTGAGACTTTTCTTCACTTAGTTCCCCGCTTGAAGCCTAACTAACCAGAGTGACAGCATGTCACAAGAAGATACAGAAAGTGAATATATCATAGAAAGGACAAAAATTACAAACAGGTCCAGCTAACCTCGAAAACATGGGTACTAATCCCTCCTGCCATCATTCTGGGCATACAAGTCTATCTTCCCAGCAGCCAAACTACATCCTGTGGAAAGAGAGAGCATGAGAGACCACACACAGACAAGTAGAGAGGTCTAAATATTGCTCTGCAATTTTCACTAATCTGTACTCAAAAGAGCAAGGCACATTCTCATTTCTGCAGGAACATTTTGGTGACAGCAGGGTACATTTAATACATGTAAGGAAATACAGTGCATACGCTATCTTGCAGAGCTAAAGAAGGAAGAAATTGACAATGGACCCATAATTAAAAATTGGGAAATTATTTTTAACCTTTAAAATTTTCTGTAGTAAAATTGTATGCATAGATTAAGGTTGCATTTTAAGCATGTGAAGAAAAGCAACTAAGAGTTTTAAAGATAAAAGTTCTAATCAGATGAAATAGGAAGATACATGCTAAACAAAGACTTGAAACAAATCTTCAAAATAATCTTCAGAGTTGCTGGGGGAAAATGGAGGTCTGACTCTGGTTAAAACATGAAAATTTTCATACTGTCAGCATATACAATCTATAATAATAAATGAAGGAGTTTTATATTTGTGGTCTGTATTTGGCATAGAATTTGCTTTGCAGGAGAAAATGGCACAGATGAAGATCTTCATTTTGCAGAAAAACACATCAGAGCAATGAAACTCAATTACATTTAAAATGCAGATTTGCCAACAATGCAAAAACTATAGAAATGACAAATCACAACCACAATTTGACTTAATAATTGGTAATAATGCTGCACTTTAATTCCATCTCTTTCCAACTACGTCAAATCAAAAGACAGCTAGGATTTATTGAAAGAATATCTGAATGCCTAAAAAAAATCTTATAAAAACCTGAGGAACCATTATGGAGGTTATTTTTTCCAAGGCTTGTGAAACCAGAACTGTCAGGTACTAATGATGTTTCGTGGTCAGGTTTACTAACCTGATGTGTTTCTAAGAATTTACAATACTCAGATTTTTGCATTAAAAAATCCTGAAAAAGTGTATAATAATACAGGTTCACATAATCCAATCACTTTGCATGAAGGCAAAAACATCTTCCTTCTGAAGATGAAGCTCATAGGACTTCTGACTTCCACATTACCCCTTCCTTCTCCATCTTCCTATGATTATAGGCTTACATTTAACAGCATTCCCAGTTCACAGTGGTACTGCCCACCTTCAATCATGAGATACAAGCACTATTTACAGTCTACTGCAATAACTATACTCTTCATCTACCATGGATATATTAACATTCACATGATTTACCATCATCAAATAGAGAAACTTTACCCAGAGAAAACTAAAAATATGTCCAAGACGGGTAAATGAAAATCTTGAAACATGAATGCTCAGAAAAAGACTAATGCACTAACTCTTTGGGCACCCAAACTTAAAATGATTTAATTTTCCAGGGTGCCAAATTTTCAATTCCTTCTGAAGTCAATGAGAGTCACAAAGGGCAAGACCCTGTCTAGGCTGTTCCTTCCCAGATTAATTTCTAGTTTCTCTGATTACCTGCCTTTTGGTGGCTGGTCCTGCACCTCTCCAGATGAAACACTGCAATTCAGTAACTCTCTGTTACATTTTTCCCCTCAGGATCTGTAATATTTCATAAACTGAGACATCTGGCAACTGCTAGTTAATTTAAAAGCCAAACAACACCACAACACAGTGACACAGGATTAGCTTCTCCAAAACAAAATATGTCTTACTTGCCAAAAGATGTAAGCACTCCATGTGTGAAGACATGTCAGTTAAACAACAGCCACCTGAGCACAACCTTGTTTATACATGGCATTTTTTTCTGAAAACTGAAAGCATCTGTCTCCTTTGGTACTTATTCTCTGGGGAAGCGTTAATGTTTGCCGCTCTCAGTTAATACATATCTCACAAAACTACATCTATACAAGACACAAAACTAGGCTAAGATCCTCTGTATGAGCTCCACACTACTCAAGCCTAGTTCTGATGTGTTTAGATAAGGCACGCCTTCAGATCCCAGTTTAGACAGAACCACATTCAACAATCCTGAAACCACTTCATTCCACCCTTCCAGCCTCCATGTTCTCCTGGTTGTAAATCTGATTATTGTACTCTGTGCTATGCTGTTTATTTTTTTGGTCTTTCTTACTGCTACTCTCAAAGAGCCACTTTCAGCCTGGATTTCTCCATATAAGGTAATACCTCACACAAATACATTGGAGAGCACATGATACTTATTTAAAAGAAAACATACAAGTATTTCACTGTTATTCCAGGCAGAGCTTGTTCTGGAACTGAGAGAAAACTTATTCTTTGTTCTGTGTGAACCTTGGCCCTTCCTCCTAACATCGCTTTCAAATTTCATGCCTTCAGGCTGAAAATATCCTATTTTTCATCAAACATGTTTTCTTAAATCTGCACATAAATCTTAAATCTGCACCTGTCACAAACTTTTGCTCTGCTCCTTTGAGGTGTTTCTGCAACTCCCACACTCTTGGCTTGCTGTAGGTAAAAATCCAACACCCTCCTTTACTCATCATCTAGGATGTATGATTAACTTGTTTTTTTCAAAGATGTTGCCTTAAGCTCTGGGTGTTGACTACTCCCATGGAAGGAACTACATCTTGTTCAGTGCTGGCCCACATTTCCACTTCTTTGGGCTGAGAATCCCTAATGAAGCTGGATCTGTGTGTTTTGAAACCTGGCCAACATGATACTGACATCCAAGGTTTGGCATTTGCAAGAGTTCCTGCTAGGTGTGTTTCATTCCCCAGATTATTCATAGATTCCATCTTGACATGGGAACTATTTCTCCCAAACACCACTGATTTATTGCACCAAGCAGAATAGAAGACTTAAGTTCACAGATATACACAGTCTCACCTATGATGATGCACAAGAAACCCCTTATGACAATGTGCAACTTTCAGTCTAGTTACATCTCCCAGACAATAAGTTGCTTTCTCTACAAATAGTGGTTCTAGGATAATTCCAGCTCTTTCCAGTAAATTTTGTAATAAATTACTTGGTCAAGGGAGAAGAGATAGATATTTTTGCCAGAGATTAGGACTTACTCACTCTGCATTTGCAAATGTGCTCATCTAGTCCATTGTTTTCTCTAGTAATTCTTTTTGAGCTATTTCTGTGTAGCCAGAGAGCGTATCATCAGGCAACTGCACTCCAGGGCCCGTGCTCTGTTAAAAAATAAAACAAAAAAAGTTAATTCAAACTATAAATATTCTCCTGTTTCCACACAGAGGACCCCTGAAGTGCAGAGGATCTTAGTTACATTATCCACAAAAGATGCATAGCTTTGGTAAGACAAATCTCATTTCTCAGCCATTAACTCTGATAATTGTATTTCACAAATGCTTTTGAACAGGCATTCACTCTTACCTTCCCAGGTAGGGGAGATTCGTCTTGCTGAGGATTACAAAAAAGGCTGAATCAAGGACTTTTTGTAAGAATTGTTGAACAATGAAGACACAATAATTAGTTCAGAATTCTTAACAAATTTATTCATCAAACTAACTTACCTATGAAGAATCTACAAGAAATTAAGCCAACTTAAAACCTAGCTGTTTAGGAATGGCAGAGCTCACAAAAAAAAAGATGATGAAAATATTAATTTTGTTCTACTTATACTGGACTAAGAAGCCTGCTAGCCTGAGTACTACAGACAGACATTCTAAGAGATTCAGACCATGCTTCTGGCACTATTTTTCTCCCTATGATAAATCATTATATGTACAAAATTTATTCTCTGTGCCATTTTACAGGATGCAGCTTTTCCCAATAGAGAGCAAGGAAAGAAAAAATCAAACTTACCACTGTCTAGCTATTTGTGTATTTTTCTAGAACAGCAGTTTGAATCCCAGATAGCAATATTAATTCTTTAAACCAACATGTTCCTTAAAAGCTTTGACCACAGGAAAAATTGTGATGGAAACCACAGTCAATACTTTTTTTGGTTTTTTTTTAACTATAGTATGAGCCATCAGTGAGCACCCAGCAGCAAATATGTTTGAAATGGAAGTTTTTCATAAAAGAAAAGCACACCTCAGTATTATTTCACTCATTGTTATCTGACAGTGCTCTGAAGAGGGAGAGAGGGGCAAATATGGACTATTTGTACATACAAAGGTGTAAAGCTTGCTATAATGTTGACAAGAGCCAGTATTTTAGGTGCAGTAGCATGTTTTAAAAGCCACAAGAACCATGCTGACAACTATGACCTCTAAAATAAGGCCAGTGTTACTGTCACACAGGGCTGCTGGCCATACAAGTGCTGCTTCAGCAAACTGAAGTCACTTGTGAGCTGTTTTAACTTACAGTGCACTTCTTATTTCCTCCAAGTTTGGTTGTTTTTTTTTTCTCTGTTTATCACTATATATAACCTTGTTTCTCTGAACACATAGTATTTTCCAAAATATATGCCAGATTCTAGAGATAACTACTACGTTATGTAATTTGATCTTTTGAGCTCCTCTTTACACTTTAAAATTCTAGTAAAAGATAAAATACATGGGCCAAATCAGCCAAAAACACAGCTCACAAATCTATTTCTGTTCAACTCTGGAAGTTTTGAATAGTGTTCTTTGTTTCATTAAGCATCTGTTGGGTGTAGTTGACATAATACCAAAATTCTTAACCACCTAATTTTTTAAGAATTTATTGTTGTATATGGTATGCCGTAGCAGTTCTGCATATAAAACATTTAGCTAAACACTTCATGAAAACAAATAGTGTACTGTAGCCACAAATTACCATATTAACATGCCAAAAGGCTTCCAGAAAACATTAGAAAGACAGAAGTACAAAAGAAATAAGAATCATTGGAATGCAATGAAAGGTGGTATTATAAACTCCTCAGGACTTGCAAACTGGAACAAGAATTGCAGTTGTTCTGTTTATGTCTTACATAATGACTTAGTATAATAACTGCTAACCTTACTGAAAGTTATACAACAATACAAAAATATTTTTCTCACAGGAGTGCCTAAAAAAAAGGAAGGAAAAAACCCAAAAAAAGACTGCCTTTTCTTCTTTTGTTTAGGTGGGATGATCTCTAGAAACACCAAACACTTACAAGCATTCAGTACCTATAAAGATCAAGCTGGAAGACCCTGTGTTCTAAAAGAAAGAGGCAAATGGATTGGGTTGTATTCCTTCTGCATGAAATCAGCCTCCTAATGTGTCTGAACAACAAAATAAACCTTTGAAATCTGCAGAACGCACGGGGAAACAGTAATTGTCACTTTTGCGTTGCTGAAAAACGAGGGGTTTATACTCTGGAATTAAAATGTTTTAGCTAAAAACTATTGTAGTTCTAGAAGCCAGCTCTTCTCCTTGCCAAAGTAAATGGAGCAAATATGGAATACAGAACGATTTCTGTAAAAATGTCTCATCACTGAGACAATTAGTTTCAATTACTCGCAATATAGGCAGTCTGTTAAATTACAGGAGAAAGAAATACTTACAGAGGGAGTATTTCTAATCAATATCAAACCACTGATGGCTGATTTAAACAAGTTGTGTCCATGTCACTTCATTTTAGGAAAGTAAGGGTAGGATCCTTAAGTGCACGGCATTAGCTGAAATTTCTCAGGTGAGTTAGCCTGTCTTGCAGGACTGGGTCCGTGATGTGTGCTTTGGAATGCCAGCCTCAAGACACACTTAAGGAAAAAGACAGAGATACCCACTCACACACAAGTGCTGCCACGAAGGAAGCAGTGGGACAAAGCAGGCATTTGTGGCACTTCTTTCCATGTCCATGACACAAAACCTTTTCTTCTCTGGCAGGACATCTCACAAACACGTTGTAGATAAACAGAGCCTTCTTGCTATACAAAGATGGCAAAGCACTGAATACTATTACAGTGCTGCTGCTACATTAAAATGATGCTGACTGTTTTATAGCATATAAAATTTCAACATGCAATACTTGGAAAGAAAACAGTAATTAATGAGCTGATGACAGTACAGACGTTTACAAAAATCAGACACTTTGCTAGCATAAAAATTATTGTTGGAAAGCTACCAGTATATTATATAGACTTGTTAGTCTAAACATTACCATCATAGGGTGAGCTGGCTATCTGAGATTCTTATGGCACAGCTGCATCTGTATGGCTTTCTATACTTACTTAAAGGAATGAGCAAAAAAAATCATATTACTTTCAGAGAGGAAATAGGCCTACTCGAAATCATAAAGAGCCATGAAACAGAAGAGTACTTATATGCACAGGTAAGGGAAGGAGTGTGATTTCTGCTCTTAAGTATCTTTGTAGTCAAATTAAAATTTAAATATATTCTGAAAGCCTCTGTGGAATGAGAAGAAAAAAGTCCTTTATCTAGGATAATGAGCTGGCTGACTAAAACACCAGAGTATTTTGCATCTTAATGTCAGGCAGAATATTTATACTGAAGAGCCTCTTGCTATGTAAAGTTCCCCTTCATGAGATGGATTAATGGAAATTTGGAGCTGTAACAAGACTAAAACTGGATAGAGTAAAGTCTTGTACAGTTGTCTTTTTTTCCCCTGGCTTATAAAGAGTTCAATAAGGTGAATACAATTTGAGTAAGACAGAATATATTTCTTTCTTCTAAATCGCAAAAGCATACAATTATTATTACTTTTTTGCAAATATGTTAAGCTTGCAAGAGTGGAAATGCTTATGAAATTTCATGTTTCTCTATGCAAAATGAAGGAAGGTTATTTTCATGAATAATGGAAGATTTACTGCAATTTTCAAATAGCAAACATTTACGTCCACTAGAATGAAAAAATAAAAGTAAAAACGGATCTATTTGTTGAGATGGAGCTTTCATTGTGGAATATATAGTTCTAGTACAGGGACTACCCTTATATAAATCATTCAGAAAGCTGCGAGACAGTAGCTCCCCCAAAGAAAATGCAGTATTTATATAGCACTGTGTCTTAAGTGGTTATATATGACATATACATACACCTACTCTCAAAATACATCACCACTGCCAAGAACAACATTTGACAATATTCTTCCATCCTCCACAGGGAGATTTGCTTTCACAGCTCAGCAAAGATTGCCATAGCTTTTGGGCTATGCCACAGACATTAAATGACAGTCAAAAATCAGTAATGAGTCCAGAAAGCATAATGCAGACAGTGGGACAGCATGGAATGAATGGTCAGACCTGACACAGGAAATTGGATGCAAGCCTCCACACACAGGTGAGCCTGGAGCTGGGACCCTGACCAGCCCCTCCAGACACCTCACTCACAACTCCACCAGCTGCAGGAACAGCTGCTGAACACTGGAAAAAACAAACCAGCTTGGTGTGGAGTAAGGATATAGGCTTAAAATACGGTAAGTTGTTGCAAGGCTTTTGCCTTCATGTCCTCCAAGAGCACACCACATCAGTATGCACCACCAGGCAAGCCTGCAAGGTGTCCTGTCCTGCCCTACTGCTGGTGGCACAGAATCACAGAATTGTTAATATTGGAAGAAACCTCTGGAGATCATCCAGCCCAAACCCCTGCCAAGGCAAAGTCACTCAGAGCAGGTCACACAGGAATGTGTCCAGATGGCTTTTGAACGTCTCCAGAGAGGGAGAATCCATAACCTCCCTTTGCAGCCTGTTCTGGTGTTCTGCTGCCCTCAGTGTAAAGTTCTTCCTCGTGTTGAGGTAAAACTTCTTGTGTTTTAATTTATGGCCATTGCTCCTTATCCTGTCGCTGGGCACCACTGAAAAAGCCTGCCACTATCCTCTTGGCACCTGCCTTTGAGATATTTATATGTCCCTTCTCAGTCTTCTCCAGACTGAAGAGGGCCAGCTCCTGCAGTCTCTTCTCAAAAGAGAGAAGCTCCGGACCTGTAATCATCTTTCTGACCCTCTGCTGGACCCCATCCAGTATGATGGGGCAAGATGTTCAAAACGGCGTTGCTGCAAGGGCTTTCACCACGCCGTTTTCCAGGAGCACAGCACACTCGTGCGCACCAGGCAAGCCCGTGAGCTGTGGGACGCCGCCCTCTCCTGCCGCGTCTCCAATGGAGGGCGCAGGACCAGGCTGGGCTGGGCGAGGCACCTCAGCCGCTGCCTCTCCCCCTCCACCCGCGGCACCACGGCTTCGTCCCGCCACAGCTGCACCGCGGGGCTGGCCGGGCAGGGCAGGGCAGGGCAGCCCCCGCCTCCGCCCGGGGCCACAGCCGC
>WBMY01006479.1:0-61158 GCA_013397315.1 Donacobius atricapilla | reverse complement strand
CCCGGGCCGGCGGCGGGCGCGGCTGAGGGAGGCCCGGCTCAGAGCCGCTGGATGGCGCGGGGGGCTCCGCTCCCGGGGACTGGGCCGGGCCCGCTGCGCTCCCTCGACCTGGTGCCTGATGCGAGGGACGGGCTGCTGGGAGTACGGGGGTGGCTTTTGTGTTGCCCCTTTTCTCCCTTACTTCCCATCTTGCCCACGTAGTCAGAATTAGGAATTGAGAAAAAGTCTTGATCCTGGTCCCTAAAAGCTAAAGAAACCTGCGGTAGGCAGGTTTTTCACCCACTAGGTTCTTCACAGTGAAATACATCTAACAGCTTACACTTAATGGCAGCCCAACCACCGGACTGCCTTTTTGAGACTTGTTACACAGAGAGTAAGTTAACAGCAGGAAATCTATTTGGATTATATTGAGTTCTGAGAGGTCAGTGGTGTGCTATCTGCAAGCTCTATATCCTCTTGAAGAGTATCTGGGTACTCTCCTAGTACTTCTTTTACTTACAACCCTACTTGTCATAGGTTATTGGCAGCAGATTGACATGAGGCACTGGATATATTAAAGATGTGGTAAAAACTTAAGTCTGCAGTTGCTCAATCTGAGGATTCATTTGTTAGATGCAAGACACTGCTTTCCCCATATGTGGAAATTTTTCCTACCTCTTCTGCCTTCCTCTCCATGACTGATTGTGGGATAGCAACCAAGCAAGAACTAGGAAAATTTAGAAAAAGCTTTCAATATTAACTGAAATAATGTATTTTTAAAAGGTCAACTAAATGAACTTCTAGAAACTGAGTTGTGAGCTTAATCCACAAGTCCTTTCCAGGTTACATGGTAAGGGAAGAGGTCTTAAGGTTTTTTCATGATAACTTTTCCACTTAGACCTTTCTAAGGTTAGTTCAGTGAGATTTCACTAGTTAAAACACAAGAATATGTAGTTTGAAACTGATGTTAGAAAGGAGGCGTGAACTTTAGTTCAGTTACATTCTTTTAAGAGATATCTATATAAAATTTATTCTTCAGCAAGGTGGAGATTTGTAGTATTTTTCTGATCTGAATGAAGCTGTCCAAGGAGCTCACCTGAGCTCCCCTACATTCTCTCTAAGTAAAGAATTTCCAGCCTCATCTGCTGGCTCCAATGTAAGCCATTGCCCAGCATGAAAATCCATTCTTTTGAATCCTGATCTTAAGTAAACTCTACAGTACTGCAGCATTACTTAACAAAGCAAGAGACGTGTTAGAGACAAAACGGCACATGAGAAAGTAGCATGGGACTTCTAAATAGATTTCTTTCAGTCCTCCTCAACTAATATGGATTAGTTTGTCCCATTTTGTGTTGTAGCAATTGATCTACAGAAGAAAAGTTGACTTAGACTTTTTGTATTTCTTTAAAATGTATGAAAAAAGGCTTTTTGTAGGAGGATAGCTGCTGTCAGAAGGGTTGTCTGCCTCTCACTTCTCCCTATCCTCCCTGAGGTAAAACATTATTCCAACATCCAGGGGTTTCATGAGAATTCAGAATTTAAAGGTTGTAAGAGTGATTTCAGTTGCTCCTAGGGGCCTAGTATAGTACTCAAATTGAAGGTATTGACTCTCAAATGCAAGCTGATGATGCTCCACTGCTAGGAAAACATGAGACAAATTGTGAGAAGTGACATCTGGAAGTAAGCATTTCTATTACATACTCGTTAGGTGTTCTTTGACTTTAGCTTTATAGAAACAGACTTCCTAGAGGTTTGCTAAATTACACTAGTAGAGCTGTCTGTGATATTAGTTTGGCAGAGCAATGAATTGCCCCTCTATTGTGTATCTGCAGAGAGAGTGGCTATCAAAACATTGTTTGAGTGACTGTGGCCAGTGGTTTTGCCCTGTATTTCTGCGCTTAGAATTAGTTGTCAGTGCCCACGTCGTCCCTCTTTTATCCCAGGAATTGGGAGTTGTAGAGCAATGGAATTGAAAGGGGTCAAAATGGGGAAGAAGCTCATTAGTTTTCACTTTGCAAGCTGTGGTTATGTGGTCACATTAATCTGTCCTAAGGCTGCCCTGCTGCCCGAAAGCATTCTCCAGCCCTTGCACCGCTGGGACCATTTGCTGCTTCCCTTGGTGACTCGGACAGTGATACTGTGCATCGGGTCATCTGGCTCAAAACCAGCCAACCCACAAAAATCGTTCACTGAAATGATTGTACTGCCTAGGGCTGCCGTGGGACCATTTCTGCTGCTGTGCGCTGGGTGATGGAGGGTGTGCTGGGAGTGCCCCCTGTGAGCAGGGCTGCAGACATGCCCTTTTGAAACAGCTGTGAAATCACTGCCTGGGGCAGGGATCCAGGAGGCTGAACCAGATCCCTGCCCTTGTGCTGCTGTTGACAGAAGTGCTGTTGGCAACACTCCTCTGCTAAACCGCACCCTGTGCAAGGAGGCAGAACATTTCACAGATGGTCTGGTGTTTTCAGACTAACACCACAGCACCCCTGCCCTTTTTCCTATTGTGGGTGCAGTCATAAGGGCAGAGAAGCAGGTTTTCTTCAGAGAGCCTCTGGATATCTGTCTGCCTATGAAGATGCTGCCTGTACTATTAATCTGAGCCAGGTCAATACCTACAATCTAATGTCAATAGGTACTTTGTGAATAAGTAATTACAGGAGGGGATAAATAGCCATTCCATTAATATGCTTTTCATTACAGAAACACATTATTTATAGGCAGTACATGGAGACATCTTAGAGGTCCTAAAGCCAGATGATAAGAAGTCAGCTTTATACCAGATGAAGTAACTGTTCAGTGTTAGTGTAGAGAGGCTTATTTTTGCTCCTTTATGTTTTTAGATTTGATCAGGAGTTCATGAAAATACTTCAGGAATTGTAGTCACTGAAGTAAAACCCTTTCTTTTGAAAAAAGATTATTTCCAATCAAACTAGTAAAAAATTTATTTAAAACCTAGACAAGAGTATCTGTTTTTTCAGTATGTGAAGAGCTTTTGGATTCTTCCTGAATAGAGAGTGATAAATTTACAGCAGTCACTATCAGTGTAAGTCCCTTCCTTGGCAGATTTCTAGAGGAAATGAGGGAATTGCTAGTTTTGATTACCTCCATAGGAATTTGAATTTGTTTCTAAATGTTGTTACAATAGCAACACAAACAGCCAAAATGTCTTTTAAATGTAGGTTATTTTAGTGACAGTCCAAGCTATGAAAATGAGATGTTACAAAGAACAACCCACTGAGCAGACAGAAATCTTACCATGTTGAAATCAATGACTTTTCTGAATTCCATAGTCTTTCAGAAAAATTGCCACCTCAGAAATTTGGAATGCAATTGCAGGGATACCCTGATAGTTCATATGAAAAGATGATAGAAATGTAGGAGACACCCTGGAAGAGAAGGCCACCAGGGTGGCCTGGTCGTACCCCTTGGTTACATCACAGGCCTGGGGTTGGAACCACAGGAACTGACAGTTTTCCCACACCTTTGTGGAAATGCTAACCTGATTTGGTTTTCTTGTCAGGCCTGCAGTAGGAGGGAGAATGGTGGTGGGTAAATGTGACTGTTAATAAATCATGAGGGTTTTGTTCTCCCAGTAGTTAATTTGAAGCATTCCTGTGAATGCAAATGCTGAAGTTTAACAGTGAGACTTACATCTGCTTCATTTGGGTACTTTACTTGAATGATTTAGGAGAAATGTTCAGATGTTACAGTAATCAGTGGATAGCACAGGAACCAGATGGAAACCCATTGCCTACTGAACAAAAATGAATAACAGTAGAGCTGAGAAACATTTCTGGGGTTGATTTGGACTAAACAGTTTGAAGAAATGGAATGTAGAGGGACCTGAGCAATCTGCAATGGAGAACTAACACAAAATAATTCCCGTTTTCTGCATAGTAGCTGTTGTTGAAGAGAGTTAGACAATATCCAGTCTCAATGTGAATTTCCACTGAGCAAATCCCCTTTAATTCACAGTAAATTTCTGCCATGTACTAAATAGTAGGACAGTGCATGGAAGTTGGAAGAGGAGGGGAGAGTAGGTGGGTGCTGCAACTTCCGCCTCCTTTAATGGGTGATGTGACAAGTGGGCAAGTATCCAGTGCGGATACCAGTGGATCCTCAGTAACTGCTGGCTGCAAGCTCTGATTTCAGCGGTGGGCCAAGCACCTTGCAGATGGTTCTATGTTGCCCTGATTTTTCAGCCTTCTCTTCTATTTCACAGTTTCATGGTTTGGGTTTTTTCTCATGCTTGGGCGATGTAAATACAGCTAATGTTTTCGTAATTTCAAGGAAAGTTTACATTCTCGTTCTTAGAGATATGGACAGCTAATGAACAGTTGTCTTGACCTTGTCTTGACCAATGGAATGGGGAGAGGTGTCAACCTTCTCCCCCAGTCCCTGGCCTTTGTAGAGATACTATATAAGAGAGTCAGACTTTCAAATAAAGTAGAGTTTTAGTTCATACCTTCTGATCAAAGTGTAAGTGTGTGTTTGTGTGTGTGTAACGTACTGCGTCAGTGTGCTGCTTTAATAGTGGGAGAGATGGGCTTGAGATCCCACTTCAAAGAGGGAATAAGAGGATAGGTAGAGGTGCAGGATACTGTGTAGAGTGCAGTAAAGGAATGGGGAAGGTGAAGTTGGTCCATAATGCTTGGCTCCTTGTTGTGGGTATCCTCTCTGTTAAATATTATGCAAATATACTTTAAAAAGGGGGAAAAAAGTCTAAATTAATATAAATGTGATTTTTTTATTTATAACCAACACAATTATAATTAAAGAATAATTAAAAGAAAACATAATTGGAGAAAGAAGAAAAAATTTACATGCTTCACCTGGGCATGTTCAAGTCCCAGGCACAGAGCTATGAATTGCTCCTGCTGTTGAAGGCAGTGGTGGGTTTTCCAGCAACTGTGGCAACTTGTGTAACAAACTGAAGAGCCTGACACTATTAACATTCTTTTCATCATGAGTACAAGGCTGATTAAAATAATTCTAAACTGTCTCTTTGATAAAATGCATAGTTTGAATCCCTGCATTCTGTAGTATAAGGTCTCTTTTGTCATCCTTTAATCATATTCAAATCTTCCCAGAGCCTTCCTCATGTTGTCAGTTGCTTCTTGAAGGCTCTGCTAGACAGAGCATTTGAACAGTGATCATATCTGTGTCAAGTACAAGAATAAAGTCTGCCTGTTCCTCCTTGATGTTGCTGTTTACGTGTCAGCTATGCTAGCCAGTGTTCCGGTGAAAGCTCTGTTCAACCTGACTTACATCTTTGGGTTGTTACCCAACCTGAGCCGCCCTGAATTGTGTGTTCTCAGTGTGTGTTTGGCATGCTGTTGCCTTTGTTCCTGGTGTGCAGTTACATTTTATTCTATTGAACTGCACATCACTACCAGACAATGCAGACTGTTCTGTCATCTCTGTTATTTGTCAGTCTCCTAGCCTTTGTTTTTACCTGCAAATTCTATCAGTATATTTGATACTATATATATATAGATATACTATATTTGATACCTAACTAGTCATTCTTTGTCTCCCTCCCCATCTCCGTCTCTGTCCTGCCTCTCTTCCTTCCACCCCAGTTACATAAGGCTAATGCCAAAACTTCGTGAGACCCACTAGAAAGCTTATATAACAAATCAACTTTTTAGCTACCCTAGTCTCTTGCTTTTCCTATCTCTCGTTTGAGATCAAATCAATGGTGATGTCATCGAAAACATCACACTATAAACTGTAGGAGCTGAAAACAGGCATACTGGTTGCTTTTCCTGCCCTGTGAAATGCAGCATAGCATGGAGAGGTAGACTGGTAACTTCTTCAATCCACACAGCCAAACCTACCACAACTTGGAACCCAAATCAAAGACACTTACCTATCATTTACATTGAAAAACACATTGTGGAACTTGTCTTTTTTTTTTTTTCTTTGTTTTTTAAATTGCATTTAAATATGCTAAAATGATTAAGTATCTGCTTTTTCAGGTGAAGTGTTAGGTGAGAAGCTGTATAGCTAAGGGTGACGTCAGTATTGCTGTCTTTATTGGGAAAAACTCGTGGGCTCACCAAAAGTGTCTAAAAAGATGCATTAAATACTTAATAAGGATTAAATAAGGACTGTGATAAGTATGATAATTTTGTTAAGAACTGTGATAACTCTAATACTATTCTCCATTTAATAATTCAGTAATCTAATCTAGTATTAATTGTTTTGTCTGGTACTGGTGCTGGTTTGTAGCTGACGAGCCTCTGATTGCCCAGCTCATCCTGTTGGAATAATGGAACAACTTTATTTGACCTTTTTAGGAATTTCTTGAGTTTTTCTAGAACTACTAAAATTTGCACAAACTCCTATACAGTATTAAATTTCATAATTCCTCGGGTGTTATCATATTAAGACTTGCAATAGATGCAGATCAGTTCAGCAGGGAAAAAGTTGTTAGAAACGTTATAGTGTTGGTGTGGTAATTACTGCATTAATCAGATTATTGAATTTAATAAAATATAAAGGTGTATTAAAATGCAATTTTTAATTACACTTTATCCTCAATTCAGTTTTGGATGTTTGCTGTAAATTATCAATTATAAATATGTCTTACATGTGTAGATTAAATGTGGTGTATCTTTATTACTGCTTAAGCCAGATCTGTTTGGCCTCCCGAATTCTGTTTGGAGAATGTCTTATCACTAATTTAATAGCTGCCTGGTGTAACAGGTCAGAAGTTTCCACAGATGTTTAGGCTTCTTTCATGCACTGCGCATGTTTTCCAATAAGTGTTCATTCCTTCCTGCAAACTGGTGCATCTGTACACAAGTACTGTTCCTTGATGTTCCTGGTATTGCTGTTTTTACAGGGACATTAAGATGCTAATCAAAAAACTTATTTGATCCAGGGTTTGACATGAATTCTCACTCCCAAACTATTTCACAATAAAAATACCCACCCATTATGGCCATTTTCCTTTTCCTAGCATCTTACTGCAGTTCCTTCCCTCTGCACTTTCCATCACAGAAGAACAGGAACAAAAAGTGGGAAGCGAGGAGGGAGCTTTTTCAGGCACTGCTGCTGCCGGTGAGATGGAGCCTTTCTGTCAGCTCCACAGCTCCTTTCTGTCTCCAGTAATCATTTGCTCCTCACTGCATTTAAAACTTCCTCCTTCAGCTGCATGTATCCAGCTGATTTCAGGCTGTGTTCTAGTTGTGTGGGATGTAGGCAGCCAGTTTTAATAGGTTCTTTTTTCAAAGTTGATTATTGGTTATGCCTGCAAGGCAATCAGCCCCATGTGTCTTTATATAAGCATCATTATAAAAGCAAAGCTTGCTTATATTACTTTTCCTACTTTGGCCAAAATATACTATCCAGTGAAAGCGTCTTCATATATTTTTCCCTGTATGTGAGGTTTTGCCAGGGCAAATGTATTTTTCAAAGAATGCTCTTCTTCATCTTTGTTATCAGTACAATTACGCCAGTAGAAGTGTCTGCAGAGGTTTAAGCATTTAGTGTGAAGTTAGCTTATTAGGAAAAATGGGTGTCAAAAAGGTGATTGTCAGAAAAATTATTATCTATTTATATATAATAATAGAGATTATTATATATATTTAATATATTTATATATAATATATATTATTATTCTATCAAACCAAACACCTCTGGTTTTTGACCTGTGGTTCCTAAGTCTGACCAAGCCCATAATATGCTGTAGAAGGTGTCTGATCCCATCGGATCAGATTGTTTGTGGAAGTCTGTTGATCTGACTAATTTTTTTTTTTTTTTGCATTTGTTTTACTCTGAAAAGCTTTTTTGCTAAGATCTGCTGATGGCAATAATGGAACTGTTAACTGGACGACTAAGCGAGCCCACAGTTATGTTATCAGCAGAATAAAGGCTGTTCAGAAGAATGGTGAGTTTAGGTTGTAAGTTTAAATACCCTTTTGGTTCAAGCAAACCTGCTTTTAATATTACTCTTGCTTTTCCAGTCATGTCCTTGTTTTAGGAGTAGGGTGCTATTTTAAGGTAGGTTATTTGGAAAACTTTACATTTCTTCAGTCTTCAAATATTCACAGACCTCAGTGTTCTTGTTAGTCTTCCTTGAATTTTCCTATTCCTGTAGCTTTGCTTGAAATAATGGCTGTGTTTATACCTAATACTGCACATTTTCTTATCATGGCTGGTTGCTTGAAGATACGTCTGCAGTTTGCTTAATACAATAACTTCTCTGTAACAATTTTAAAAAGCCTTCTCACACGTGAATGTAGAAAGACTATTTTACTATCCTTTATGCAAGTACACATCAAATACTGTAGCACACTGGCTGAAAAGCTTTGCACTGGTTGCTCATCTAGGCAATTTGGATTGGCCTCCAGATCAAGTTATTTCTGGGACTGTGCTTTGTCTGCTGAATATCAGTGGGGAGAGAACCCATTGAAATTTCTAGAAAAACCCCCAAAACTTCCAGGTGTATTCTTTCCTGAGGATCATCAACATACAGGTTGCAACCAACATGGTGAAACTTCGGAAATTTCTGGAGATGGGGGTTTTCTGTTTCTGGTAACAGATTCTGGTATGCAGGCTGATAAAATCCTGTCTGAATTCCTGGCTGTGCCTGTGTTCAAGACCTATAAGGAGATCTTGGGATCTACAGAAAGTCCTCCAAGCAATCTGGAAACAAGAAAGAGGAAAGCAGTGCTGTCAAAGTAGCTGATTCTAGCAGGGATCTGATGTGATCCTAAGTAATGAAGATTTTTAATTTCCCATGATTAGTTTTACAGAAGCTTTTCACAGTCCTTGAGACTTTTTTATCTACCATAGGGAGTTTGCCCAGACAATTCACAGCTGGCAGCCTGCTGTGTTAGATTAGTATCCATTAGTTAAGTATGTTCAGTTTCATCCCTCGATCACCCAAGATGCTGATGACACATTCATCTCCAGTCTCAGTCTCACAAAAATAATCATGGGTTTTAAAAGCTTGTGAAGAAAGTAGCATTTCACTCGTTTCAGTACTGAAGAGCTAATGATAGCTGTAGTGGACTGAAGACTCATCCTTTTCCTTCTGCTTTTGAAAAAACTTTCCGGGGGAAACCAAGGAGGGCATCTCTGACAAGAAGGGCAAGAACTTTGGAATTCCTAATCACCCTACTTGTGTCATTATGATGTGTTTGTCATTACAGGATAAAACAGGTTTATGAATTTTTTCCTTCTGTTTTTAGATGTTTCTAGACTTCTACCAAGATCAGTGTTTTATATCTGCATCAAATCCTTACTGGCCATGCTTACTTCAGCAGCAGGGAATGTCTCATTGCTAGGAGTGGGCAGGCATTTAGTGGTTGTAATGGGTTTCCTGTAGCAGACAAAATAAGTCTTACATAGGGTTTTTTTCAGTAACTGCTGATTCTGTTATGCTTGTTTTTTTCTGAAAGAATTGCTTATGAAGAAAAAAAATACATCACTTTTTCATTGTTCTCCCTGTTTGAAATGGATTTTCGTTGTAGAGGAAAAGCATCAGAAATGGAAAAATGAACTTTTCTAGGTATCTGATGCACTTTCAGCCAGCCACCATATTTTTGTCAGCTCTTCTGTTCTGTTAATATTACTTATTCAGCTTTTCTTGAAAATATTTAAAAGTTAATTAGTTAACTTCCTTGTGCTGTTTACAGCTCATTCACAGAATTGATTGCAGAGGTTTTTTGGATAATAATTTACTAGTTTTAAGTAAATAAATCAATGATGTACTATACCTAAGTCCACATCATGAAAATTACAGTGACTGGTTTATTAAGCACACAATTGTAACAATTCAAATTTCAGGATCATTTTAATTTTGTCACCAAGATAAAATTATTAGACAGGTGCTCTGTTCAGTATTGTGTTAAAAGTGGTTTTCAAATATGGGAAAAAGCAAATGCTGTGGAATGTGATCAGTGGCATATCCAGAGCTATACATTCTGCAACATTAAGCTTGAAGAGAGAGGAGTATGTAACTAAATGTTGAGGTCTGCATTACAGATGTCTGCATCTCCTCTCAGATGCCTCTGCAGTCCATGGTGATCTAGTCAGTGTAGCCTGGAATCTAGGACATGATTAATCTAATTTTACAGGAGAAATCAAATAAACCAACCCCTAGAAGCATCTGTTTCTTCTCCACTGACTATAAAAGGAGCCTGACTAACTCAGTGGTGGATGTTGTTTCTGAAGCCATCTAAAATTAGGTGAGAGAGATTCCACTCAGAGTACGTGGTGTGAGGGCTGAAATGCCTGTGATTAATGCCTAATTAGTAGTGCCTTTTTAAGCAGATTTCAAGTAAGAAAGTTGGTATAAGGCTGGAGAAATTATACCAGGATTAAAAAATTACACCAGCATTAAAAAATTACATGAGCTTTATACACATTTCAAATGTGCCCTGCTTATTGATCCAGTTAGCCCCTCTGGGACCTACAAGTTTGTTCCTAGGAGTTTTTTACGATGACTGAAGTGTCTTTTGGAGTCTGTCTTCCCAGTGACAGCACCTCCATGCTGTATGGCCTGTAATTTGTTTTTGGAGATGTGATTCCTCATGAAGTTTCTTCTAGTTTGGCAAGTATGATGGTTTTGCAAGCAAGCAGGGCTGGTAGCTGCCTGTGGTTTTCTGTGGCTTACCAGCTTTATCTACTATTGTAATCTTCATCTCACTGACAAGTTCTATTAGCAATGATCAATTCTTTTAGGGCACTAAATTAAAATTCAGTAGTAGTAAAACTAGTAATACAAGCTACATCTATCTTATTAAGATGCCATGAGAAACACCTATTAAATCAGTATTCTCTGTTTATACTTGCATTTTGAAATGTGTTGATAGATTTCTTATCCATCCAGTTTATTGTAATGGTTTCTTCATTCTTCTAATTCATTAAAATGTGTATGTAGTTCTGCACCAAATATGTTACACCTAAAAAAGCTATGCCCTTATCAATGAATTTTGTACTAAATAAAAACAACTTTTTGCTTTTACATATGCTGATTGTTCTAAGTTTTCTTTAGATTTTTGTTTCTCAGTCCT
The DNA here is from genome assembly GCA_013397315.1 of Donacobius atricapilla. Lineage (NCBI taxonomy): Eukaryota > Metazoa > Chordata > Aves > Passeriformes > Mimidae > Donacobius > Donacobius atricapilla. Next base: position 50,149 of record WBMY01006479.1, on the reverse strand, counting down.
GTAAAACATGGCTTCACTTTTTTTGTTTGGAATCAGTTTCACCTAACTGGCTTATAAATACCCTTGTCCTTTTGTTTTATCCTTCAATACAAGCCCAGCATCTTCAGTAAAGAGCTCTCTAACCAAAGTTTGAGATGTATTTTACCCTGGTGGTCTGAGAAAGTCTAGCTTTAAGAACTCATAAAAATCAGCGGAAGTGAATTGCTATGTCCTTTCCTGCACAGGAACTGAAAAATCTGCCATTTCTGTTCATTGGGGAAGGAGAATTGTCAATCAGTAAGGTTCCTCTGTATTCTTCTGTTGCTTTCTTTATGTAAAATATCAGGAAAACATGATTGTGTAATTCATTTAATGTACTTCTATTAATGTAAAATTACAAATAAACCAACTATAAAATTACAGTAGCTGTCCTCATTTTTTTAATTACAATAAAAATAAGGAGCTTATACAACTTTTGAAATCTTAACATAAGCAGTTTTGTTTACTGCAGTCTTGGAAAGGATCCTGTTGGGTAAAGAGAGGGTTTGCTCTGTGTTCTGTTCTTAAATCTATATAACCTTTTAAAAAATTTATTAACAGGTGTCTAATATTTGTTGCTTTCCTTCTCCCAGATGCCTGCATTGCTGTTGAAATGCATGAAGTTACCTACAGCATGTCTCATTTTTACCTTTTTTCTGTCTCTTATCTCTCCTTCTGCTTTTCAGTGTACACAATTCTGTCTAAGGTGCACTCTGATCGGAATGTGTACCCTTCTGCCGGAGTTCTGTTTGTTCATGTTTTGGAGAGAGAATACTTTAAGGGGGAATTTCCTCCTTACCCAAAGCCTGGTACGAGATGCTAAGATCTTCCATATTATATGCAAATACAGAAAAAATATTATTATAAGAAAGTTGAAGTCTATTTAGCATACCTTGTAGTTCAACATATAAACAAGACAGGTTTTAGTTTCTATTGAAATATCTTAAAATGCAACAAAATGTGTAGTCCTACACTTCTAAAATATTCTACTTTGTGATCATTTTTTAAAAGATGCATATAATTATATATTGTGGAAAAAATATACTTAATTTGGGAAGGTAGTAACACATATATATCTGATATTGGGAAGCATTCCATCACTTTTGCATTAAAATGAAATTGTGGAAATTTATTAATTATGTCTGTTAAAAATGCTATTTGTCTGGCAACTGTTTCAGACATAGTATGTATCAGGCTATATGAAGGAGCAATTTGAAAGCATATAGTAACTATAAGATAAAATAGAAGATTAAAACAAATATGAGACTTCATAATACTGTTTTCTTTCATTTAAAAAAATAGTCCTTTGCCTTCGGCCTTCTTCCTATATTTAGGAACAGTTTAATGTTAGTAAGCAGATTGGATTTACAGAAGGAGCTGTGATTTCCTAAATATGGTTTTGCCATACACTAAAGCTAAAAGACTGGTCACCACTGGTGACTGGTTAGAATATGTGTAAGCAATCTGGTAGGGGTGGGAAAAGAGAGCATTCAGTCACACATGCTTATCAACAATGAAAACAAATAAATGTATCCAACTTAAATAAATAAGAATATTTTCCTATAAGAATAGGAAAAACCTATGTACAGTGCACACATAATCAAAACCTGTTTCAATAATAAATTTCTTAATTGATTGAAGAGTGCCATTACTAAGACTCATGTTAAAAATAAAATAAGCTTCTGTTAGCATTGGTTAAATTTTGAGTAAACCCAAATGTTTTAAAAATTTCTTCTCTTTGTAAAATGGGTGTTTTTCCTGGCATGGATAAGGGGAGAGTCTTCATTTATGTCATGATGACCGGTAGAGTGAAGCTTGCCTCTGTTCCAGTTTTCTCTCAGTTTTGGAACATAGGTGGAAGGAACTTGGAAGTTTTATTAATGATGGATTGTCTTACAGCTGCAGCCTCTTGACATTTGTGTGATTCCAAGGCAATAGGAATCTGGTTCCAGATCTTGTTGAAATTGCTGTTTCCACAGACAGTTGTGTTTATGTCAGAAATTCACTGTGAGGTCAGGTGTTGTCATGGTGCTTTTATTTTTGTCTGCTGAGCTGGCTCATTACCATGGCCTACCTTGATGAAGGAAGAGCAAACCAGAATGTCTCACCAATGGCTTTCAGAGTTTTCCCCAAATCATTTGTGGTGCTGGGAATTTGTTTAGAGCAGGGTGCTAGTAATGCCAGGTTGTGGATTCAAGCTCTGTACATGCCATTCACTTAGGAGTTGAACTCAATGATCTTTGAGGGTCCCTTCCAACTCAGAATATTCTGTAATTCTGAATTCTGTGATTCTGACCACAATAGATGAGATTACTAGAATGTCTGGAGAGAATTGTGAGGGAAGATGTGTTAGACCCAAGTACTGGTTTGTTCTGGTTCATTTTTACTCAACCAGATATGTAAATGTGAAGCTGAAGACTAGTTACCCTTGCGCAACACATCTCAGTCTCTTTGTCCCTCTCTGGAGGAGATGAGAGCTGTTCATTCTTCACTGGGCTGTTTCTGCTTTCTGTGCCAGCCTGGCTGTTACCTTCTTTCATCACGTGTCCTACAATGCTGTTGCCCTCTCAAAGCTGAGTTGGGCAGAGGTGTCTGTGCAGACTCAGAATGGATTTGACTCGAGTTCTGTGCCTCAGCTGGACACTGCCTTGATGGTGAGAATTTGGTAGTGTTCAGGCCTGATTTCATTTACCAGAACTAAAATAAACTGAAGTAAAATCCAGAATAAAATTTGTAAGAGTATCAATAAGAACCACAAGAACCGATGTACTGGTTTGACTTGAGGGGCTTTTACAGATTTCAGCTGGACCACTGTGTTTAGTAGCCATCAGTGGCTCCAGGCCACAGGAATGTTTACAGTTCGCAGTCTGATCCTTTTTTTGAGTTAATTTGTTCTTTAAATTAAAGGGACTGCCAGGCTATTGGTGCCAAAGACCTGTGTGTGTATTCTAATGCTAACAGAAGCGTTCAGACATTATTGATTACACAACCACTCTTTACAGTACATTGAGTACTGGGATCCATCATTAAAAACATAAATAAAAGTGAGTTGGGAGGGGGAATTAAAGGACTGAAACCTTTATGCTTTTGTCTGTAAGGAGGTTAGATGCTTCAATTTGAGGTGCAACTGAGCTCTAAAAATCAGACCTACTAGTTGCCGAACGTGAGCACTCAGTTAGCCAAGACTCTAGGAAGTACCTGCACGTTCTGTCTGCAGTTGCTTACACTTTCCAGGTATGAATTTTTTAACACCTATAAGTGCTAAGTAATAGTTCACTTATTTCTGATGTGGTAAAGGTTAGCAAATTTTAGTTGTTCTTTTTCTTCTTAGAAAGGTTCAGAAAACAACTGAAAGCAGAATAAGACTTCCTAGTTGAAAAATTGAAATCAAAACATTTATCATTTTCTCGTCAGTATTCTAATATAATTTCTCTTATCTAGGTGAAATAAGTAATGATCCTATAACGTTTAATACCAATTTAATGGGTTATCCTGACAGACCTGGATGGCTACGCTATATACAAAGGACACCATACAGTGATGGAGTGCTGTATGGCTCACCAACTGTAGAAAATGTGGGCAAGCCAACCATCATTGAGGTATTTGCTTTCAGAAGTTCAAAAATATGTATTTTGGTTTAGAGTGTAAAGTTCAGAACTGTCAACAAGTTCCCCCTTGTTTTTGAATAGTTTATTATTATTCATATTAAAGTTTTATTCAAAATACAGAGCTAAAAACCTTTGTAAACGACTGTAATTGAAGAATAACTGAATTGCAACTTTGTAACATCCAACCTAAATATGGGTCAGACTTTTCCCCACTAGATGAAAGTGTTCAGTTGAAAAGCAGTTGTGGGGGTTTCTTGCCTATTTATTTGTATTTTTTTTTGTTGGGTTTTTTGGTTTGATTGGTTTGGGTTTTTTCAATTTTTGTTCATCAAATATCCCCTTGTTCATTATTCATATTTATTGATAGGTTTTATTTTAGTTAGCACTTTTGTGAATTTAATTCTTATGAGTGTATCAATGACAAAACTGTATTTTTGAGAGTTAGCTATTCAAATGTTTAAAACCACTAATTATTCATTGAGCAGCAATTGAAAAGGGAAAAGGGACAATCATTTTCTACCATGCATTTCATAGACAGCAGACTGAATCAGACACTGTGGTTCACAGTGTTAAGAAATCTGCTCATTAACCTGCTCCAACCATTTTGCTGCTTCGGCAGTATATTTGTATTAAACCCTTGATGAGTATTTTTTTTTTTTAATTGCATTTGATGAAGTTTTTCTTCCTCAAGAATGACAGCTCTGAATGTTAAGTTATGCTGCAGATAGTTTCACCCATGCTTAATTTTGTATACATGATTCTGTTTTGATTTCAGCAGGACTAATAACATCTGAGAATTGGTCATGTGCAGAAGTTCTTGCAGGCTTTGCTGAGTTTTATGTAGAGAAAACCATTATTTGAAATTGGCGGTTTTTAAATGGCACGTGCTTTTACAATCTAGGATCTATATTGAGACCTCCATTCTAAACCCAAGTTATTTTTGAAGTAAATCTTGCCTGGTGTACAAATTAATTCCTTGCAGTTCCAGTCTTCGATGTGGCTTTTGAATTAATTTTGTGGTATGTGAGGAGGGCAGATGGCATTTGATCCTCTTCCTAGTGCCCTCTGAGAAGAGTGATTGCTTATTCCTGGCCTGAATATGACTTCCATCATGTTACAGTTCCTGAGGGGTTGTCATGGGGAGGTCACTTAACTGGCGGACACCTCCTGATCAGGAGAGCCTGGCATTCTGCATAGCACTGAGTAGAGCAGGTAACATTCTGGAGCTTTGAAAGCTGTGCAAAGACAGTTTGTATTTGAATGAATATTCAGGACAGAGGCAATCTCTGCCGTTGCTTGGTGTGGTGTGTGGGCAGCTCGCACTGCTAGAGTGCAGGCTCGCAGTGGGTACTGTCCTGCTCCTGTACAGAGCTTGTACGACCAGGGGATTTGATTTTCTGGCTACTAGAGCTTCAACTGCTGTTGAAGCAAGCCTTTGAAAAATTAGCAGAATTAGGACTAGAGAATTCTCAAATTTATTTTCTGTTAATTTTATAATGAAATTGTAACGTTAAATGAGATCTGATTGTGTTTCCCTCTCCACTTAAACAAATCTGCAGTAGATACAGCATTTTTCCTTTTCATTCAAATCCTTTGAAAGAAGTGCAACATCTGTTACTTTTATTTATTTAATAGTCAGTGTCACAGTGGTTTGTGGCTCTGCTGAGAAGCAAAATAGTTCTGTCACTCTTGTCTCTCCTTTGCTCTCGAAATGAGTGAAGTCTAAAATTAGAAAGGAAATTAGTCTTTTTCAGTTTGTTTCATGAAAGATTTATCACCTTGCAGGGATAAAAAAGGTAGAGAAGATAATACATAATTATACCGATATCCAGCCTCGTTCTGTATTTTTTATGAATGAGCACTTAATTATAGTACAACCTTGGAGTACAGTCACCACTGAGAAGTAACCACTTGCATGCATTTCAGGTATCTTAGATATTTTAACTTCTAGATTAGTATCCTTTCATATTTTATTCATGAAGGTATATGTTTCAAAAAATAAGAGTCACAAATGTTGCATCTATCTCCTAGTTTTCACTTCCACTAAATTTACAGATTCCAGGATTTTTTTAAAAACTACTTGTGTTCGAGCATTTTTTTGAATCCATTCATGGAGCGAGCCTTCACTGGGACCAGAGCTAAAACTAAATAGCAGTCCCACAGATGAGAATTCCTGGTATCCCAACACTTTCTCCTTTAAAAAACCTCTCTATGTAGTTTATTTCCTAGGAGCTATTGATGAATTTAGATCTTAGAGTATTGATGGAGGGGGGTTGGAGGCTGTGTGGGGAAATGGAGAAACCGATCTGTCCTTATGGTGGTTCTTAAAGATAACAGAAGAGAAAGAATACAAATGTATGGCAGAACACTTCTATCAGGACCAAAATACATTAATTTCACATATATCCCTTCATTAATTGTATTTGGCTATAGACTGCTTAAGAAAATTCTGACCTGAAGGTAGTACTGCATTAAATAAATTGACCTTACTTTTCAAGTTTTATATTAGTGAATGAATATTCATAGGTTTCAAAATAAGGAGGCAAGGTTCTTAAAAACTGATTTCAAAGTTATCAATTTAACTTGCACTGCTGTTTCATTTGTATGATTTTCATTTTTGCATTGTTTTGTAATCTTTTTCACTCTAGATCACTGCATATAACAGGCGTACCTTTGAAACAGCGAGACACAATTTGATCATTAATATAATGTCAGCAGAAGGTACGTACCGAATGTAGCTGATTGTATTTTTAACTGAATCAGCAAAACCCTTTCATGGGCTCCTACTTTTGAAGACAAAAACTGTAAAATAGTTGTCTGGCGTTCAAACCAAATGCAGGGGCACAGGGGAGATGTAAGAGAATTTTTCCTGCTTTAACTCATTTTGGTTTTTTAATCCAGATTATTTCTGTCATTTAGGACTGTTTTTCTTCACTCACAGTAAAATGTTTGCATCTTTGTTTTTCATTAAACTGCTTCTAATTTTCCCTTGTCTTTTCAAAGGGACTTTACATGAAGTATTTCACTCTCTTTCTGCATGTTCTTTACTTTCTTAGTTCTGTGTGTGCCTTATGCAACGAACAGTTGTGTTGGCAGAATCAGAAAACAACCGGTTATGGCATATATGGACATTTGGACCTTCAAATTAGTTCTCTTTATCACATTTACATTCTGGAGTGTTGAAAGTTGGAATCCATGGCTGCTGCAGATTGGTTTTGACCCCCAGATTAGCATGGATGTTATTACATCTGTTTAATGAAGTTTTACCGAGACTCTTTTCATCCAGTCTGCTTCTTCATCTCTCTGTTGTTTTATAAGTAACTGAAGGTTTTCAGCTCAAGTAGCTGCTAATGGTACTCTCTGTTGAATTAAACATAATCACAGTAGGTTCAAAATGAGCCAATTCAGGCACAAGATTTTTGGAAAGGTGTATCAGTCTTAAAGTAGTATTACATTAATCATTACTCCAGATATTTTGAAGATTTATTTTTGGATTTATGGAGCTTTTGTTTAATGCAACACTCTTTTTCATCACAAGTAGATTTTCCTTTACCATATCAAGCGGAATTCTTCATAAGGAATATGAATGTAGAAGAAATGTTAGCAAGTGAAGTTCTTGGTGACTTCCTCGGAGCAGTGAAAAATGTATGGCAGCCAGAACGCTTGAATGCTATAAACATAACTTCAGCCCTTGACAGGGGAGGGAGAGTTCCACTTCCCATTAATGACATGAAAGAGGGGTAAGCATGTGTCAGTATGATGTTTCTGTTTCACTTTTCTTTTTGTTGCTGAGAAGCCTAATATTTTTTCAAGTTTTTTAGAAACTTTGCAATTGCTGTTTTATGTTTTGGAATTAGATATGAAAAGTTTACTCATGTTCTGAGCTTTCAGTTAGTATGAGTTTATTGTGTTAGATGCAACAGGGCACAGTTCCTATATATTGATGTTAGAATCCAAGGAATACTAATAAATTCCTTTAATTACAAACAATTCGGTAGTAAATACGATTTTTTTGTAATCACAGTTTTGCTTCTGAGCAGTCATTTGGCATGCTTTTCAAGTTTTTAATGCCAATGCATTAAACTCAAAATTTTGAAGCAAGTTATGGTAGAGGAGAGATTGCAGAGAAAGTTCAATCTCTGAGAGCAGTTAGCATGTAACAGTGTAATTTTTAGCTGTACTCACACTAAGTGAGTTAGTTATGTGATTCAAGAGCACTGTTGACTTTCTTCTGAAAATCATAAGGTGTCTGGGGAGCTCAGGTTATTGAGTGTAAACTGCTGGAGTGGGCTGTTTCCAGTTGTGATTTGTAACCATAAATACTGTTCTGAACAGTATTCAACTGGAAACTAGTAAGGATTCAGTGTCTTCAGAGATGGTTCTGGCAGTGCTTTTCCCTGGCAAAAGTGAAGATGTCTAGTTATTTTTGGATCATTTTAGGTATTTTGGTGTCAAATACTATCTAAGAAAGGGATGAAGGTTCAAAATATGAGATGTGTGCAGAAAATACTGGCTTTTCGAGAGCCCTTTTGTGTCTCTTGAATTTTTGAGCACATTTAAAGAAGGAAAGTGACTTCTGTACTAGCCAGAGTAATAGCAGAGTCACTTAATACAAAAGGCTACACTTCAAATATTTAGTTAGATAATGCCTGCTGTAACAAGAGGCAACTGTCACCTAATTTCTGTTTCAGAATCCATTGGTACATTATAACCTGGTGCAGCAGACTGCATTTTACAGCAGTGTTCCATATACCTAAATATGACAATGAATAATACAATCAGTGTAGTAGCTCTTATTTTATGTATGGTAATGCTAAATCAAGTATTAGGTTTCCCTTCAACTTTCAATATGCTTAAGCAAATTTTGTTGGCTGTGCAGAGCTACAGTGTGCAATCTTTCAGAAGAAGCTGAGGGTTAGCATGTTCATATCTGTATTAGGTTTAGCAATAAGTAGTCATTGTGAATTTGTTTTGAAAACATGGAAAGAAACTCTAAAAAATCTGTGATGAGTAAGATTAAAGATTTCCTTAAAACAAAATTATGCTATTTTAATACGATTTTCAAAAATAGTACTAATTTACTTACCTGAGGAAGCCACACTTGGAGCTGTTTGACTTCATGGAAATTGGCATCACTGATGGTAATGAAACATTTACATTAACAAGCAAACCAGAATATGTTCTATTAAGCAGCTAGGAAAGTCCTTTTGATTTCAGTATGTTACTTGTGTGCTTAAAGAGATTAAAGTATACTATGAAGGAAAATGATATTACAAAGTAATTTCAGTGTTTAAATAACAGAATGTTACTGGGTACCGCAATAATGTTTGGAAGAGTACATCGTTGTCCTTTGGGGATTTGTGAGACATGCTGCTGCTCTGTCATATCTCTTTCTGCAGTGTGTATGTGATGGTTGGGGCAGATGTTCCTTTCTCTTCATGTTTACGAGAAGTGGAAAACCCACAAAATCAGCTGAGGTGCAGTCAAGAAATGGAGCCTGTAATAACCTGTGATAAAAAATTTCGTACTCAATTCCATATAGACTGGTGTAAAATCTCTCTGGTGAGTTATTTTATTATTGCGTAAAAGTGATGTTTGTAGAAGTACAGGCAAGAGTTTTGCCAATCTGTTTAGACAACATTGCCAATTCTACTTAATTGTGACTGATATTTTTTTCTACCTGGCAGACACTCTTAAGATTGTGAAAGGGTTTTGCTATGTAGGCTAAATTCTGTTAGAGTTGAGCCCCAGTGAAACTGCTGTATTTGTTTTCACTAGCAGTGAATTCTATAAATGGCCAGAGAACTCCAGGGCTTAAAAAACTAAAAGTAATGAGAGGTGCAGTTCATAAATTCAGAATGCTGATACTGCTGGTTACACTTCCCTAAAAAGTGTGTTCATACATAGATTTTTTCTCAGATACTGATTCTACACTGACCAGTTAATACTACACTGTTAAAAATCTGTTCCTGAAAATTGTCTAAAATACATTTTATGATAAAAATTAAGTAGAAAAAGAAATGGAAGTAATGTTGACTAATTAAGTAATAAATACGAACATTTTTCTCAGTCAAATGCAAGAAAAATGATAACCAAACACTAGAGTATTTGCCATGAAAGGAGAATAATTCCCAGAGAGACTTTTTCAGGTTGATTTTTTAATTCTTGATTAAGGAAAATCAAGAAATAATACAGTATTGGAAGAGAATGTTGCAGATAAATCTGAACAGCAATGGTAAAGGTGTATAAAATAAACTTAGATGGTTGTTGAGCTGCTTCAGACATTACCCAGGAGGAAGCTGAAAGGGAGATGTTAAACACTGGATGGGAAAAACTTACTGAGTATAAGGAAAGATATTCATACACAAAATTGATTGGATAACTTCCAGTCTTTTCTGCCTGTACACTATAAATTAGGAAAGGTTCTGGAAGGTTGGAAAATACTTATTTCAAAAGAATACCGAGATTATTTGCTTTTTATTGGCTTTGTGTTGAAAAATTGTAAAAGGCCCAAGTGTACACAACAATACTTGCCAGCACCTGAAAAATAGCAGAAGGCAGCTAGTCTTTAGCAAGAACAAACTATGTCAAGTCTTCCTTTTCCTTCTACAAAGAAGAAGTAGAAGCAAGGTGGAGCAGCAAATGTTATTCCTTCTTGGTAAGGTTTTTTGATACTGTCTCACAAGCAAGCTCAGGCACATGGCCTAGATGAAGCTAGGAACTAGTGGAGAGCTGGTTGGTAGCCATAATCATAGTAGAACTGATAATAATTCCTAGCTATTCCTCATTAATAGTCAGATGATGGAATGTGCTGATTAAATTTGTAGTTCCCCATGAAAGTGAAAGGATCCAAAGGTGCATTGAAGGACATAATGGAATTCAGAAAGGTCTTGAGAAATTGGAGAAACAGTCTTGGACAACAGGATGAATTTTAAAAGAAGCAGCAGAGGAATAGTGCACTAATGCAAGAACAGTCAGCAATGCCCATGCAGAAGGAAAAGAAGCTGGTTAGGAGTACTTCTTCAGAAAAAAATGCCTGATAGTGGCAGTAGCTCATAAACTAATCATGAAGCAGCATTGTCACGCTGGTTTGAGAAAAGCAGAGATCACCCTGGGGTGTGTAACAGGAACAGGCTTTCAGAGGAGTGTTATTTTCTGCAGCATATAACACATCCTTCTGGAATTCAGCACTTGTTTGGGCAGTGTGCCACAGTAACTGAATTCAAACTGTCTTAGGGGTGTTTGCTGTTGCCAGCAGCATTTCTGCTGTAACCTGCTGCATGAAAGGGAAAGGGAGCCAAGCTTCCCTCTATCTAATCACAGTCTGCTTTTCACAGGGCAGGCTGAGAGACAGGAATTCTCCCCAGATCCATGGGCTGGAAGGGAGTTGAGCTCTGTTTCCCATATCCACAATTTAAACAAGTGATAGAAAATAGAGCCATCATATCCTCATCCTCCCAGTATTTATGAGGTGGTTGTTGACAGTTAGCACCCAATCAAAGAGTGGATTTAAGTTTGGGAGTCCCACATTCTGCAAGCATGGGCAACGTAGTGAATGCTCTCTGACAACTCATTCTCACACTGTGTGTGGACTTCTGTCAGTCACATCAATAGCCACATTTTTTTTTGTGCGTTGTTTCAGCTAAGCAGCCAGGTAGAACTCAGTGTAGCTAACATAAAAGATATTCTGGAATTAATGAGCAGAGAATACATCAATTAATTTTTGTTTAACAAACATATATATATATATGTGTGTATGTGAGTGCATTTGAGGCTCAGCAGGATTTCTAGAATTTCATAAAAATCTCTTCACCCATTGCCTAAGCTGTAATACAGCATTTTATGACATGAAGTGTAAATGATAAAGAAGTGCCCATCATTGGCAAGATTTCTCAATGAAAAGTCAGACAAAAGGTCAAGCATGTAAACAAATATATTTTATTTGTATTAATTATCTGGAGATTAATGATCTTAAAGCTAGCACTGATAAAATTTGACAGTAACATCTAACTGAAGATAACAAAAAAAATGGATGCCGAAAATTAAGTCATCTGGCAATGGCAGTCAAAAGCAATAGGAAATTTAGCAGCAAAACAGGTTTGTATTTCTAGGATCATTGGGTACAGATACACCCACACACACAAATTGTGACCAGGAATGCAGCTTTTGGAGGCTAATTGAATTTGTGTGAGGGAGACAATGAGTGGTCCTCGGCAGCTCAGGTGATGGCTCTTGATTTTTTGAGCATTGGATGTAAAATATAATATGAAGGAGAAAGAGGAGGAAGAACATTGTAGGTATGTGACTCTTCATTTTTGCCAACTTTATACAAGACAGGACAGGATTGTTATTTAGGAAGACTAGTAAGAAATGGATTAATTAATCAAAAAGAAATCAGAATCAGTTAATTAGTTTGCACTAAAGATGTTTACTGATTTTGTACTCAAATACTGTTTGTGTGAGATATGCCTACAATTAATCTGTAAAAGACATGGTATCCCTGTTGGGCACAAAAGAGAGTTACTTATCACACTGATCAGAAGCTTCATAAAATGTAAGCTTCTATTATTTAAAAAAAGTGGTTGGATTAAATTGTATAGAATTTGTAAAATGTGTAATATGGATCTTTTTATATGTTATAGTTAGTTAAAAACCTGCCTGTTTTTACATTCTGTTACTTTGTTATTTAATTGTCTTTTTTTTCTTCTTCTTTTCTTTTCCTGGGTATCAGGTTGACAATACAAAACAAGTTTCCACCTTTCAGGAAGTGATTCGTGGAGAGGGAATATTACCTGATGGTGGAGAATACAAGCCACCTTCTGATACTCTGAAAAGCAGAGACTATTACTCGGATTTCCTAATTACACTGGCAGTGCCCTCGGCAATAGCACTGGTGCTTTTTCTAATACTTGCCTATATCATGTGCTGCCGACGGGAAGGAGTGTGAGTACTTTAACATGCTAATAAGTAACTCTTGATTTTTCTAAGATTATAATGCATAGGGGGTTATTTGTTAGAATATCTCCATTCAGTTCATTATAAACATTTAAAACAGGCCAAAAGGTATCTGCTTGTAATACTGAACTATTTTACACTTAAGCACATGCACTAATCTCCAAGCAAGTGGATGTAGGGAGTTTAGTTGTTCTAGAAAGCATTAAAATACCTAACATATGCACGGAACTCCCTAAAATCTCGACACGTGCACAGCTCTCCAAAATGCACCCAGCAAATAAAATACTAATAAAGGATCATTGGCTCAGGAGAATATTAAGTAATTTCTAAAAGGCTAACTTTCATAACATAAACCTGGTTGAGGATATTAACTGAATTTAGACATATTATCAAAGAAAAACACATAAAAGGAAAGCAGCAAGTAACGTGATTTCTGCCATTTCTTACACAAACTACAATTTCATTTTGTCACAGAATTTATTTTAGCCAGAAGCTTGTTCTTTAACCTGCATTTTTCATTTCCCTGTGTGTGTGTCTGTGTGTCACCACTATCACATCTCTCTACGTGCGTTCATCAAGGCCTCATCATAAACCCTGTTGCAAATGCTGCCAAGTTGCATTTAGCAATAACCTTGTCAGCATTTCTACATCATGTACTGTTTTCATCATCAGATAGATTAATGTTCCAACTATCAATGCTATTATTTAATTCATAAATTTTGTTTTGTTTTTAGGGAAAAGAGAAACATGCAAACACCAGAGTAAGTGTCTTCTTTCCTGTTATTTTTCTTTTACCATTTAATTTTCATTCTCAGTAGCTTGTCATGCTTCATTCATATGTGTCATAATCTTCTTTCATTCTCTCTAATTCATGGTTTAATTCATAAATGTGAAAGCTGCTTTTAAATCAGAGTCTTGGCAAGGATAGAAGACCAGAATAAAAAGGGTTTGAAACTAAAGACTGTCAATTCAAAATAAAATAGTGCTGTTAGAATAAATATGTTAATATTCAATTAATACTCCTGGTTATTGGACTTTCCAACCTGTCTCTTAAAGGCAGTGAACAGGAGAAAAAATATCCTGGAAGGTATCCAGTGCCTATAATATGGAGTGTTTTAAAATTAATTTACGGGCTTTTATGAATCTACGATAAGAATCAGGAGTTAACCAAAACTGTAACTGCAGCAAATAAATGGGACACAGCCACAAACTGCACAGTCTTGAATCCTATGAAAAATATCTATTCAGATAGAAAAATTGAATGGAATAATTACTGCCTTAAAAAATTAAATAAATCAAATATTTAGTAATTTAACTATGAGAAGGTTGTAATTGTTGCACTGTAGTCTGTAGCATGCATCAAAGTCCTTGTACTATAATAATAATAATTGCAAAATTCTCTCTGTTTTGATAGAGCACTTAAAGTACGTTTTCACTATTTTATTTCCTTCTGATGCAGCATCCAGTTGGTGCACCACAGTGCTATACAGAAATCAACCAAAGAGCTCCGTGACATGTCCAAGAACAGGGAGATCGCGTGGCCGCTTTCCACGCTGCCCGTGTTTCACCCAGTGACCGGTGAGATGGTCCCGCCCCTGCACGCCGACAGCTACGACAACACCAGCATGCCTCTGATGCAGACACAGCAGTAAGTGCTCGCCCTCAGCTCTGGTTCCTAATGCTCTCCGTGCTGCATGACCTCACGGTACAGCCCAGTGCTTGTCCTCCGAAATGTGGTCATTATGGGAGGTTCAGTAATGACTCTCTCGTTCAAGATTGCTCTGATGTTTCATTTCCTGCAGGATGAAAGGCTTTCTGTTAAATGGCTGGCTTTCAGCTCGCAAGAGTCTTGGCATGGAACAGTTAGATTTTTGCATGTTTTGGAGAAAAACTACTTTTGACAGAAGAATCCATTAAAACTGTTCTATTTTAGACACCCTGTCTCCTGACCCGCATCTTTGGGGTTCTGGTATAAAACTACCACCAGGTTGGTGGTTTTATACCAGAAAATCCAGACTTTGTAAGTGGTAATTCATGTACCTGTCACACATGGTTTGTGTTTGAAACGATGACATTGAACAGAAGAACATACTCCATTACACAGAGAGTAAGTTGAGACTTGCCAAGAAAAATGCTCATGGCTCTCTCCCGATTCCATTGCTGCCACTGTTTCCAAGACAGAAACCAGAAAAATAATTAATTCCTGTTCCTTAGATTTCATTTATCAGTAACTTAGTGAAACTAGTGAGGCAGACCCAATGCTTTGCACGTGTTCTAATTCAGACCAGTCCATAGAGCTGTAGCAAAGAGGCATTTCTGAAAACGTTTGGTTGAGGTGCCTGGGGCTGAGCAGATCTGAGGCAGAGGTGTCAGAAGTGACTGGCATTTTCCAGTGCTGTGCTGTAACACCAACTCCAGCTGGTACCTCCTCCACTCGCAGGCCTGCATGGCCCTGGTGGTACTGGTCCCATGCCAGCTCTAACTCAGCCCTAATTTACACATGCTTGTCCTAAATTCCCTTCACAATGTAGATCCATGCTGCAGGAACGTTTTCTTCTCTCTGTCCAGAAGCTAAATTCTTCAGAAAGGATAGCTGTATAAATGATTCCTTGTACAAGTGCTGCAAAGTGCTCTGCCCCATCTGTTACAGCTTCTTCTTTATTCAGAATAGCAGTTTTTATGACTGGGGTGCCAAATCCTGTACCAAAGGCTTTCTTGAGTTGTACATAGGGTATTTATCTGCTTGGCCTACATTGTAACTCTTAATTCCTTTCTGTAAAAACACCTCTATCTGGTAGCTGTTAAAATAGACACTTAAGCAGGGCACAAAAATGCAATGTTGCCTTGATAAGTGAACCGGTCTGACATGTAGAAGGGACTGACTGTTCATTCATTCCACAGCCAACAACTAAGTTGCAAATGCTGTCACCTTCCTTCACTGTATTCATGGAATATGGAATATTCACTTACGGAAACCAAACTTTGCTGAACTTCAGAAACCCATGGTCACTTTTGTTGCCTCTGGCATTTCACCAAGTGTGAGCCTTTGAATGTAGCTGACAACTGAAGGAATAAGAACCACTTTAACACTAATTGTCTTTGTTTCATGGTCTTGACTAACTTTTGGACATCTGTATTTACATAGTGAAAAAAAGATTATTACTTCATGAGCAAAAGAAATGAAGTGTA
This sequence comes from Donacobius atricapilla, assembly GCA_013397315.1. Taxonomy (NCBI): domain Eukaryota; kingdom Metazoa; phylum Chordata; class Aves; order Passeriformes; family Mimidae; genus Donacobius; species Donacobius atricapilla. Next base: position 34,379 of record WBMY01006479.1, on the reverse strand, counting down.
AATACTGAGCTTTCATCATAATACACTTCAGACTTTGTATGGAAGCATTAAAAATATTAAATGGTTTTTTGTAGGAACCTGCCACATCAGACTCAGATTCCACAGCAGCAGAGTGCAGGTCAGTACTCAGAAAATACTGTAATTATTAAGTGACCAGCGGAGAAAAGTAGTCAAAATGTATACAGTCTGTGGACAGTGGAAATAATTTTCAGAAAGAGTAAAATGTTACAGAATTGTCATTCTAGAAATGTTTTTAATACATCAGTGAAAATTTTGGCATGGGATTGATTAAACAAGGAAGAAATGCTATGTTAGGACTCTGCATAAGAAGCTGGAATTTGGTTCTTCAGCTAACTTAGAAACCTCATCTAAATAATTTTCTGTTACATGAAGCTACAGCCAGATTCCCGAATCCAGTTAGATGGTTTGGATTCTGACACTTGATAGGAAATCTAAATTTCTAATTCCCACCAATATTAGTTAAGCTTTGAAGAAGGAGCTCTTTATTGCAGTTAGCAGACATAAAGTGTTGATACTGGGGAATCTGTGGTGAGGCACATCCATGCCTCAGGTTTCCTGTGTCATAGTCACCACTTTTGTATCATTCTCACAAATGCTCATGTACTGACTGAGGTCAGGAATGACCCATCAGACTGTGGACTAAGGCTGACTGTCCTCTCTACTTAGCATCTCAGGTTTGAGAAAACCCCACAGCCATGTGAGAAGGGGTAAGGACCACACAGGGGAAAAAGTAGAGGCCAAGTGTAATTTTTAAATATTCAAAGAGGTATTTAATCAAAACTCTAGGGAGATACTTATGTTTTGAACATAATATGGGAACTACAGCTCCAAGTGGAAGATTTTTTTTTTAACTTAAGAGTTACATAAGCAACTCCTTGTTTTCACTGAAAATCCTTCTTCTTCATTACTGCTTTCGGGGATTAAAGGAGAATTTCGTATGACAACATTTCAAAGATTTGAGGCAAGTATATAGTAGATGTTTCTCTCCATGTGGGTTTTGTTACGTGGAAATGAAAAACACAGGTATAAAAAGTCTGTGGTAGCTTTGCCATTTGTGTTCTTCATTGTACATATGCTGGAAATGGTTGATGACCCTGGCAGTCAAAGCCTTGATCCAGAGCCTCCAGCGCTGGTTTGGGTTGACATTTAGCACAGCTCTTCTCACTCAAATTCTTGAGAAGGCAGAATAAAAGTGTCACACAGTGCTGCTCTTCTGCTATGACTGTTTCTTTTCAAGAATTCCAGTCTGTCTTGCAGCAAATAAGATGCAAAATCACCTGGTAATACTGTACAGTGACAGCAGGGAGGCATTTTTGCAAAGATGTGAAATATAAGCGAGCACAGGTCTGTCACTTTTGAGTCGCACAGACAAACTGCCCTAAAATTAGATCTTAAAAATTCTCCTGTGTCTGTATTTTTTGCAGTACATTATTTTTGTACAATACAACTGTTCTTTCACATTCATCACAGCAGCAGCCTGTGACAAGCTCTGAGATATCCAGGAGGGCGGGTGGTGGGATGTATTTGGGACATTTTCTTCCTCTTCCCTTGGTTTATAATGACACCTTGCTTTGTATCTCAGCTGTGCAGGTGACCCTGCAAGGACTTCCTTGACATGATGGCATGTGCCTTTTGCAGCTTTGATAGGATATCCATAACTCCTCTCGCCAGAACATTAGATTTTTAGAAAGTTATGATTTAAAATGAAATTCAGGCACTACTAATATTTTTTTAAGTAGCATGAGTACAAACCTAGCAATCGATTTTGATCTGTTCAAGTAAGAAATTTAACAGAAATAGAAGACCTAAGGTCAAAAAACCTATAGAAGGAGACGTTAATTGTTAGATTTTCTTCCTTTCCTGTAGAAAACTCAAAGTAATATACTCAGGGAATTTAACATACTATCAGTCAAGCTGTGAATAAGAAATTTCTATTTTAAATCTTCAGTAGACCATCTTTAGTAATTTGAAGAGCAGACCATGGATGATAACTGTTGTCCACTTTGGGAACTATCTGAATCCCCAATAAGGAATAGTTCTATTTTAACGTTATATAAAAAGGCAGACTTAATAGCTGACATAATGCTTGACTATGTCACAGTTAAAAGTTAAGTGGGAAAGAATTGTGTGAGAGATGGTCACTCACATCTAATGTTTATTACACTGGTGAAAATTGCTACTGGTCTCCAATATGAACAGATACATTAGGTGTTATAATTGTCTCTCTGTCAATAGGTAGAATTCACAAGGACTGTTTAAGGTGCTTAGATGAAAAAGCTTATAGGTTATTCCTATAATGTAAAAGACTAAATACTGCGTGTACACCATGTACCACCTTCTCTGCTTTGTGCCTCAGCCTCCCTATGAAGTCTGTTAGATCCCAAATAGAAAGATAAATTCCCAGATAAACAATCTTTTCCCAGCCCTCTCCCATCCCAGAAGAATGCTTTGTCATGTATATGTTGTCTTTTGATCCAGGTTATATTTGTAGTGTTTCTCCAGTGTGGTTGTTGATAAAGGAATAATAAATACTATTTATGTGCTGTGCTCATACTTGACAGTTCAGTACTGTTGAAGCATCATGTGCCACTGATGCACTATGTAAATTCTCATCTATTTGCAGGTAAATGGTATTCCTGAGGAAAGAAAACTAACAGAAGCGAGGAATTTGTAATCAAAGAAGGCAGCAGATTGTCTCACTTCCTTATTTTTTCTGGCTGATGCATGAGTTTTTCTGGTGTATATTGTGCATGCCCACAGTATTATGATGCTTTCAGTGCCAGGAGTACAATCACTTCCATATAACTGATGTACTGTATCCTTTTGTACTTTGGACGTTTTTGACAATTTGTAAACACTGATAACTTTTTATATTTGTTACATTCATAAAGTAATCTTTAATGTATATATATATACATATATATATGTATGTGTGTGTGTATATATATATATATGTATGTATATATATATATATGTATTAATAAATATCAAGCTTTATTCTGTCTTGTGATCTCTCCTGAAAGTTTCAACAGGGAAATCAAAACTTCAGAGATTCAAAGGATTTCAGACTGTTAATGGGATGATATAATTACCTAACATTTGCACAGGGGAAGCAATAGTGTACAAGCATGAAAACTTGTGCAGTATGATAAGGCTCAGAAATAGTATTGCACATATATTACATATTAATTTTTTAGAGATTACCAAATACAATGAGCAAAGCTATTTTTGAAAAATAAAGAAGTAACCCCCCAGAGAAAATAACTAAAACTACTCATGATAAAAATTGGATTTCTGTTCTTTTGCCAGATGTTCATGCTATTTCAAAACTTGTAAGCAATAAAGCATTTAAAATCTGTCCATTCATTCATCTGGTTATGTTAGAAGAAACTGTTACAAACTACTGTAGGCAAAAAATTAATGTCTTCAAATAAGCAAGAGTTTAACTTGGTACAGTATACCTGGACTAACTCTTTAAAAACACTCTTTAATTTTTTTTTGTGATATTCCAAATAAACAGCCCCAATGCTGTTTATTTTTCACATCCTCCATATTTTTTTTCTTTTTGGAATGCAAACTGTTGTGGGAGAAGTAAATATCCAGTAAACCAAGGATTATATTTTCACATCTTAAAAAGGACTTAACTAAAGGCATTCTTTGCTGGGAGGTGGTTTCTTTGAGAGGCATTTGTCCATGCAGCTGAAAGCTTAGTAATATATGGACTTTGCTCAAAGGGTCTGAACTGGGGTTTCCATGTTTTTTGATAGACAACTATAATTCATCTATTGACACTTTCCACCAGATTTTAAATGAATTTCTGATGCTTTAAATTTTCAAATTTGATGACATCGCACAGGACTTCAGGGTCTGCAACTGTAATAGCTGACACCAAGAGTTCTTGGGGTTTTACCTCAAAGCATGGTATTGTTTTAAGCTGACACTTACTCTTTGTCTTTTTTCTGTAATATTTTCTCTTTCAGAAGCTGTATGCTCATCAGGACATTGCATTGTAAGCAGAAAACTGCGTCTGCTTTAAAATTGCTAAGTGCTGGCTACATTTCCTTAGCTGAGGTTCCTGAAGTCTCTGCTAAGAGAAATTTGAGTAATTTTGGAATTTTAAAACTGAGGATAAAAAGGAATCTGTAAAATTAGGTCATTTTGTAAAAAGACCAAAATAGTTGCTTTTGGTTTTGTGCTTTTTGGTTTGTTTGTCTTTTTCTCTTTTTACAGTTATGACCCAGTTCTGTCAAAACACAGAACCTTAATTTACGTTAATTTTTAAGCATCACTGATGTGTTTGTAGGCTCAGACCGGAATGCAGGATCTCTGCAGATAGAACAAGTCCTGAGCTGCTTTTGAGACTAATTTTGAGCACCAACTATGATAACTATGGCAGCAAAGTATATAAGCAGTGCTCAGTACATAGTACCTACTTGTATATTGTCAAACCTTTAGTATCAGTTTACAAAGCTGCTCTGCATGCTCAGCGCTGCGCACAGGATGTTGCAGCAAATCCTGCTGGTGGTTGTTAGACCAGGAGAGGTAGCTCAAGCTACAGGCATTCAAGTTGAGAAATTAAAGGCAGTTCCTGAAACAGGTGGAATAAAGAGCCATTCCTACTCACTTTCCAAGTGACATCCATCATGCTTTCCTACCTCATCCAAAAGATACCAGGGAAGAGACTTCACCACTTACTGTGCCTCCTCAGAGACACCCCCTCTTCTTTCCAGCAGCTTGGACAGCTATCAGTGAAAAGCGAATCACAAAACTGCACACTGAGGTTTATAGTAAATTAAACATTTTCATCTCTTACCCAAGCTGTAAAAAAATTCAAGTACAATCAGCATTTGGCTTCTGTTAGTTTATACTACTATTTTCAAATGTATCAGCTGTCAGTGTTTTGAAACCAAAATGAATGGAATGGATTTTAAATAATGATTTTTAATGCAACATAAGATTAAACTTTGTAAATAGTTCTGGGTGTCAATCATAGTAATTTCTGATAACTCCAGAATTACATGACAATCAGTGGATCTACCAGTAGAGCTGCTCCCACCTTATTTGTATTAGTGTAACAGTGCCAATATATTTAAGGAAATAAACTGTTACATATATGCATAAAGAATCAGTTGGTAGCAGTGGAGGCTCCAGCTATTTTGGAAAGAGTCTAATTATGTAAGTCACTCGGGTATTAACACGTGAACGGTTTTATGATTGAAATCTTCATTTATCTGAGGTAAGTTTAATAACAAATTATTTATTTTTACTTATTAAAATGATTACTTTGAAAGCATAGATTTATAAAGCTGGTTAAAGACACCTAGTGGCTAAAGAATTAGTAATAATTAAGACAGTAAATTCACAGCCTCTTTTAACATTACATGATGGCAATATGAATTGATATTGTATTAAGTTGAAACCAAATTAAACAGAAACCCCTACACATCTCTTTGTACATACATGAAATGTATCATCTAATAAAATGGAAAACACAAAGTAGTGAAGTTGTTGCCTGATTATTTTACAAAAGGATGCCTGAACAACATTGTTACAGATTTTAATGTCCCAGCCACAATATTGAATGGTCGGATCTGAGACCTGGAGTGGAGCCAACTGGCGATGATGCCTAAATAGATGTCCTGACTGGAGAGGAGGGAGAGGATGTGCAGTGCTTAATATCTAATGTGAGCACCTGAACTATGTCTCTCCCTGGTTAGAAAATCAGGAGCTTTGGGCATCACAAAATGACAGAATATGCCTAGTTGGGAAGGGACTCATCAAGATCATCCCAGCCCTGCACAGGACCATCCCCAGGGGTCACACCCTGTGCCTGACAGCATTGTCCAAATGCGTCTTGGACTCTGGCAGCTTTGGTGCTGTGATCACTTCCCTGGGGAGCCTGTTCAACCACCCTCTGGGTGGTGAAGACCCTCTTCTTGATAGCCAGCCTGAGCCTCCTGACACTTTAGGCCATTTCCGTGTGTCTTGGTCATTGATCACAAGATTAAAGAGATTGGCACTTGGCATGTAAGTAGCTCAAGTAGAATCTAAATTCTGTAACTCAAGCAAGTCTTAAAGATGCGCTTAGTTTCTTGATATTGCCAGACCAAAGAAAAGCCAAGTCAGTTCCTCTGCTTTCCTGCAGAGCTCTGCTGCAGAGTTCCTGGCAGGGAAAAGTATCCGACACCTCCACTGCAGAGTTCTGCTGAGGGCCCCGAGCTCTGGGCTGGCTTTGGCTACTGGAGCTGTAATTTCATCAGAGCAGGGACAGTGCTATTTACTGCAGAGCAATCTTCCCGCGTTGCATCTGCCTTGGTGTGTGATACAGTGAACTGCAGCGCAGCTAGAGACAAGCAACAGAGAGTTCTTACTTAAATGATGCTGCTCCCATTACAAAAATAAGCATCCACAGCACATTTATTTAATGTTTAAATTACTTCATATTTTTACATAACCTGAAAAGAAAATATATTTATCCCACATACAATAATAGTAAACAAGTGCATTATTTCAAACATTAAAAATAAATTTTTTAACCAAGTCTGTACAACAGATAAATAGAATTATATCTACAATAGTTATGTTGTGAAGAACAAAACAAAGATAATCCCTCAAGCTCACAGTTCCCCGTTGCTCATAATACTGGCATAGATGAAGGTTATGCTTGCTATCCCCCACTATGGTGTCCACCTACACCCTCTTCTTCAGTCACTCAAATGTATTGATCGATGAGGTTAAATTCCCAAGCATTGGAAGTAATAAGCACACAGGACAAACAGCTGAGTATCCTTCCAGTATCTTGAAAACAGCTGATAAGGCTTAGTAAAACTGCTGAATCTGGGGGAAGTAAATTATTTCTTTTTTGCTTTTTATGATGAATAACTGGTCATTCTTGAAAAGAAACTGTTTTCCACCACACACAAAAAAATAAAAATTGAAGTAATTATTTTCATTAATTTGTTTTGCATTCATTCGTAGCTGCAAGATTGAATTCAATGTTTTACCTGGGATAAGAACAAAAACATGCATGTGACAGTATATATGGTACAAATGAGGATTCATGTTGTTAGTAATCATACATAATTGCACATATGCTTGGAAAATAATATTGCGCTCATATTTTTGACTGCTAACAAATAATCAGCAGAAGAATAAAATTAAAAAGCCACTAGAGGTCAAACTATTACTTGAACCAAACCCACAACCAACCAAGAAATGTCCATAACTTCACTGATAAGTAGAATGTAAACAACAGCTTGTCACTGCCACACTGAAGGACTATTTCTTTCAATTACAGGGTTTTTGCTAAAGGAAAAAATTAGTAAGAAAGATTGGGTGCTGCTGAAAAGGATGGGAAAACTTTTCTCCAAACAGCTCCAGTCTCATTTCACTTGTGATTCTGAGACTCAACCATCTGCATGCAACAAAGTTGACCACTCAATCCCTCTTCCTCATGATACCAACAGGCTGACTTGCATCGTCTTAAATGAAAATGTTATTACAGCATAGAATATGGCACCAGTTCCCTAATGAGACCAAATTCAAGGTCACCTACAAACACAGGGAGAGGGTCAAAGATCACCATTTCCCTAAGATCTGATGGAGTGAATATGATGAGATTCCATCTGACTGAAAAAGTTTGGAGGGTCTTCAAAAAATTTCCCATCTTGAACTGAGTCCCTGAAAATTATTTGTTTCTTCACTGGGATTGTACACAGAACTACACACAGTTAAATGAATTAGTGAAAAATTTATGAAAAAGCAAACAATTTTAGGAAGAAAACCCAAACTCTCTTCATTAAAAAAAAAAATTGTCTCAGAATTCACCGTATTAGCTGAACACACCTTAAATTTCTAAAAAAACCCCTCACAAAATACTATGCAAACTTGTATATAATCTCCAATCACTGAATTGATGATTACTTTTTACTGCCACATGTAAAGGGTTGCACATAGCATGTATCACTGTTCCCACCCCGAGCAGTCATTCATCTGTAGGCAGGCAGCTGCCGCTCTGTCGAGAGCCGTGTCCGGCTCCCTGGCCACAGCTCCGGCCATGCCGGGCGCGCCGCGAGCGCGGAACCGCCAGGATCCCGCCGGGCGCCCACCATACCGCTCAGCGCTGCACGCTTCACACGTCCTGCCGAGCCACGTGTAAACAGCAATGAACATCCAGTAGAAAAGACTCGTTTTCACATGCAATTCTGTACAGTGCACTCTTGTTCCTCAGACTATTTGAGAAGGCTGTTTCCACACAAAATATGTACATATCCACTATATACATTTTCCACACGCTTAATTTAAATGTCTTCTTGTACCTCCAGTTGAGAATTTTTGTTCAGGCAGACACAAAAAAAAATGAAGAAAGTTTCGAAGTTAATGCCTTGACTGATCTTGCATTGCTGAGAAGAAGTGTAGTCCAGAAAAAAATCCAGCTATGCATAGCAACCTTTTCAGCAGAGTTGAGTTATCTTTAGGAACCACAATCTGTGCTAGATCATTAGTGATCTGAGAAATCTCATGTGCTACGCACACAAATATGAAAGTGCTTACAAGAACATTAAACATCGGATATCCAGGAATGAGCACCAAGATCCCCTTTGTGTCTGCTGCCAGCCAAATATGGTATTGGCAAATGAAAAGCTGAAAGAAAAAAAAAGTGTTTAACAGTACTAATATATGTAAATACTTTTACTTACCAAAAACATAATTATTATTATATTACTATAATATTATAATATTAATATAATTATTACTATTGCATCACATCTGCTCAAGTTAGAAGCTGTTTTCCACATGTCTTTGCTACAAAACAAAACCATGAGCTTGTTAAATCACACAGTGAAATGGGTGTGCTTGGCCCTTAACCAAATAGAGCTCAGGGGAGCATTGGATACATTCCATCAGAGCAGGGAAGAATCTGCCTCCCTCAGTTTCTGTCTCTGGTGAGGGTCTGAACTGACATGCCTGCAAATAAGAGAGAATGCTTCACCTGATGATGAATGCACAGCTCCCTGGAGCTGATCAGCACCTAAAGCCCACCAGGAATTGGAAGAGTGAAATGTGATCCTTGAAAATACACACAAAATCCTGTACTCCATATACACTGTATTGCAATGAGTTTCTCCTAGAAATATATTTTAGCAATATAATAAAATGCCACATTTAATATCACTAAACAGCAAATAAAATGGGAAGCAAGATAATTCCTACTGTTTCAAAATACACACTCAATGGAACAAGGGAACACTAGCATTAAGAAGGGGTTTATTTGTAATCATACATTTTCTATTAGTTAGAAAAAGCTTTCTGGGGCAAACACATTTATAAGTATAGTAAATATAATTCATGTAAATTCCTCAATGGACCTAAATTTTTATCTTCCAACTGCATACACCTCACAGTATACTCCAGCATTTAATCCCCACTCTCACCACCTTGAATCACCCCATCTCCTAAAGCAGCACAAGAATTAAGTTTGGTACTGTGACACTGCTATTTCAGCTGTGATTTTTAAGTGCAACAAAAGCTATAATGCTATAAGAGGTCAAACATGACAGCATGGTATTTAGTAAGCCAATAAACAGTTTCTCTATGTGTTATAGTCCAATCTAGACAATAACATCACCTTATATTTCTAAGTTTTAATTCACTGTACTTCCGGTCATTCTACTTACCTCTAAAGAAATTTTGCCAAACCAGGCGAAGAATGAGCTATACACAGATCGGACATATCCAGGAATGTTCCTGATGAGGATGAAAGCTAAAATCTTGGGTTTGTTTTGGTTTTTTTTTGGTTTGTTTTTTTTTTTGAAAAGGTAAAACAAAGAAAGTGATTGTGGATGACAAGCCAAACAAAAACATAAATGTATATCCATTTTCACTGCACTCAATGAAGTGCATCATGCATTAAAATTTCTTAAAAGCTAATAAAAATATAAACTAAACAAAAATCCATGCAGTTTATACTTAACAAAGTAGGTATTGAGAGTAAAAACATTGTACACACATTCTTACAGAATAGCAGGTCACATTTATATCTGAATCATGGCCTTGATGCTGACAGGTGTTAATACATGCTTCCTAGGCATAGTCACAAAACATGTTACACCATGCCAGCCTAAAATGAAGGTGGCCACAAACCTGAGTTAACCCTCAGTCTTTAAAGAGAGGGTGTCAAGATGGACAAAATAATATTAAAAAATTAAATGCCTCTTGCTGTCCCTCAAGAGAGCAGTACAAATTAATGAGAAAAGTAACAGGGCACAGAATGAGACAGCTGGGGTATAGTGGGGTAGGGGACACAGCAAGAGGAACATCTAAATTTAAGAAACCCACATGCATGGCTCTGTGGCCCACCTCTTCTCTGCCTGGAAGTAACTACAGGGTCCCATAGGTTGCTTCCTATACTAACTAATACCTCCCAAACACTCCTGCTTTTCTACATCTTTCCTCTCTTCCACAGCTTTCTTCTTTTCCAGGGAAATAGTCAGAAGTTGGGTTTGGACTTAAATGGTGCCTATGAAACCTACACTAAGGACATCCAGATAAATCAAAACCACAATCACAGTGTGCAATTTCAGTGCTTAAAGGCAATGAAAAACTGACTAATGTAGTTAAGCTCTTTTTCACTTTCAGATATGGGAATGAAGCCCAATATCTGATATTTCATGCAAAAGCACAAATATATTTAAAAACAATTTTTTAAAAAGCTCAAATAAGAAAAGACTAGATTCTATCACTGTACTCAAAAGGACTAATTACCTGCACCACAGAAACAGAAGGATGTAGCTCATTGCACTCTGTCTTGTTTTTACAGCTACTAGCCCAAATAGAGTAGGTCTAAAAGATATGAAAAATTAGTCTGTGTAGAAATTATATGTAACATTTAAAAATGAAATGAGTATGATATTTTGAATTGCTTTAATATTAGTTGGTTCACTAAGATGTGGAACACTAAGAGAAAAAAACTACATGACAACTTTTGTGTTTCAAATTCTTCTTTGCAACTAATGAATACTTATCTGATGAATAATTATTAATACAACTTTTTTATCAAAAATAGACAAGCAATCAAGTGTGGAGATAAGAGCTGTGTTATCTATCATGTTATTTCTATGATCCAATTTTCTTTTAAGCTCTGAAATCAACTGAAAGAACAATGATATTTTCACCTATATCTGGCTGAACAGAAAAATATTTTAGTGAGTAGATAGGTAGGGTTGTACAGAAAAACCTGACCAAAATATCTCCAGATAAAGATTTGATTTTTCAAGGTTTGTGGGATAATATTGATTAAACAACTTCAGAAAACTCATTTTTCAGATATTTAAAATCCTGATCATATTAGGTTATAATAGATACTTACCAAAAAGGACACAATTGAAATAAATAATAAAGCATTTGAAACTCTGTTGGAGAAAAGAGGATCTCCTTTTCCTTCGGATATCATCTGACGTTTCTGCAATGCCAGATAAATAAAAGCAAAAAGCATCCCATGAAAAACCACCTATAAAAGACAAACAGAATGCAGTTAATATTTCATGGCTTTTACACATACTTCAGGTATAAACTCTTAAAAGAAATGGTACCAGATAAAGTAGTTTTAAAGCTATGTTTGAAAAGGTCCTTTCCCAGATTTACGGAAGCAAACAAAACCAGACTTTCTACACAAGATAGTCATAAATGGCATTTTAAACTCAACTCAAAACCTACCAATAAAGAACCTCTACTAATGTTTCAGAGAGCATTAAAGACTAGACAATGAATTTTCAAGAATCTTTCAAGTTCTATTCCCCCACGTTGTAGGGTCAATGAAGGAAAGCACTTTCCCAGCAGAAAACCATTTAAAAATATGTACAAGAATAGTCTGGTTTGGGCACCAAGACCCTGATTTTAATGTTTTAAATGTTACTTTTAAAGAAATATGTCCTTAATTGATTCAACTTCCAAAAAGTATCATTAAGAAAGTTATCACAGTAGTTTTCCTTGTATTTCTGTAGCCTGAAGTGCTACGGATGTTAAATTTTTACAGTAAAATTTAAGAGAAATTACAAATCTAGGATACTTTATACTTCATTTTTTAGATCCAGAAGCAAATAAATCAACCTCCACCTTTTAAGCAAGGCTTTGATAGACAATTGCAGAACTAAAGTGGGTGCAGCTTAGTCTTTTACCAAACACTAGGGCAAACAAGCTTCTGTCTTCTCTGGAGGAAAGGAAAAGAACCCTCCCTCTTTCCCACAAATTAAAACATACACTTCAAAGACGAGTATGATTTTATGCAAATGTTACATACATAGCGATCCAGCTTCCACCTAAACCACCATTCATAGACATTCCCATTCAGTTCAAAACACTTGGACAATGGCCAAAATGAAAATATCTTCTCAAATGCACCCTGTAAAAGGCAAACATGGAAAAAGCATTAACACTGATGTCAACTGTATTTACCAGATTTAAATCAGTAACATGTTTAATATTATTCTCCCCTTATTTCAATAGCTACATGGCACTAGAAAAATAACAGGATTCTTTAGAAGCCTTTCCCCCACAAAATAAAAGAAAAAAACTTCTTCACATGAAAGAGAGTTTGAGTTTTGCCTCCCCTTAAGGTATTTGCACACCTTCCATTTTGTAATGCTCCTCGAAGGGAGACATCCACTAACATATTCATAAGGAATATGAACTCCACAGGTTGTGATAAGGAATATGAACTCCACATAAGGAATATGCACTCCAAGACTGCGGTTCAACAGGCTGAAAATCAGTGAGGGATTAAAACCACACAACCCCCCTGTAAAATCTTGGAGTGACAAACTCTGCCCTGACTTCTGTCAGCTCTACTACTGTACCACGCAGGGAGTTGCTAATTTAGCCTGAGAACCAACCTTTTGATGTGGTAGCAAAGCCAACACTAAGTCTCTAAGAGACACAGAACTTCATTATCACCATATGCACCGTATGCTGGCAAAACCCAGCACATTAAAAAGCCCCACTCCAAACCCAAAGCACAGGCCCTTGTATTTACTACACTCACAGCAGTACATTGAAAATATGTCAAACGTAACACACCGATAAGTAAAACACACAGTTGTGGGTTTTTCCAGCACCCACACCAATTCAAATATAAGAAGAAATCAAAAGGGGTTTTTTTCTTCTGTATTTATGATACTGGGGCAAATATACAAGTTATGAGCACATCAAAAAGTACAGACAGGTAATAATATACTCTTAGGTCATTAAGGCTATAGCCAGGATTTACAAACCTGAGAATATGACAGAAAATATATACATGTCAGTAAGCAAATCAGTTTCAGCAGTAAACCAAAGTGCCATAGGCAGTTCCCTGAGGAAGAAATAAATGAATCATTATACAGTCATTAATTTTTCAGTAGCAAACCCCAGGACACATTAAATAATAACTGCCAATTATTTAGGTTCGCTATGCTTTGTAATAGATCCATTCATAAATAAATGTTCAAATATTACCAGCAATATTTTGTCACTATCTACATTTAAATTTTACTTTAAGCCATTAAAATAAACATTCACAGCAATTGAAAAGCTATTAAGCCTAAACTAAGCCTCATGTCTAAGACAGGGACAAAATACATAAAGAAGAGAATTTAGGTGTTCAAACAGAAACACTGTTTTAAAACCTCTGCTTTCCCAAACACTCTGCACAGGCAGTCCTTATTTTGGGTAAATGTAAATAAATATATACATAAAAATGCCTGTCTTTTGTCATGTGAAACAAGTAGACTAGATATTATTAAACTTTGAGATACCAGTTCAACTGTAGGTCAGTAAGGACAAGTATCTTGTTGAAGCAAGCCTGAGAAACTCCTCAAAGCTGTTGACTGATATTATGCTCTACCCAAGCCTCAGCACTGCAACAGAGATCATCTCCTCCTCCTGCCATATAAATTGGCAGCTGTAAACAGGATCATAAACAACTGAAAGTCATCACTGAAAGATTCTCTAATTTCACAGTACACTATTGCTCTGAAGTACACAAGAGTCATTTCTGTTTCTGGAAGAGAAGTGCCTTTGTAGAAAAAGAAAAATTGAAGATACCTGCCTTTGAGATAGCTTGTAAAGCTACTCTTTAAGTGTATTTTTGCAGCATCTATTCCTGGTATATATTTGGTATATTTCTTTGTCATATCTTCAGGCTATAAAATGGGGATACTCCTCCATCAATAGGGAATGACAATTTAAGGCTCTTAAGGTTTTAGTTCTAATTTAGGCAAATTAAATAATAAGCATTTACCACATGCTTTACAGCTTTTTAATGAACTGTAACACATAAACTGGGATTTCATTTCAATTTTTATTTAAAATATTTGTACCACAAGACATACTTCTATTAGCCCACTTAATCTAAAATACTAGGATAGCAAGCCCCATGTTCTTATTTGGCCAGCTAAGGCAGATTTGGTGCTGAAGATGGACAGACACCTTGGCAGCGCAGAATGAGAAAGTGTTAAACACTCCATGTTCACACTGCAGCCCAGACACATGACAGACGCAGCTTCAGCAAGCACAGACAGTGCAACCTATGGTTTTCATTTCCATTCAGTAAAATTACAGTTCTTGGTAAAACAATTTCTGATGATCAAAACCTATTAAACAGTATTCTAATCTGACTGTAACCAGAGGCAGAGTTAAATCATCAGCTGTTACATTTTTCAACTGACCTAATTCACCTATGACAAACTGTATTTCTGTGAGTACCTGTTTGGCATATTGTGTAACAAAGAGACCGAGATCTACTAACAATGCCATTTCTGTATGATTAGCATTGTAGTGACTTGCAAATGTTTTATAGCAGGAAGAAAAAAAGAAATCTTACCATTTGCTTTCTTCTGGACAATCTGAGGCCATACAGCTAAGGTGGCATAAATGATCATAAACCAGACAGTGACTAATGGCACAAAATAGTAGAACTGGTAAGGTCGGTCCATCACTATGCACAGTACCACAACCAAGAAATTGAGACGAAATAAAACCTGGGGGTGCCAGAGGAGAAAAGACAGAGGATACGTAAACTGGGAGGCAAGGCTGAGAAAGATGAGGGCATGTTCCTTTAGCACTAGACAAAAATATCTGTATTTTACATCTCACGTGCTGATTGTATTTCAATTGAAACACAGATAAAGTAGCACAGGGAACAGCAGCAGGGCAGTGTAAGACTGCAGGCTGATTATGTGGTTTTGGACCTACCCTACCCTGCCCTACTTGGGTAAATTGCAACGAAAATAAGGTTAACCCAATCTGACTATTTCCTAGGCTGGGGACCAAGTGCTCCAGTTCCTGGATGCTGTTCATGTCTCTCTTTTTTCACCGCCATAGCTACCTGGGCTAGCTCAGTTAAAGCCAGGGTAACGCCATTACCAGGCTGTAAACATAGGTTTAATAAGCACAATGACCTGAGTTACACGACAATGTAAGACTTAACAGCAATAAAAGAAAAAAAAAAATGGAAGTACTACTGCATGTGCTGCAAAACCTAGGAGGGAAGCCACAAAACCAGGTATGTTCTCCAGTGCTGTTATGGTGTGAAAATTAGTTTTCTTTATTAATAAACATAGGCTCCAATACACTGTCTTTGGAAGCCCAGCTGGGTCATTACTTACAGATTGCTATACACCATTAATTGCTACTGCAGTGGAATCTCCATTGCTATTTATTAGAAAATATTTGTCTTGATATTTCAGAGTGTACGTAGTTGCATTCTTTACATTGTAAGTATCATTTATATGGTTTCAGTTTGTATTAGATAAACACTACCAATTAAACAGATCAGATTACACAGACAACATTTTTATTGTTTAAACCTTGGTTAAGCTATCTGATATCAAATTATTTAGAGTATGGATATATTATGGATATTATGCTATTGGACAAATTCATTTATAAAAATAGTAGGGAGATATTCTTACCTGACACACTCTGTATACACCGAAGTCACCTTTTATCCAAAAATATGAGAAGTGCCCATAACCTGTTTGAAACAGATACGCAGCAACCAGGACTCGAATGTGCATATACACAGGCAAAAACTGTTGAGAAAAATAAAGTACCTTTTATAAATGTCCATGTAAATATTTTTGCCTTCCTTTTCCCCCTCTATTTTATGCTATTTTGCATCACAGTAAATCGGATTTAACTAAGAAAACAAGCACTGTGGTACATTACCCTGCTTGTTACCAAGCTCTTTTGGTGTCCTAACCTCTGATGTTAAAATCAATTTTTTCTATTTATTGCTCTACACTTGCCATATTCTATTACTAGTTATGAGAGACTTATAAAGGGCTCTTTGAAAGCTCACCTTCAGCAGTTTCAAGTTGTTAGCAATTAAAAATAAATCAATGTAATATCCTACACAGAGGAAACACTTTTTTCACTGGACAAGTAATGTATATAATGATTTTACCAATCAAATCTACACTTGGAGAGAAAAACTAACTCTGCTAATACCATGTTTAAAACTACAGGAACAATAACATTACTTATTCATTCTCTTCAGTTATAATGCCCATTTACACAATCTTTCTTTCAAAATACCATACCCAAATTGCATTGCCCCTGAAAGTAAAAGAAATTCAAATCACTTACAGTGCTTGCTCCAGAGATATGATAAATCAAAATAACAAGTTGCATCCAGCCCTTCCATTCATCAGTCTGTTCTCTATTTAACACTTTAGTCTAATGTAAAACAAAACAAAAGTGTTGCTATTCCAAAAAGAACAAGGAATATCTACAAAATGAGGAGGAAAAGTTCAAAACAATAAACCACTTTATGGGTAAATGCGTCTCAACTGTAAAAGTCTTGTCTAGGGGGCACAGATTTAACGTGACTTAAATTCTCTTTTAACTGAGATCTGATCCATTTCAGTTTGAAAGAGTGAGAATTACTAAAGGGGTGACATCCATATGGCTTCAAAAAGCCTTTGCATCTAATTCTATGCAAATATAATACTGCTTGAGAATTCTATGTAAACATTATACTGCATTTTTTTGCAGGTGAATTATACTGACTTTGAACAATTAACCTTGAATACTTAGAAACAGGTTATTTTACATACAAATTGGGAAAAAACATTTTAAGTGGGATGTCAAGGTGATCATTACCTCTTTGGTATTTTCAGTATAAAATACCCCCAAAACCAAGATATAGGCGATTGGTATGAAGAAAGATGAATGTGTGTAAAATTTATTTTCCTTCATGAAAAGATTTGCTCTGTCACATAGATAAAAATAGGTCATGATTAGACCAAGTTTGCAAAAGCAGTGTAAGAGCATTTCTAAAGTAGAAACATGAGGTGTGCTGATGGCAGGCTTCTTCTCCTCTCCACTTTCCAAATCAGTGCATGATTTGTTCTTCCGATAATTATTCCGATGAATTAAGCTGATAATTAAATATCCAATAATGGACAAAGTAAAAAAACAGAAAGCTATCTTCTGTATCAGAGTGAGAGGAGGCTGAGGCTGGCAGCAGGAGCCATCAATGGGCTTCATTATTTTATTGCAGTAGACATTCATAAGAATCATTGCATTCTGTAAAAAAAAAAAAAAAGCAGTTTTGGTAATTAATTTCTAATAAAAAAGTTAACATTTCCATAAAAAGAAATTTTCTTCTGCATCATGTGCGGACATAACACATGCAATTCTCCCTTATCATTACCAAAATAAAATCTTCCAGTCCCACCATATACCCAGTTGCATTCAACAATCCAGTCAAAACACTTCTTCCAAACAACAAATACTTGAGCTCCTAGAGGTAAGCAAAAATGTCTAATCTTAGAATAGGAGGGTTCTCTCTATTGGCTGCAGATCTATTAATGAAAAACAACTCACAAACTTGGGTTCTGAAGAAGCACAGTAATGCAAGTCTCTAAAACATGACAGTGAGACTGAAACACGTGGTAAGATGACATTTAGTTCATCCAGTACTGCAAGGCAACTTAAATCTACAAAGCAATGGGACCAAAAATCACATAATGGGAGAGCTCTTCCACAAAAAGGGCAGGCTGAAAAGCTCAGAGGGGCTCACTGCATGCATATACATATTGGTCAGTAAGAGAGAAGAAATAAAGTCAGAGGCATTCCATGCAACCAAGGAGGTCTATATTGTGTGTTTGTTATCATCTTCATGCTCCTTACCAAACCTAATTTTCTGGACACACAGGGAAAATTTAAGACTTACTTCTTAGCACTGCTTTACAAGTCATTACCGCCTTAACTCTTTCATACACATGAAAGCATGCAGGATCTAAAAGATCTAGTGGATTAAGAGCTATTTAAAGATAGTTATGCACAAATGTGTTTGCTATTATGTTTTTTTAAAATGCCTATGAAACTGAGTGCACTCCCACCCACCAGAATCTTCTGAACAAAATTCCCTGATAAATGTGGTCTTCATTACATCCATACTGTTTGCAGTTTCAGAACATTCACTTCAGATCTTGTTTTATTATTAACAGTTTTAATGCTGACCAGTGATAAAGACACTTACTGTATCTCTGCTTGATTCAGGGAGATGCAGGCCATCTGCAGACTTCATGATAGTTTCTTGTGCTATCAATTTTGATACACTGAACACTTTAACTTTAGCTTTGGAATTTCGGGAGCTGCTGTTCAGAATACGAACAGCTGCTTCATTATAAGCATCTATTTTCTCATTAGTGATCATTTTCCGACTTTCACTCAGCATATCTTCATAAACGGGATCTACATTTGAAAGGACAAAGAATGAACACAATAATCTTCTACTTATCAACAAGTTTCCTTAGCTCAAGTTGCATGGGCTACTTTCATTTAAGAGGTCACAGAAAAAATGTACAGCAAGGAATAAATAACTGCTACAGTTACCAGAGCTGTTTATCATGAAATATTCTAATCACCGTTCCCTATTGCATATGTAGCTCTGTCCAGAAAGCTCTGGCCAGAAATGAATGCTTGCTTAATTTCTCTGAATCCAGGAAAAGCACGTAACGCTAGAGTGCAGAGCTGCTTATGCTTTCTCTCAGTAACGGAATCTCCCAAGAAAAGATTCCAGTGGAAAACGGGCAGAAGACAGGCAGCAGAATAGACATATGAAAAAACAACAAATAACTTTCTCAAACCCTCTTTTCTTTCTGTGGAACAAAAAATCAGCTCCTCATTTCTCCTAAGTCATAGACTGTGGGCTCAATATTTCTGAGCCTGGGAGAATTTTAGCTTACTAATCATTGCCAGCTCTTTTCCCAAGGGAAAGCTGTCAACAGTTTTCTCTCTTCAAAACATCTCTCTCCGTTTCTCAAAACGGGTTAAGTAAACAGTGTTCCCTTTCCCATAACAACTGTCCCCAGGTGTTGTTTCCTATTACTTAACCAATGGAGAGAAGTGTCAGTCCAATGGACCAATAATATACCTTTTTAGCACAGCATGTTATAAAAGAAACTGTTGGACTTGTAAGAAAAACCTTCTTTCTCTTCTGACAACTATATGGAGTCAATCTATTTTTGCGTCCTACTGTGACATCAGGCCATAATCATATTCCACTTGCTCCTGCTGATTCCAGTTTAACTTATGGCAGAATCTCAGCTTTACAGAAAAAAAAAGGTCGACTTAATTGCTTACAGGCTTCAGAAATTATGGAAAGCTTAAAAAAAAGTGATACGGGGTTCTAGATCAAAAGTTCCCATGGAAAGCTCCTGCTGTGACACACTCTGTGAGATGCAGACTGATGTACTTTAGGTACCTCATGCCTATGTTTGAATAATCAATGTCTTGACAACTCTGGACAGACTGCTTCTCCTCCTACTTTGGCCATTAAAGAGCTCAGAGATTGCATAAATGGACAAGGTCCTTAGCAATACCATGGTGGGACAAGTCTGACAGCCAACTGCTCTGGTATAAATAAACATGGTTTTGAAAGGAATGGGAGATTGATTTGTTGATTCAGATTTACCGCTAGAACCATCTTTGACAGGAACTTGGATGTGACTGTAAGGGTACAGCTGGGTATATTGCAAACAGGGCTCAAAATATACCTGTGTTTCTAACTAAGATGATGACAATCTAAAATGCTGTATCCTATGGCAGAGAAAACAAAAAAACATTCTACCTATGGGTTTCTTGTTCAGTTTCACAGAAATACTTTAGTTTTAGTGAAGAAAAGTAAAATGTAAGCTTGGTACCATAATAAAAATCTCACTAACTCATTGTGAGCCATGATTTCTCATCACAGTGTAGGAGAAAAAAGTTTCATTCTAGAGACTTAAATTCTCCATGTTCCCTAGACACACACAGAGGACGCACTTATTCAACCTCTTCCATTACAAATATAATCTGAGAATTCATTTGAACAAAACGATAGGACTACAGCTGTTTTATGTACCTGTGTTCTTGACTTCCAGGAGGTATGTATGGAGCACAGAACAGGGAAAATAGATCTGTCATGTTGAGTCTGAGAGTAAGCTAACAAAGAATTAAGAGTTCATAATGCAAAAGTTTTTCCTGCTAAAGCTTTGAAATCTCCATCAGTAGTAGCAGCTGTTTAGATATCAGCTTAGTTAAGATTGCAAGAAAGGAGAGACTGAAGTTCAACCAGCACTTTTTCAATCTGCAATTAAGCAGGATGGATTAAATTTTCCATATCCTACAACATGATTCAACAGACAGTGTGGTTAAAAATTCTTACCTACTGTTCATTACTTTACCTTGTAAGACCCAGTAAACATCACTACTTATTGCTAATTTTTCCAAAAGAGGTGCAATTGAAGTGATATTGATTTTATATTGTGCAAGGGCTTCGTTGCTGCCATTGTGAATCTTGATAGACCACTGGAGAAATAAAGAAATAAATTCAGAACCTATATGTCTGAGGAGCCTTAATTAATTGATTCCTTTGCTTTATTTGTAGCTATTTTTCATTACTTCTATACAGCTAGATTTCTTCAGTTATCTATTCAAAAGTGCTAAAAAAATTCTTTTGTACCAAGCAGCTGTCCAGAGAGAGAATTATATTCAATCACATCATCTAAATACAGAGAATTTAAAATTCAACCTATGTGTATATTTGACTTTTCATAAATTAAATGACACAAGATGTTTTTATTTGAAATCTCCTGGCTTTATCCAACAATGAAGTAGCAAAGCCAGTCTCGTTACTGAAAAATCTTGGCCAGTTCAGTCAATTCCGCTCTAGAAAAACTCATCACAACAAGTGATGCATGCAAACAAAACTTGATGGTGGTTCCAATACTGATCAAGTTACACTATTTCCATCTGTTTTGCAGATGTCCACACAGGGAAAAAACCCCAAAAAACCAAACAAGAGCCATTTTAATTTCTGGTTTTATCTTCTATAAGAAATCCCTGGGAGAACGTTATAGCCACACAAGAATTCCTCCTTATTTTTGAAAATGATTTCCCACACTGTATGAAAAATGGATGCAGCATTTTTTTTAAGTGTTACTGTATCTCTACTGACTTAGTAAAAACTAAAAAAAGAAAAACCAAGACAATTAGCCTAAATGTAGCAAACTCTATTTATCTCTAAATAGCTACATAAAAATTTCATCAGAAGACAAGTACACTGATTAACGCACTTCCTGAAAATATTATTCAATATAAATTAATACTTCCTGAAACCAAATAACATACAGCTGCTCTGAGAATTCACACTGGAAAAAAAGAAGCAGTTTCTTCCAGCAGCTAAATACTTACTCTTGAAACACCAACATTATTTATCAGACAGTCATAGCAACACGTTCCATAAAACAGGAAGTCAGGAATTAACAAGCAGAGCATGGCAGTAACATTCTCAGAGAAGCTCCTTTTCCGAAAATAAGAAGCAACTGACTTCTGTATGAACTGGGGTTCCTGCAGCTTATAAGACTTTATTTCTATTTATAAACTGTTATGCAGCTGACATCTGAAAACAGACATGTCCAGGCCAAAGTAGCATGACCAACCCAAGAGCTAAGTTAAAAATACAGGTGAATTTCAAAACACAGCGAAGTCCAAGAACACATACCAGTTTCATCTAGCAGCAGGTTACCACACTAATGTCAGCTATGGTGAGGTTGCTGATGTATCTGATTTTTAAAGCTTTTATTTTTTTGGAAGCCCCTTAAAATAGGGGATGTTTACCTTTGTCTAACTCTAGATATCATACTAAATGTTTTTATATAGATGTACTAGTGGTAAAAAGAGCAAAGCCTCCCCTGCATATTGTTAGTTTCTATCTCCTGCTGTCCACAAAAGGCAACAAGCTGTGGCTAATGTATACATATGAGTAAGCGGAATTATTTAGCTAAGTGTCCTGTAGTTTTGCAACCTGACCTTCTGCATGCCAGAATATATATTATCCATATATAATGGCATTTTCTGTATGAAATACAATGACTCATCCAAGTAATAAATGCTACAGTCTCAGTGAGTAACTATATTCTAGGCTAACTACAATTCCTAAAGCTCAAATATTTATGTAGCTCCTACAGAGAAAGGAAACTTAGGGATTCACCTAAAGGAAAAGTAGAATTTTTGATGCCTCAGGGAATGTGTGGAGGTCAAGATAAACACATGACCTCCTCTTAAAACTGAGGAAATTCATCCTTAGATGGGCATGCCCAGAAGTTTCCAGATTGGTAGAGTGCCTCAACTGTCTCTAAACCAAATGGCTTTTGAAGGATTTTAAACACAAGACATTTTCCCCCTTAACAATTCAGTTGGTATGAAAATAGATTAGTTAATACTTTCCAAATTTCAATTCCCAAATGTTTGGAAGTAAGGGACATTAAATGGGGAAAATAATGAGATGAGCTTTTGGTTGACTTGACTTTGTTACTAGAACGGACCAATTAAGGGGGCCTGTTGAATTCCATCCCTGGAAATTTTAAAGAATTGGTTGGCTCTTGCCAAGTGCAACACAGGTAGAAACGTCCTGCCTGGCAGCAAACTAGTAATGTGCTAGGACACCTCTTCTGGTACTTGTCAGCCCTGCTTTCTGTGATGCTGCAGCGCATAGCAGCGGTGGAATCCTCCAGTGCAACAAGATTCCAGAACTTCAACCTCTTTAGTTGTTGAATTATCCATGTAAAATTTTTACCCATATATATACATATATACATGTATGTATATAGAAGAAATATGTGTGGTGAAAGAGACCATCCCAGACTGGGGCACGCTCAGAAGTAGAATTTTGTGACTGAAAAAGGTGTATTAAAAATACACCTCAGTAAGCATGCAAATACTTTATCCATCTTTTAAAATCAATAATCTGATTTTAACTAAATCCACTTTATTAGCTAGGTTAAAGCAAATTAATGCTTATTAGCCAGTATTGCTGACAAAAAGTGAGTACTGTACATCACACAGCTATAATAAATCATATCTGATATTTTCAAACTACTTTTTGTAACAGCAAATTTGCTGAGAATAGGTATTTTACTATAAACTGTGCTTAACAACTTGATCATGTAACCAACTTGAGAACATTAAAGTTATCCTACAAGAACTTCCTTCTTTACTAAAATCCCCTATATATGTATAACTTACCGTGGCAGCTCCTACTACAATTATATGAGGTTTTGCCACAGAACCCTAAGAAACAAACAGACAAAAAAGGAATTATTTTTAAAATATTCTTAAATTATGCTTATTATTAAGACTCATATTTTTAATTAACTGTGGCTCCCTTGTCCATCAGCTAACAGCTACAAAAGAGTAGATTGCAGATATACTACAGAAAACATGCACCTGATATATACAAGATACCTGAATTTTCATGTAACAGAAACCACAAAAGCATGAAGTATCAAAGAAGGACCTACAATCCTGATCAATTTAGCAACATAAGTTCTCTTTAAAAGCTTCTCCTAAGGACAAGTAAACTGTTGATCCCATTATTGAACTTTTTATTTCAGTCTCAGCATTGTCAAACACCTGTTAGAGCTGCTGCACTGACCATTGTCACCCCAGAGGTCTGGCAGTTCTATGCAGGACAAAGGCCAGTGTACTCAAACACAAGAGCACAAGGAAACAACCAGTCCTGAGCACCTCAGTACCAGTTTTATCCTGGCACAGCACGGAAAACCAGCAGCTCTCAATTTTTGTAGTAATCACAGAAAAAGAAAACTAAATGATAACTTCAGCTATCCTGATGGAAGGTGTCGTGCAAGCATGATCAAGAGGATAGCAAAATAATCACTGTGAGCTACTACTGAATAACTCCAGGCTATTGAAAGGTCAACAAAGGAAGAAACAAGAAAACAAGAAAACATTAGCCGCCAATCTGTAAATGCATTACTTGTTGTCAGAGTTACACACAGAATAACGACAACCCGCATCATAACTGAAACACATAAAATAATTAGTATGTTAATTGAGAGAAACATTGAAAACAAATAAAATCAAAGAATTCTTGACTTTGCAAATTACCTTTGCCCTTCACTCTGAAACACTTAAATTAACATATATATAAAATCATAGAATATCTCAAGTTGGAATCGACCCATAAGGATCAAAATATTCAGTCACATTCAAGTGGAGTCATTGCAGCCACAGAGGAAGTAAAACACCAAACCAAACTGAAAATGTTTTAGCTCTTAATAGGATTAACCTGCTCCTAGGAAGTAGGGTTTTTCTAGTTTGCTTAGGGGTTTTTAAGGTCCCAGTGATACCATCCAAAAACATATACACCAGTAACATCCCCTTTTCACTACTCTGAAATCATATTATAGGTCTCTCAAAACAAACCTCAGTCCAAGATTTGATACGTTGCCTCATAGAGCCATTAACTTCTGGATACCACAGAAAATCCTGTAAAATAAAAGTAGAGTTACTCTGCAAGCTTAAAAGACAATCAGTAGACTAAAACCAAAAAATGCAAAAAAACCAAACTAATTGCCATCAATTCAACTACGAAAGAAAAACATTTGACTCAGAGTGTGATTTCCTTATAGTTAGCATGAAAAGCCCGACATCTTACTCCAGCATGAAAAACAGAAAGCAAAGGAAAAAACGGGGAGAAGAAGCTAACAAACCCACAAAACTTTTCCCTCATGAGAAGCTTATTTTTATTTGTAGTTTAGTGGCTGGAATTTCACCAAGAAGGTAATTTTTTAACGTCTGCCAAATGGGATGTCCTTGGGTTTCTAAAGCAATCTGGGATAAATCCAAGGTCATATCTATAACTCATTAGTACTTGTTTTTTGCTCAGCTTTTCACATTTTTACCAGCAGGTTTTCTTTGTTCCAAAGCTTAAAATAATTGATAGCATGAAATTATAATTTTCAAACAAACCAAAACCTAGCAATTTACCTTACACCTTCCTTAATTATCAGCTGTTTAAATCTATTAGTGTCATGGCTATTAAATATATCCAGCGTTCTTTTAGATGCCAGGTGCAGTGCTCAACTTTCATCTAGAAGGACAGTCTAGACCAGTGCTTTTATGTCTCCCAGGGAAAGCCATGACTTCCTAGCATTTAGTTACTCCTTAGGACAGCACTATTGAATAGTGCTAAAAATACAGGTTGAAGGGAAATGGCAGAGACCACACATGCAGAAACTATTGTGAGGAAACTTTGTAACAGGACACTGAAACGCTATCAGCAGAGAGGAAATCTCTATCTTCCACTCCTCTGGATTGTTACATTTTGGTAGTTCACTTGAGTACTGTCAATTCCTTATGTGGCTGCGGAACCTGTGAGCAATCATGCAGCCTGCTGCAGTGGCTGAAGGACAGAAGAGTTACTGCTATGACTAGAAAGGGCAAAATTAAACTCTTCACTTGTTCCCAGTAATTTTGTCTTTTGATGGTCAAGTATTTTCCACATTTGGATTACTGGGTCGCAGCCAGTCTGAATAAGGAAATTCAGCTACCATGCCAATAGTGTCAAAGAGCAACACTGCATCAAAACAAGGAAGCAGCAGACTGGGAATATATTAACTATCAGACATCTCCCAAAAGCCCAGAGCTGCCATCTCAAATCTTAGTGGTTAAGGAATTTTGAAGATATGATCCTGTCAGGCTAGCCCAATGCAAATCACACTGCATCAGCCCCTTCGTCCCACCTTGTGCCGTGTCCCATCTTTTCCAGCATTCCCACAACCACATGAAGAGCAACATTTGACCTGATCAAAAAGGAATCCTACAAAGTAACTTTTTGGCTGAATTGATTCCTGAAACAACCCACTCCACAGCTTACCAGTGCTAGCTACAGCACAAACACAGGAACATACTGGCAAGGCCGAGAGTAGGTCAGCACATGCTTAAATTGCCATGGGCTCACACCCTAAAGTGTTATTCTGTGCCCTAAATCTTAACCATGTACACAAACAAGTACTGAAAACCTACATTCAGACAGCTCAGCAAACACACTGCCTCTTTGGTTTTGGTGAATAGAGAATGAGTTTTCTTCAGGGCATAAATAAATACATGACTAGCACAATCCCAGCACTGCTGACAGCTGTCATGGGGAGCAAAGAAAGCTATTGAGGACAGCATGTCCATTGCCAGGGCAGAGGAGAACAGAGTCCTTCAGAAAAACTAGCCTCAAGTACTTTGTTTTCTTTTTAAAAACATCCACGTTATAATCAACATTGTGCTTATTTCTCATGCAAAAACAGGGGAAGGAATACTTGGTGGGATAGCATAGAAAGCTCTATGGCAATTACAATTACCAAGCCAAGGAAGACCCAGATACGTATTTTTATAGCATGAAAAGAGTAAACTTCCTGGCAAAAGGTGTGCTTGGAAAGGCCAAATTGTAAGATCTGACAAAAATTATACACAATTCCAGAGCTTATGCCCAAAACTAAGCCACAATACAAGTACTCCGTGCCAAATTCTCTTAAAATATAGATTGTTAAAATACACTGTGAAACATCTGTGAAATATTTATAAAGATGTTGATGGTCTTAACCTTCTTTTAACTTTTCAGCTCTGACAGCATTTTCAATTACATTATATGAAATAATAATGGGATTATGGTTTGCAATTTAACACTAGGTAAAAACTTACCACTTTAATTGAAGCAGATTTATCTTCAAATGGGATATTTCCATGCTGTCAAAAGAAATTCAAAACAATAAAAACAAAGTAAGAAAAACTTTCAGAATGAAAACAAAATATTTACGTATCTATGCTAACTTGCTCTCACCCAATATTTATCTTCAGTGGAAAGGATCTTACTTGTATAAACTTGTCAGTGTACTCACACAAAATATTTACGTTGCTTTGTTGATAAAACAAGCTACTAAAATAAACAAGTATTTTTCCTGGAAGCAATCTGGCCAACAAAGTCTGAAATGCTTTCTGTTCACTCTATTACTAAGGTATCAAATACTTTCCTAAATTTAGCCTCCCAACATAAGAAAAACTTAAGCCTTTTCCTCTTTCTTTTCTTACACTGTCTTTCTCCAGCCTTCCTTTTCATCTGCCCATCTCCTTTACACAAAACAACCAACAAAGTTTTAATTAAAGAATAAAAAAAAAAATCTCAGGCAGAAATAAAATCTAGAATGCATTATTAAATTTTCTGACTGAAAACTGTAAGAAACCAGAAAGGAAGGAGTCAGAGATGCATACACAATACTCCTTTAAAATTATTAAAATACAGTATTCATTTTGGTCCTGGTCCTTCAGAACAAGTGTACTTCTCTTCTTCAAACTGAGATGTTGATTTCAATAACACTTCACAAAAAACACTCTCAGCTCAAAATCCATTACAGCACTCTATCATCTCACCATTACTTTTGGGCAGCAAGAGTGACCTAACAAATTGACTAGGAAAATGAGAGTTCTTGGATCAATCAAACGTCTTGTTTTGACAGGTGGAAGTGACTGCATGCTGCATGCTGGACAAGTTGCCAGCTTGCACTTCTAAGTAACGGAATTACTAAATAATTGACAGATCTGATGTACTGTTTAAAGTGAAAGGTGCCTTTTCCATCACATATGTACATACATCTATGAAGATGTGCCCAAGAAGTATCATACAGCGAAAGAAATCAGCACTCTGTTCAACAAACAATACACCTAAATCTTTTCTTCCCCCTTCCACCCAGCTGCAGTTTACATACTTCACTTTATAAAATTCAGACAGCTCTTCATCAGTGATCAAAAAGAAGGTAAGACCTGAAGCTATTTTTAGTTTCAGCTTCAAGTAAGACCTGGAAATCTGTCATTGCCCCAAGGATTTTTATGAACAGATTAGATCAGCAATTTAACTGACATTTTAAATGACAAATTAGAAGGCACCAATTACTACTATTTAAAAACACACAAAGGAGCAATCATCTTCTCATCAAGAAACCAAATACGAAGCATAAATTGCTATGGGACAAGTCAGCTTCATTGATTTATTCCCAGGCTGCTGCAAACTTTCTCTTGAGCTTCCTAGCTCTCTTCTGAGATTCACAATTATCTCATCTGTACCCAAACAACTATTTTGGCCTAATCTTGTTCTTCTTCAAAAAACCTTTCTGTGCTTCTCCTTTCATATGGCTAGGACAGCTAACAGTATAATTTGCCTTACTGAAGTTTAGACAAGAGTTAGGAGGTAAACTGGGAAGAAAGAAACAAAAAAAATCAATCACCAAAACAAGCTATCTCACCTTAATTCCCTCTTCTTTGACTTGGGGATTTATCAGTTTTATGAATGAATAGAACAGCTGTCGAATTCTAGAATCTCCTATAAACACAACATGTTTGTCTATGAGGCAATTTTTTGCTTCACTGTAAAATAAAACAGCAATAATAATGTTACAGAAAGTATGTATCTTGGAAAGAAGTATTCTGAAAATCTACAGAGTTATATAGATAATTCTAAGCAGTATATCCAGCTCTAAGGCATGATAAATTTTTTTAAACATGCTGAATTAATAAACAGTTTATTTTAATTTGCATAGAATTCAAAATGAACTCTCCTGCTAATGGGATTAGGCAAACAACTGGGCAGGTTTTCCTATTATGTGTGCTACAAATACAGTAGTTTCGAAATGGTAATATACAGCGTAAGTCTATTTGAAAAAAAAAAAAAAGAGTTCTCTTACAAGGAAATGAAAAAAGTGATTGGCAATTTTATTTGGGATATTTTTACTTGCAATCTGAGAGAGACATATGCAGCCTCATGTGGCTCTCCATAACTTGTGCCAGTACCTCCATCACCAATGTTTATTTGCATTTTTATACAGAAATACAACTGTGGTGAACATTGTAGGCACACAGATAAAGCACTTGGAAAAGACTTCTTTCTGATAAATGTTGTATATTTTCGAAAGTCTGGAGAATCAGACATTAAGTGAACAATAGATGACACTGCAATTACTACAGCTGCAGTCAAACATTGACTCTTCTTTCCAGATGAACAGAAGACATGAGTTTCCTCACCTGTTTTTATACTTATGCATCATACAACTGTGAGGTTGCCATACTTTTTCTCCAAGAAATCTCCCACTGGACAGAAGATACTCACATGTATCACCACCTTCAAAATGTTAAATTAAGATTAGAATTCGGAGATGTGAAATGCAAAGCACAGCCCTGTTTAATAAACTGTTGCTATTATAAAAAATAATTTGACAACATCTCAAAAACAGAAATTGAAATAATCAACAGCAGTAAACAAATCTAACTGATTGTAAATACCTCTTGCACAAGTTTCTGAAAGTTGCCTTCTCACTCATTATACAATACTGCTCTGTAAATCCCACCCCTATCCACAAAATGTTAGTGATCCTGCTTCTGCTGTCAAAAAGATGTTGTGACTTCAATTGGCATTTCCTTTAAGAGACACCAATCCACTCTGCTATCTACTATCCAGAATACACTAATATGAAATTAAAGAATACAACTATTGAATAAAATAATCTTCTACACAGAATCACCATGCAAAGCATGTTGTATAGAACACAAAACTCATCACAAGGTTTGCAAGACAGTGTGTTACATCTCCCTGTTTAAGACATATGGTCATGTGGTCACCTTAGAACAGGTGATATGGGTTAATACACAGAAATCCCCCCGCCAAAAAAAATTTACACATCAATTTGCTGACCATTCTGAACTGCACTTATCTTTTCCAGTCAATAAATTTCATGCTAATTAAGATAGCACCTTACAGGTGCTGATGTTTCAGGTCACGTTAAATTTCAAATATCTCAGTTATGAAATCAGTGACTGTTATCTTCCAAACTCCATGTCAGATTCGGCTGCTTAATAACTGAACACAACAGAACCACATCCACTGCAAGAGAGGTTGCTCTCCAACATTTTTGTCATACTTGGCATTTCCAAGCACTGACAAACAGGGAAGTTGTTGCGAATTAAATGGCAGGGACTTGTTCTAGCTCGTGCAGAAACAACGTACCACTGCCCATACCTAACACTTTCTGTGAAAGGTTCACTTTATTAAGCTCAACTCATACTTTGGTTTTCAAGCAACACGATTTCCCTGATTCTCAAACTTGCAAACTCATGTAAACTATCATTTCAAGTAAGTTGCATCAAAAATGAAACTGTCAGCAATAATAATAAAAAAATATCTAATCGAAAGCAACATGAGTCTGATAATGAGGTAGCTTAGAGTTCTTACTGATATGAAGTCCTCCACTTTGCAGATGATGACAACTAGGAGATGTATCAAAGTGACATAAGAGTGAACTTTGTAAAAGAATATCCAGGCCTAATCAGACTCCCTCAGACATCCATTAACTTGCTGAGAAAGATGTGTAAGAAAATCAAGACAGTTATTCATGGTCAGACCAATGGTCAGTCTAGCCTGGTATTCCACCTTCCAACAGGCGCCAAAAGCAGATGCTCAGAGATGAATAAGAAGAGAGCAAATAAACATTATGTTCTTGTCTAATATTCTCCCAACGATGTTCATTCCAAGGACTTACTGAAATGGACATGCAGTCTTCAAGTTCTTAGCACCTACAGAATCCTTACTAGAGTTTTCTATATCCAGAGCTGATGCTTGAAGAATCATCTGCCTTTGTTTGAAATATGGTTTCTACTAGATTTACTTGGGGCACTCCCTGGTCCTTCCACAGGACAAGGCAGTCTGGACTTATGTCTGTCATGATTTGTAGACCACTATCACTTCTTTCTCAATCACATTTTCAAGACTGGAGGAAGTCCCTATATTGAGGTCATGACCTAAGCTCGGTACCTCTGTACTGCATGGCACTCCCACCACAATAACTGCCCATAAATAGATCAATCCTTCATCCTACAGTACCTTCACTGAAGTACCATTCCAAACATGACACACTATATACTTTTCAAACACAGAGACAATATTTCACGTCAAGGTGTTATGCCCTCTTTCCCAGCTCCAGGTACTGATTATCTTATTACTGCCCTGAGCAATATTAGAAAGCTCCTGAAACTCATTTGGGCCATTACTCACATTTGGTATCTTCCTTTAAACATAACAGGATAAAATAAGGGGAGAAGATGAAGCAGGGGAATAAAACAAAACTGAAACAGCAGCCAAGAAAGTAAAGTGAAGGTTACAGACTAGACACTGCCTTCAAAAATGCTCAACTCTGGCTTTAGCAGGTGAAATAGCAGTCAAAGAACTACGTTCATTTTAATACACCACAACTTCTTCTTAACCATCAATGGGATCTTAAAACAAACAAACAAACAACAAAAAAACCCAACCAAAAAAAAAACCCCAAAACCTAAGAAAAAGAATTCCAAGTGCCACTGTATACACAAAACACAGACCATTCCTTTTTAACTCTTTGTGTAAGTTATCCTTCCAACACATTAACTTTTATGCTCACTCATTTACACAACATTATAATTATACAAAGTGTATAATTTTTTTTAAATTTTATTACGCTCATTATTCTAATTTATCATTCCTCAAAATCGTGGTTATTCCATTGAAATTCTGAAATCTCAAAGTCTTCATTCAGCACCAGAGCAGACTAAGTTTCACAAAGCTTTCTCTAAAATGCATACTCTCAAAGAGCTGGAAATTCAATTGTTCTCTATTATTCAAAGTAAAAAATGTAGTTTTAAACAGAGTCTACTACTGCTGATCTTAAGAATAAGAAATTTTAAATGAATTATTATTTCCAAAAAGGTTTAGGACTGTACCTTTGAATTATAACAACTGAAAAACACAAAGAACTAACTTCACTGGATAGTATGTAAACATTCAACCCACTTCACGCTTCACAAATTAAAGACAGTTTGTACCTTCTCTCTATTCACATTCTTTTGAAAAAAAAAAAAAAAAATGTAGGTGATCCCTAAATACAACA
Source organism: Donacobius atricapilla (assembly GCA_013397315.1). NCBI lineage: Eukaryota > Metazoa > Chordata > Aves > Passeriformes > Mimidae > Donacobius > Donacobius atricapilla. The sequence continues at coordinate 2,076 of WBMY01006479.1, read as the reverse complement.
GTCTTCCTGAACAGAAATCTGACCTTCCATAACCCCAGTTCAGCATTTTTTCATTTCAAGTAAATTTTATACAGGCAAGTTTAACTGGTTAGTATGCTAGGCTGCTCCTAACGGTAAGATGTAGTTGTATGGCTGCGGCCAAAATTAGCTAAAACCTTTACATGTAATGACAATCAGACAAAAGGGAAAGTATAAAAGCACAACAAACACAGCAATTCCTTACATGACATGGCCTGGCTTTCACAGCCTGGCAGCTTTGAACCTGTTTGCAGCCCTACCTCATATACCCTCTGGAAATCAGGATAAACTTTTTTGGGATATTTTTGATCAAAGAATCTTGGTGTAAAATGTCTTATGTGTAAAAGAAAGTGCTTTCTTGCTATCATTTAAAATGTAATTTCATTTGTCAGTTGATGCTTTTTGTGTTATGGTACAGTAACAATCAATTTACTTTCCCCCAATGATTCCTTACATTTGAGATCATTAAGAAGTTACTAGGTTTCTGTCCAGGCTACAGAATTTCATTCGAGTTCGTTATTTCTCATAGAGAAGCTGTTTTATTCTTCTGCCATTTGTTTTGCTCTTTTGTACACACTCTGAGTTCTACTGTACCACCACTAAGAGTGGGTGACCAACACGACTGAGAGTAAGTGAGGTGCCAGTGAGCTTTAGCTGTGCACTATCAGTGAAAACCTCTGGGTTTTTTCATTACTTGTCAGAAGTACTGTGGCACTTGCTGAATTTCAGTGTTTGATATCACTCCAGGTTGCAGAATGATCTCTTTGATAAAAGCACCTCTGCTTTTATCTATCCTAAAAAATTGTCTGCTGTAATTTTTCCACCTTCCTTTTCCAAACTTCTCCTTTGAACATTTTATGTTCATAGAAACCCAAACTGGTAAGTCTGTTGTCACTATGACTCCGTGTCCTCCTATTTGATAAATACTTATGGGAAAATCTTTCCCTTTCCCTTTAATTGCTTCAAGAAACTAAAAACCTTAGGTGAAAAATTTTGAAAGGTTTGTAACAATTCATATTGACCATATCAATTTACATAAAGGCCAGCAAGATACCCACCAATTTCCAGTCTAAGACTCACTCCCTTATAAACTCTCCCAGAATACACTGAAATTATGCATATTTTATTTTCTTTGTAACCTGCTTGATATATCAGTCCCCGTTTGCTTAGTCTTACAATCTCTTTCCAAAATTTGCCACCCTCCTCCCGTCTAGTTTTGTGACTCTCTTGTACCTCAAGGAACACTGCACTTCAGGTAAGTTCAATTACCTCGTGCTTGAGCTACTCAAGAATTCAGTAAATGCTTCCAAGTCCTCTAATTTAATACTAGTCAGTTTATCAAACTTACTGACATGCCAGCTAGAGGGTGAATCTAGGGAATTGTAAACATAAAGATCCCTACCCCTCTTCCCATTTCCACAGTGAACTGCCTCAGCCTTGTCTCCCACGAATGCTGGCAGCCAACTGTTAGAACACGACACCAGTTGTGCTACAGCAAAACCGAGCAGCGGTCATCTCTCTAGAGATCAACTTTCTGATTTACCCACAAAAACATACTACATTTCTTAGCGTGACACAGAAACGAGTAAGTATTTCCTTCAGCAGCTCCATTCGCAGTTACGGATCATGCCAAGATTCTCTGCTTCGGGGCCAAAACAACCCTAGCGAGGAGGAACGAGCGGAGCTCCGGGCGCCCCGTAACCGAGGCGCGCCCGTGCGCAGCCGGTCACGGCCACGGCCACAGGCACGGCCCCAGCCCCGCTCGCTCCCCTGAGCTGGTGCACGGCCGCAGACAACACGTGAAACCAACGCTCTTTACTCCGCTTCATCCGCCACAGCGGCCGGTTTCGTTACGTTTGAGGCGAGGGTTCTAAGAGTGAAACAATATGTACCAAATCTCCTACCAGTTAAGACTTTAACCGCTAATTGCCAGGTAATTAGCCATTCATCACGTGTGACAGGGAAGAAGCCACCCTCTCGCCCCGCAGCTTCAGCTGCCGCAGGCCGGGCCCCCGGAGCCGCGCCGCGCTCTCAGCGCACACCGCATCGCCGCAGCCC
>WBMY01006476.1:35055-45450 GCA_013397315.1 Donacobius atricapilla | reverse complement strand
CTTTAGAGGCTTGACAAGGGCTTTACCTTATTGAGTCTTAATTCTAAATAATAGGTATTTAATAATAGATAAATATCTAATAATAGATAAATATCTAATAACAGTAAACATCTGACAATAAAAATGTCTTGCACAGTCAGCTATCATACAAAGAATAGTGATTATTATGAACAGTTCTTTAGGCACAGAAGTGGAAGCATTAAAAACATGTTTTTGTCTGCATCAGTCTCTGTTTTTTCAGTTGTTTCGGGACTAATTCAACCAAACCTCACAATTTAGTTGTAGGCTCAAGAAATTTCTCAGGCAGTTACATGTAAATTTTAAGCTGTTGGAGCTGTAGTCTGTCTAGTTTTCTTGGACAGAAAGGTAGGGGGTCATATCTGAAGAGCATTTCTTCAAGTAGAAAAAAAAAACCCCAAAAAGTGTCAGTTTGGGTTTTTAGGGTTTTTCTGGTGTGCTGAGAGCTGCTCATTTTGGTCACACAGATGAAAATGAAAAGTGCTGTGAGCCATATCCTGTGGCTGCTCTGATCCTCTAGATTCTGCTAAAGCAGGTACCAAGTAGTGTTAACAGAATTTGGCCCACTTCTCTTTGCTGTTATTTGGGAGACTCGAATTGCTGTCAAGCAAAGGCAAAACCTGTTCTATGATTTCTATCACATCGCAGGACAGTGGTCTGCCCCTGACAGATTTGTCTGAGAAAGCTCCTGAGATGGTAATGGCACTGAAAAACTACTTTCACCTGACTGCCAGTCTTTCCACCTTAAAGACACTGGAAAATATGAATTAGAAATATGATTTATTTTTTTTAATGGGAGTGTGTATTCAGTATTAGTCATCAATGGCAAGTGCCTTGTAAAACTTTGTACAGAAAAAGATATGCTGCGCAGTTATTTTATCTGTGAATTGCTTTGTGTTCAGAATTTAAATCATACCCTTTTGTCACTTTAATGCAAAGTGGATTTCCATTGTACTAAGAAATGCAGACCAAGATGTGATTTAGGATGAATCCTGTCAAGGTGTAACACTATGCTGAATTCTCGGAGAACTCATCTGAAGACCAGTATCAATGTGGAAAATATTTATGGTAAGAAGCTGTATGTCAGTAACACAGGTTTTGTGTGTTCTTCCAGCCTCCAGAAGTACACTTTTTTTTTTTTAAATTTATTTTTTTATTTTTTTATTTGCGGGTTCTCCCACAGCTAAGGCATTTGTCAGGTTGTAACTGCTCAAGAAACACCTCTTCACTTAATATTGTGGTATACAGAATTTGTAATTTTCTTAGGGAAGTCATGAAGATAGAGATTTTTAGCCTGGAGGGATAAGATAGAAGTTGTCTGACTATCAAAGGAATCCTCTTCTAAGAGGAAGAACCATCACAAAGTCTAGCAGTTTGAATATAAAACTGTACAAACCTTCAAACTCTTAGGTATAAAGGAGTGTCAGATTGCTGGTAGTTTTCCTTTTTCTTTCTTTCTCCTGGTTTCAATAAAATGATCCTTCAGCTGATCAAGTGTAACGAGATGACAAGCAGTAATTTAAATGGGATCATATTCTCTATGTAAATGATTGCAAGGGAAGAATGAAAGCTCATTTCTCCTGTGTGCTTGCATATACAGCAGCTGCTCATCACATAATACTTATGGATGGATTCTGTGATTCTGACAGCGCGTTAGGTACCGAGGTAAAAGCACCAGGGAAATGAATGAAAGAAATAGCATGTGCCTGAGATGTTGGTGCAGCCAAGGTATAACAGATTTGTCACTGGAGATAAAACAGCGTAATTCAAATGCATCCAAATGTAAGGAAGCTCCACCAAGAGGGAAAAAAAAGTGAGGATTTTTTTCCTCGCCTTTTATTTTTTATTACTTTTTTTCTTTTGACTGTTGATTTAAATGAAAAATGAGAGGTTGGCCATTGTGGCTGTGTTGGGTGCACTTTGATTAAAAAATCAGTGGGGCTGAGGCTGCTCTGCAGCATTAGAGCTGAACCTTGAGGTTTCATGCTGTTGCTTTGAAAAAGGGAAACCAGCATGAAGCCATTGTTGAAATGGCCCAAAGAAATCTGTTGAAACTATTTTCTTTATTAAAATTATTTTCTATGTGAGAAATATGTACTTTTTACAGACAGTTTTGACTTCTGAATGAAAAAATGAAACACCTGAAAACAGAAACTTTCAGCTTTCAGCAGAAAGCTGGAAACCTTTGATTTGAAAATGCTGCTGTGCTGGTTCACAAGCGTTGTATTCTACTAAAGAATGCAGAAGCAAATGTAATTGAATTCTAGCTCTCAGGAGGCTGAATTTATAACCTGTCTTGAGGATTTTTGTCTGCTATTTTGATGTGTTGTAACAGTAAAATTTGTGGGGTGGAATGAGTAAAGCTCATTTTTGGGCAACTTTTAGTTAGGGTAGACCGATTTATGAGGACACACACATACTGTCTGTGATCAACCCTTCTTTTTAGAATGTACAGAGACCTGATTCTTTTCACTTAAATCATACTTAACTGTCTTCCTTCTCTCACACGCCTAGAGAAATGCTTGTGTAAAAGACAGGTTGTCAGCAGACAAACTCCTTTTCATCATCACAAATAAATGTAGACATGAAATATTACTCAATTTTCTTCAGCCAGGAAAGGAGCTTTACTTTAAGGGAAGGCTTAAAAAAATTGTTTCAACATTTCAATTTTCCATCAGAATATACTGTGCTGTAATATATCTTAACTCCAGCATTTTGGACAACCTCCTGCTATGTTGAAATTTAGCATGCGCCCTCCTTGCAATAATTTATTTTTAGATGAGACACATTTGGAACCTCATCATGAGATAGTAAGGCATTTATGAGACTTCACAGCTATGTCTAAGCTGCAAAGTAGGAACAGGGCTGCCTGTTGAGGGCTACAGGGGCCAGAGGCCCTAATCCAGCATGGCTGCACACATGCAGTGTATGTGGAGAAGGCTCCACTGCGCTCTCACCCTGCAGCTGTACTGAGGAATTCATTGGGAGATGCTAGGGTAGATTGTCCTGGGATTTTAAGCTTGCAGATAAATATATTGTAATATCCAGAATCACTACAACCAACTCTTTGATTTCACAGAATGTAGAATGGCTTGGGTGGGAAGGGTACCTTGGAGATCATCTTGTTCCAACCCCTAACCATGGGCAGGGACACCTTCCCCTAGACCAGGCTGCTCCATCCAACATGGCCTTGAGCACTTCCAGGCATGGGGTGTCCCCAGCTTCTCTGGGCAACCTGTCCCTGTGTCTCACTGCCCTCATAATAAAGATTTTTTTTTCCTAATATCTAATCGTGCCTGATTTGAACCCATTGAAGCCATTCCCACTTGTCCTGTCTCTATATCATCTCTTCTTTCCTCTAAGTTCCTTCCAAGTGCTAGAAGGTCCCAATTAGGTCACCTTGAGACATTCTCTTTTCCAGACTGAACAAACCCAATTCTCCCAGCCTTTGTCACAGGAGAGGTGCTCCATCCTTCTGATCATCCTCCTCTGGACTCTCTCCGCCAGCTCCACGTCCTCCCTGTCCTGGGAGCCCCGAGCTGGATGCAGCACTGCAGGTGGGCTCTCACCAGAGCAGAGCAGAGGAGCAGAATCCCCTCCCTGCCCTGCTGCCCACGGGGCTCTGGTGCAGCCCAGGACACGTTTGGCTCTCTGGGCTGTGAGTGCCATGGCTGGGGCATGTCCAGCCTCTGCTCCACCAGCACCCCCAAGTCCTTCTGGGCAGGGCTGCTCCCCATCTGCTCATCCCCAGCCTGGATTGACCCCGGTGTTTGTCCTGACCCAAATGCAACACTAGCATTTGGTTTATTTACTGGGGTAGACACAGACGCATTCCTGGAAATGGCATGATGTAAGTAATAGACAGCAATTTTGATCCCAGTGTACTGATCAAATGCCACCTGAGGTAATTGAACAGTACTCTGCAGTCCGAGCTGGTCAGGCAATTCCATTGTCATCTTAGGTGTGCCAGTGTAAATCCAGCCCAACTGAACTGAAATAAACAGCTACAGCTCTGTGAAAATGGTATGCAGAAATGGTAAAAAAAGTCTCTGCTTTTCTTGCTGTTCTTATTGGCACAAAGTAAGCTTCTTCAAAACTTTGCAAAAAGTTTTCTAAGGTTGGATTTAAATATGAAGATCAGCCATGATTCCAGAATCTATGCCTGAAAGGAAAAAGAAGAAAATATTTACTTTATGCATGTGTCGTGCATTTCATAAAGGCTTTGCTAAAGTGACACAGAGCTGTTTTTTTAGCACTTTGGCAACCTTGCCACAGCAAGATTGCCAAAGATGCTATGAGGGTGGGGCAGATATTAAACAGTGAATAAATATTCTAAGATTAATTGTGGAGAATGCATGTATATTCATGAGGTTTATGTATTTGTGTGAACACAGGGATTTTGTTTTATTAGAGCTGTGCTGTTTAGATTTTGGTGAAGATTTTTCACGCTATTATACTTTACATACTGTAAACAGTGACTTAATTTCTTAGGCAGCAAAGGTAGACTAAAAGCAGCAGATCCCTGAAAGGGATCCACAAAAAAAGACAGAGAGGGACTTTTTACAAGATAATGGAGTGATAGGACAAGTGATAATGAGTGTAAGATGAAGGAAGATAGATTTAAATTAGATATTAGGAGGAAATTCTTTACTGTGAGAATGGGGAGGCGTTGGAATAGGTTATCCAGAGAAGATGGGGATGCCCCATCCCTGGAAGTGTTCAAGGCTCAGTTGTATGGAACAGCCTGGTCTAGTGGAATGTGTCCCTGCCCATGGCAAGGGGTTGGAACCAGGTGGTCTTCAAGGTCCCCTCCCAACCCAAACCAGTCTGTGATTCTGTGATTTATATTCAGTCAACTAGATGACTGTTTTTTTACCTCTCTGTTACTCAGATTGTTTCATATTTCATTGTCGCTAAAAATTTGACACAGAAAAATCAGACAACTGTACAAATGCCTTCTTCATTTATTAATACCTGCTATGACTCCTGTGACGAAAACTAGCAGAGCAAAGGTTTTGCTTTCATAGTGGGTTACTCACCCACTTGAGCCATCCAAAAGTGTCACTTTATTTCTATGAAGTAAGACAGGTGCATTAACGCTTTAATATGCTCAGCTGCTTCTTACCTTGTCACATTAATATTCTGTCCAGATTTTTAAATAAGTTACAAGTATGCAAGTCAAACAATGTTCATGCTGCAGGCTTCTTTCTTGTATTTCACTTGGAACAGTGCTGGTAGGTCACACTGGTATTAATCTATAATAAAGATAAGGAAATTTAAAACAATGATTGATTATAAGGTGACTTTTATTTTTTGAGTTACTAGATATGATTACCAGAAGAGGTAATCATCTCCACACCAGAGCAGCAAGAGTAGCACTGCCAGGATGGCTGTCCATAGATGCACTCTGAGTGACTAATGGCAGAAAACAATATTGGAGAGCTGTGTGAGCAGTTTGAAAGAACAATTAATTTGACTAATGGAGAACTCTTTCCTGTTTGTGAATAACCTATGTGTGAGTTCTGTTTGTGGTTTTTATTGCTATTTTAAATTGCCCCTTAAATTTCCATGAAGGAGTTTCAGCTGTTGAGGTGATTATAAAATGCTTGCTATTAGTATTCCCTGGAAGTATCCAGTGTTACTGGGTGTCCCTGTATGGTTCAGTTGCAGGGTTTTGTCCAATGCTTTTCCAAGGAGCCTAGAATGAGAATTCCCAATTTGAGGTGACGGATCCAATTTATGGCGTTCATTTTAATTGGATTTAGTTCTGGAAGTAAGACTTAGAGTGCCTTGGCTGAGAAGAATGAAAATTGCTAAAAAATGTTTTTGGAATTATGCCAAGTTTCTTATTTTAGCATTGGAATCAAGAGAGATTGATTTCAAGAGTCTTGCAGAATCTAGAACCCTACTTAGGGCTTTTTGCTTGTAGTCAATGCAGTTGCACAGCATCTTTATATTATAGTGTGGTAGTTTGAACCTTCATCTGCATTGCATGAATGCCATTTGCTAAAAAAAACTAAATTAGGATTATAGTAAAAAATTATTTAGCACTGAATAACTTTAAGCCATTCACATTTTTTGTTAATAATAACAAAGCTGTGGATGGCCTTTTGCTCAGTGCTGTGATTCTCATATTGTTGCAAAAGGAATACTTAAAATAATGGCAACTAAATATCACTTTCAAAACTGAATGTGGATATTTTCCTTTTGTCCAGATCAAAGAAGTGAGTTTCTGACAGCGTGCATGCTAGCAAATGCTGTTCTCTGAGGTGTCTCTGTCCAAATTTGTTTTCTGTCCTCTTATAAATGTTTCCAATGAGACAGATGTAGGCAAGGGAGGATGCAATAAAAATATTAATTTGGTAAAGTAATTAAGTATTCCTTTGGTCTGCATAAGCTTCTTTAAAATGTATTTGATTTTCCCCTGTACCTTCTTTCCATATTGGCACAGGCCTGTGGCTCTAAAATTCAAACTGTTTCATCCACACAATTCCGATAAAAGTTTTCAGCCAAAGAATTTAGTGAAGTCCGGATATAGAGTCCTCTTATGCCTTGGTTATCTTTTGCCTGAAAAGGCAGAAGGGCTCATCTTTTACATTGACAGCTCTGAGTGGTTCACATGACTGAAACATGTACATTTGTCTTGTTTTCCCTTTTGTTTTGTTTTGTTTTGTTTTAATTTCTTGCTGCCCTAGATGCCACAACAGCAGAATTTGCTCCAGTGGATATATTCATTTTAACTCTTCCTGCACATAGAGCCTTTTATAGAGGAAAACCTGGTTTCTGCTCCACTTGCCTTTCTCTCTGCACAGTCAGGTACAAGCACAATTTTATGAGGCATTTTGTAAATGGTGTCTCCCTGCGCCTAATCTTAACTGCATAAGTGCTGTTAAGCACAGAGGGAAGGGAGAGAGCAACACAGACTGTTTTAAAAAGAGTAAACCTGTGCAGTCTGGATACTTTATTATGCAGGACCAGCAAATTGAACAGATATTGGCTGCTGCCAGTTATCCCAAGCCAAGGACGTGGTGATGGCAAAACCCTTCTCAGGATCTAGCTGAGGATACCAGGTTCTTGATGATGTTAAAGGAGAAGAGTTACTCACCAGTGATGTTCTCCTACCACCCAGGAAGCTCAGGCTGTACTGGGATGTTTCTGAGAACATATTTCCCTGCTTTTGTGGCTGTCTCGTTTAACATCAGATTTTTTTTTTCCTTTTTGGTGCTTTTTGGCCTAATAATGTGTCTAAAATCCACCTTATTCTCTCTTCTTCTGCAAGCTCTGTGGACTAGTCGTGCTCATGACAGCCCAGGAGGGTGCCATGGTATGAGAGCACTGGGGCTGGTGTGCCAGCTGAGAGCAACATTGCCCCAGATGGTTCAGCTCTGCTTCTCTCTATGTGCCTCGAGGAGACCCAGACTCTTGTTCTAGATATATAAAAGAAAGATTTAAAAAAATGAAGAACAGTGAAACTATATAAAAATTTCACTGGCTTCATGATTCACGCACACGAAGGCAGCTCCAAGGATCTCAGAAATAGCTCTAAAGCACTTGTGTAGGTGGTTTCAAATCACAGAAGAGATGATCTCTAGTACATGATGGACTCTCAGCCACAGAGCAATAAATTATTGCTGTGATCTATAAATTTCAAGGAGGAGAGAGAAGGTTGGAAACTACTGATATACCACTTTACTGGATGCCACCAAAAAACCCCAACAATCAAAAAAGATGCCCCACTTTGAAAGTGTTTTCTTATGAAGCTGGAGCTTTAAGACAAACAGAAAAGCTCTGTCATGTTTCCAATTCAGTGCCATGCAGGAATATGGATTTTAAGGCAGTTTTTTATTTATAGACAAGCTTTATGTGTCAAGCAGGTAACACAGCATGATTTATAGGCAATTAGAGCTTGTTCCACAAAAAATGGCTTAAGGGTTTAAGTCTTAGTGTCTTACATCTGAAGTTATGACTCTCTGGAGAAAGTGAGAGCTCTTGCTCAGATCATGTCTCATGCTGACAGGTTTTGACTAAAAGTTCTCCAGATGACTGGAGTGTTGTGGATTATTGGAGCGACACCCTCACCTTTTGCATGTTGAAGCACGTCTGTGTGCACAAACCTTCATACATCTCACTGAGTGAGGCTGATCCAGAAAATTTGTCCAGGGTTTGCTCAGCAGACCCTGTTCTTTCCACAGCTGAGCCATCAAGTGACTCATGAGAGCCTCCCTTTCACCATCCTTTTCTCCCATCTTGTTAATCCTACACCTTGTGCTTGAAAAGGACAACTCACCGGGATGTGGGGTTAACTGCTTTAACTTTCTTGCTTCTGCCTGAAAAATGCCCTCAGATGCCAGCTGAATGTGTTTCAGAGAGAGGAGGAAGCCTTAGCAGGCTTTTCCTACATCCTGGGTCCATTTTGTAAGTAAAATTATGGTCAAAAATTTGGGCCTTTCCCTTCATTATTCTTAGAGGAAAGGTGTCACCCTCATTTAGTTTTAAAAGAAAAACAAAGAAACCCCAAGCCCACATATATATGTTTGACTGGAATACGTAGGTCAGGGCTATAATAATATTTAATCATAGTAGTTATAATAAATCATAATTTAGATCATTAAAAGAGGAAGGTATTTCAGTCTAAATAAAAGCAAGCAGCACAACCTCTTTCAAGTGTGTTTGTCTCTGGCACTTCTGTTCATGTATCTGCAACACATTTTTATGATTGGTGCCTTTTAGAGCTCCCATTTTGATACCAAACTCAGTGACAAAACTCCACAGTGTTGGAAATCTTAATGCATAATTCAAACTGATAAAAGATCTACATGTAGTGGGGTTGTAGTTTTGCATACTTTGGATGTAGTTTATTTGTCTAGTCTGTGAACATAGATAAGGTTTTTCTGCATTAATTGAAATGCTTGCAAATAGTCAAGGTTAAAAAAAATAATCTGTTATGTTTCCTTATTCCGTTTTATAGTGCTGAAAATTTCCTAATCACTCCAGCAGTCTGTTTTTGGTACTTTTCTTTGTTGTCATTGTGGGGTTTTTTTTGTTTGTTTTTGGTTTTTTTTTTTCCATTTTGTTTATCACAACTATCTCCTCTGCATGTCACACTGAATTCACAGACATGATACTACAAGGTCAGATGAAATGCTCTTCCAAGTCTTTAGAGATGTCAGTGATGTAAATCCATCATGGTTACATCATGTCAAGATGTTGGTGAATAATGTCACTAGGAATCTTTGGAGTGCATTTCACAGTAAAGAATTGAAACAAAAAGATGTCAAAGCAATTTCAAAATTGGAGCCTTCTGATGATGAAGGTGATTATGAAAGACAAAAGCTGTGAGTACTTGTTACTTGGCTCGTATTACCAGATGTTCTGTCTTCTGAACAACAGCTAAATCTCCTCATATTAGCTTATAAAAAAGTAAAGATGCCCATGTCATTGAAATGTCACCTCTTTCACTTGTCTAGGATTCTGGTACCAACTGGGGAAGGGTGTGATATCATTTGATTGACAAGGGTAGAAGGAAGTTTTGGCTGAATTTTTGAAAGCTGAGAGTTCTACAGTTAGGATCGATTTCTTAGTATGATTACTACAATATACGCTAAAGAAGAGGTAATCCTTGTCAACAATTCTTCTGTGAAAAGAAGAAAAGGGAGAATATGGATAGAGATGGGAGAGTTAGTTTTACCTTGTTATAACTAAATGTGTGCTCAACTCTCAGCAACTTCTGAGCCTCTACGTATCAAAGTACAAATTAATGGAGACGTTTCTCCTGCAAGTTAGGCAGATGAAAGGAAGAGGTTGCTGTTGACATTTGAGATCATTCTGATGATGCAGATATGTGATGCCTTTTGAACCCAGATGAAAGTTTGCAGAATGTGTGTGTTTTTCTCGTTAGTTCCCAGTTTTTACTAAATTTCATCTTAATTTGTGATCAATGCAGTTTTTGCAGGCTGGATTTGCTGTGACCATTTTTCTACCCAGATGCTTTGCTACTTGCAGCATTGTAATTCAAATACAGGAAGATAACAAGTTCATTGAAGTAAAGCTGCTGTTTCTTCATTTAATGTCAGGTCTAGGGTCTTTTGAATGCTGGTATTTGGTTTCAGAAGAGAGATGTTCCCCCTGTATCATTGATCTTGGTAGGTTGGAGATGAAACTTAAAAAATATGATAGTTGGATGTCCTGGGCTGCCAAGGGACGTGATCCAGAAATATTGGAGGTCACTGCACAAGGTACTACATTAGATAGGTATTTTACAGTGCTGATATTTTATATTGCGCTGAGCTATCAATAGCTTATGCATAAAAGGAATATGAACAAAATGTGAAATCCTTTCCTCAGTTCTTGATATCTGTCCTGTCACTTTTTTTTTTT
>WBMY01006476.1:0-31113 GCA_013397315.1 Donacobius atricapilla | reverse complement strand
TCTCTCTCTCCTTTTTTTTTTTTTTTTTTTCTTTTTTTTCTCTACATGATTAGACACAGGTGTTCTGGAGCATCAATCTATCAATCTCCCCCTGCTGGTCTTCTAACTCAAGCGACAAAATCTTTTTGTTGCTGGCTTATGGTATTGCTATTGTAGAGTGATTTTATCTTGTAGACTGCTCCTGTGTGGTCTTTTGAATGGTGGTCTGCCTTGCAGCGTGATTCAAATTAGGTCATCCTTGGCCATTTTGCCTCAATAGCCAGGCCTGCTCACTCCCCACGGTTCAAAAAGTCTGCTGCATTTAAAGAAGAAAGTATGTTCCCATTTAGATAGAAGGTCTGATACATGATATAACAGTTTTCCAGATATGTCCAATCTTGTAAAAAAAAATCCTGCAAAATGACTGAAAAAACCTCAACAACCCTAAATGAGAAATTCAGCCACTCATACTCTGACATGCCAAGTAACAAAATTAAGAAGAAAATTGCTCTCAAAGAAGAGAATTTGCAATGGTAATGGAGGTACATATAGGTCAAATAGTCTATCTTCGCCTTTTCATCTTGATCGAAAAGCTTACATTTAAGCTTCTCGAGATTAAACTCGTCTAAAATGCAAGCTGGTCTGTGTTCTTGTGCAACCTATTTTGGTCACACTTTCGTGCAAGAGCTGTCAGGAATACAGTGTTACCCACTGGATTGATTCTTTTTATTGTTCGTATCCTGGAGCTGAAATACATCTCCCACCTAAATTAAGTCCAGCATTCGTTTAGGCTATTGTTTTAATGTGGATATGCAGTGCAGGTGTTTTTACTACCTTTTGTTTAATTGTAAAATTTTGCCAAAGTTGAGAGTAGTTTTGAGAGAAACCTAAACAACTTGAGGACAGTGATACCTGACGTGCCTTCCAAATGATGATTGGTATTTTGAGAATAATTATCCTCTGTGCAGTCGTTTGTCTTCTATGTTCCTTTCTTCCCATCTGCTTTCTAGAGGGGATGTTAGGGACAAAGGATGTAGTTGCTGCTAATATCAGATTCCAAACTCTATTATCTACTGAGATATACAAAACCTGTAATTGCAATAGACTTGAACAGCAAAGTGAGAAAAAAAAAAAAGCTTATGTATCTGAGACAGCAAGCATAGCTATGAAATGCAAAAGGGTAACGGCAGTTTCTCTAGGAATGAAATATTCATGTTGCTAACTTACATAAAACAAAAGATGGAGTGTTTTCTGCAGGGAAATTACTTTTGCTGATGAGCTCCATTTATGCATGATAGAGTTTTAAATTTTTGAAAACCCCCTTGGTTATTTTTTTCTCTTTTCAGTTTTAGCAGCTTTAATTTTAGGCTTATAAACAGATATATGGAAAATTTCTTGCTGAAAGGGCCTTATTCTGTTTAAAGTCATATTTATTACATTCAGCAAAAATAGAATTGCTTCTGTCAATGACAATGAATACAAAATCAATATTTAAGACTGCAGTCTCATAGACTTCATGTTGCAAAGTGAGTACTTCAGTTTTGAATTTCCCTATAATGAAATGCATCTTCATTTATCATTCTTCTTTTAACGTCTCTATAGGTTGTAGTTTTTCAGAAGATAACTGGAAAACAGACAGTTAGCAGAGGGAGTTCAGAAACCCAGCTTTCGGTCAAGATTAAAGCATGTCCCCAGAACCACCCACCCTAGAGCTCTGATGTATTTTCTTCGTGCTCTTGGTGGAGGATCAACATGTCTTCCTTGTCTCAAAGGCAAACCTTGGTGGTGTCAGTGGAAAACTACACGCTCTGTGGGCTTGACGTGAAGCTGGAGTGAGGAGATCTGGAAATCTGGACTCGAGCTAAGCCCAAATTCTCTGAAACATTAATGAATCTGCCTTGTTTCTGTATATTACAAGCAGGTTTTTGAAGGCCAGGTAATTACTGACCTTACTGGATTTTGGCCAAGGTATCAGACTTAAAAACTTGTTAATGGTTGCTTCTGCCAAGCTTTGGACAGCACATCACTTCAGGTAATATTCGACTTCAGCAGTTCAGGGTGAGTTGTTGGCTTATGTTCAGTGTCCCAGGGGAAAAAAGCACTATGAGAATATAATTCCATCAAGTCTAAGAAAAATATGTTCTAGATAGTGCTAGGGTATACAGAATGTATAAAACAACAGTAAATAAAACCCGTCTGTTTAAAATTAATACCATTACCTGAATTTCTTTCTCTTTTGGCTATAAATAATGCAGTATTCTTAGAATGTATATTTAGATAGCAAAATGCAGCCAGATTTGTCCCACAGAACAGAAATTTTGTAAATAAGCAGTGAATTTATTGTTCTGATCTGTTTGAAATTATAATATTTGGCCTACTAAATAGGTAAACAATGAAATAGATTTAGTTGATTGCACACAACAGACAAAGAGTATAGAAGAAACATGCCTCATAGGGAATAGGTAGGTGCTTAAAATTATTTTTTGTTTTTAAAGGCTACTGTAGTTTGCGGTCTCTTGTACAAGGGTTTGCAAGAATAAATTTGCTAGCAGTATTTTTGCCCTTGACTCTTCAAAGTGACAGATCTTGTGAGTTAGGAAAACTTCATCTTCCCTGCAGTAACCTTTTATTAACAGATCATAATGGTGGCAGAAGCATAACTCTTGTGACATTCAAGATGATAAGCTAAGAAACAGGACAGGTTTGAAATGCTTATCGACAAATGATGAGGAACCTGTTAGGGTCTCCTTACGATATGAAGTGAGAAGAGAGTATGATTTTAATATAGAGCTATTCTAAAATAAATATTAGCAATAAACAGATGCTGGTGATGGTTATTTGTGGGAAACAGACCAGGACTGCCTGCTCATGCTGTGGATGCCAAAAAGCAGAGTCAGTTCTGCTGCTGGTAGTGCAGCACAGCTGGCTGAGCTGCTCAGGCCATCAGGCACCACATCTGTAAGAGTTAACCAGCTTCTAGACCCTCAGGCCCTCCATGCTGTGGGAGTGCTGTAGGGCAGTGAGCTGAATGAAGTCATGCACAAATCCCGTGGTAGAGTGGGAAGTCTCAAAACTTTCAGCTTATTGGCAAATTATTGCTTGGATCATCTCCTCCACCTGCTTGAATTTGGATGATAGCTGCAGTATGTGAGGCCATAGTTAAATTCAGTCCTTGGGTGTATGAATCTATAGTGTTATTAACAGGTAAACTATCCTTCTTTCTTCTTTTTTGCACAGCATTCAGAGAAAAGGTCAATAGGGTTGAATAACAATAACAGTTCTAGTACTGTGTTCTTCTGCAACTCTCAAAAGGCTTTTGCAAAACTGGTAAGTATAACTAGACCTGATCAGAAACTTCTAGGCAAGACAGAGCTCTGCTAGAGAATGCTGATACAATAGGACTGACTGGTTTGGTTCCGGCCTTGGTTTGTCTAATGAGTTTTGATAACAGCAGAATACGTGTTTATATTCTGTAATGTGTAACAGTGATCCTGTAAATGAGTTATTCCTACGAGGAAATATTTTTCTATCGATTTACATGATGGCTTGGAGAAGCTCTTATTGTACTGAGGTTGAGTCTGTGTTTAGGAGCTGGCCAACAGCCTTATCAAGAATCCATTTTTAATTAACATTTTGTGGATTGTATTGTATAATCCTTGGTTTTTACAGTTAGCCATAGCACTCATTCACCACTCTGGCAAAGTGCAAGAAGGTGTGGTGATTCCTTTGGCTCTGCATTACAGATGCCTTTTCTCTTTAGAGCAATCAGGTTGTGATAGAGAAAGTGGCCTCTGGCAGCTGATACTTTCCTCTCTAAGGAGACAGGTTATCTGGTGGATTTCTTTGAACTTGTTATAAAAACTATTATTTAAAAATAAACCAAAGTAATATTGACTTTGATATGAGCAAAGCAGGCTATCAGATTTGATCTCAGTATAGTGGTGATAGTCATATTTTGCTCTGCTGCTGTCAGCTGCTGATAAAAAACCATGGTGATAAATGGGAATCTGTACAGTCCTAGGGAGACATCCATTGCAATATAACAGCAACCCATATAAACTTAGTGAATATATTAATTAGAAATCCATGAGAAATATTAAACTAGGAATATTAACTTACAAGATGATTTCAAAATAGAAGGTGCAGAAGGTCAGACAGTCACAAAAAAGCTCAAGGTAACACCTCATGTCTCCAGACATGTTCTGATGAACATGTGAGCCAGTATCATCTTTTACTCTGCTGTGGGAGAACTTCTCTAGGCTGCTTGGTTCACCAACTGGAGAGAATAGGTAGGAATTCACATTATATGTTTGACAAAAGAGATTGATTTTCTTCCTCTGTTTGGATTTGTTAAAGGCAACAGCTCAAAGAATGGCTAAAAACCTGTTATTCTTTGGGTCCGTGTTCCATCCTGTTATTATATATGATACTTTGACACCTTTTACTTTATATAACGGCATATTCCTTAGATATTGTAGGAGTTAATTCTGAGATGTTTCACACTGATGTGATTTATAAGTTGATTCATTACACGGATTTTCTTTATGAATGAAGTATGCTAATATGCAAAGAAAAAAGAGGCAAAAAAGTTTTTCTTCAAATAAATTCAAAAATAGATCCAGGGAATATTTTTAATCATTAGCATAAAGATGTTGCCACTTTCCAGATGGGAAGACATTTTGTAGGAGATGTTTAGCCTTGAGGCAGTTCGTTCTATACACAGAGGCATAAAAAATACAGCTCCTGGCTGTTTTTATCATAACTAATAAATGAATAAGCACACGTTCTGAAAAAACATGTTTTATCAGAAGGACATGTTACACTGTTCCTATCAATAATTCTATGCAAGTAAAATTCAAGCCTGAGGGATTGTATTGTAGCAATTCTTTTATGCAATCACTTTTCATAAAAGAAAAACAGACTGAGGTGGTGATGAATGATGGATGAAAATTTTAGATGTAATTAAAACAAACAAACAAAAAGATGAATTCCCAAGTTTCTTTAACAAAAGGAATAAAAAAGAATACTGTAAACCTATGGCCTGATAGATAACATTCCATTAAAGTGAGATGCATGAAGGAAAATTAGGCAGGTTTATATGAGAGAGATTGGCAAGCCTTAAATAGCCGTGATTATGTGAATAGCTGACCTATTTTGCTTCCCATTTTAATTGTAGAGATGAAAAGATTAAGGACTGTGCTGCAAAATGCAACTGGAGCTTTTAAGGGAGGAAAAACAGAGAAACAGCAATCCTGTAGGAATACTGCAAGAACTCAAAGGGAGTTACATAGCTATTAACAGATCAGTTATAGAGTGATCTCATTGCTGCCATCAAGTGTGTGAATATCATGAAACAGTGATTTTTGGCAGGTACCTGAGGAACAAAAGAAAGATGATCCAGTCATTGGAGTTAGTTGAGAATATAATGGAGAAATTTCAAAACTAGGGAAAAAATTCAAAGACGAGATCCTACTTTGGCCATATTTTATCCTAAACATAAGAAATTCTTATACTTGGAATCAAATTTGGTGAATAGTGTTGTGAAGAAGAATTGTCATTTGGAGTTTGGAAGCTTTATCCATCAGAAGAAAGACAGCAACTCACTTAAAACTTCCTGGATGAGTGACATCTCCTAATGTATTTCCTCTTGCTAGTTTCCATGCCAAGACCCCAATAAAATTATTCTCAATTCACTTTCAGATAGGTATTAATGCACACTCGGAATTTAACAATGTATGTGAACTTCAATTGCTTTCAGTAATCAAGGAGATTCTAGGTTTTTAATCCTGTGGTCCAGTTCAGTAATAGCAAAACCTCTCAAGCTTGTCTAGTTTCTCTAACTTTCCTAACGTTAAGAAAATGTTGATTTTTTTTTGTGCCTTTTACCTTTTTCAGAAAACAAACCAGCCTAAACATCTTGGTCTATTCAGTGACAGGTAGCAAGTATGTAAGAACAAAAGCTGGCCTTTAGCTAACACAATGGATTTTTGTTGCTTTTAGATACAAATACTACTTTTGAATTCTGCTGTGCCACAAGTTCTTTTAACTCTGCTGGTAAAAATCAGTGTGTTATTTGCTATACAATTCTGGTAATATTAGTATTTTTCAGCCAGGATCAATGAGAACAACCTATGTGAGAAATAGATCACAACACAAACTTAATTTTTCTTGCCTTTGTAAGGCTGCTTGCATCCACATTGCTAATGAAAAGCCCAGCATAAAGCTTGTAATTATAAAAAATGAAATATTAGAAAGGTTAGTAAGCATTCTCGGATCTTGGGAGCAGGAATGGTTTGGTTCAGAGCAGTGATACCAAGAGGCAGATCAATCATAACATGCCACTCCTGCAATTTCAAAGACACAAAGTCAGCAGAGACAAAGCATATGCCGCCTGACTTGACTTTTGGAGGAACCATATTCACCACAGCAAGGATTGCAGAGGCTACTCTTAATGGGAGCTGCTGTAGTCCGCTGAAGGAGGTGCATATTCTTGATGAAGTTTTAATTTTGGTGTTAAACACCTCTGAATTCCAAGTGTCTAATTTTCTTGGAATGATACTCACATTCTGGCACATGCTAGACATAACAGAACTGCTGTTTCTTATCAGCACAAATAATACAGCAGCATCTGGTAGATCATGGCTGCTTAAGAGGATGGTGGGACCTTCAGAGACAATGCCAGCAGCACTGATTCAGACTACTTTTGAAACAGCATGATGTTTTCAGGCAATTTCCCTGAGCACTTCCCCCAGTCTTTAGATTTCTATAAGCCTGAAGAAAATAAAGTATCCATTTGGGCAAATGTCATCTGACTAGGCAGAGTAGCCACTTTCTTTGATGTTGGTAGTGAGATCTCTTTAGGAGGATAGGCTGTTAGAGAAGGCAGCTTAGGGAAAAGGAAACAGGTGTTTGTTCTTTCATCCGAAAGAGAAATCCTGCACAAAAATGGCTAAAAATTGTAACTGTTGGGTAATATTTAGGTTCTTCCTTGGCTATATGATTTTATTTCCATCCCAAGAGCAAAGTACAGCAACGCCTTGGAGCTGTTGATTATAGATTATAGCT
This sequence comes from Donacobius atricapilla, assembly GCA_013397315.1. NCBI lineage: Eukaryota > Metazoa > Chordata > Aves > Passeriformes > Mimidae > Donacobius > Donacobius atricapilla. The sequence continues at coordinate 24,069 of WBMY01006476.1, read as the reverse complement.
TCATTGTTTTAAGTGCCTATTATGGATATGCAAAAGCATGAGAAAGGAAAAAAAAGGATTATGTACAGCAGCTCATGGTAAAGCTTCATAGGAGAAGGATTCTTCTAAATGCTAGGAAGTGATAACCAAAACCAACCATTCTTAGAAACAGTATGGCTTTATGGAAAGGCATAGAGACAGAGAAAATATCAAAGTGTAGATATACTCATTTTGCAGAATGCTTATCACTGTCTTTAGAGAATACAGGATGATAGCAGATGAATGTTGCAAGGAGTGACTTTTATTATTATTTTATACACGTTTTCTCAATAATGTTAGCAATAATTTTAAAATAGCAATGTTTGTTACCTGTCCAGTGCATACAGGTTATAGCTCTGCCTGCCCATTTATTTCATTCCATTAATTTCTTTCGACTTTTTGCTAGCACTAAATTTCAGTGGGCATTTTCAGCGACGACCACACATACCAAAAAAGCGGTGCCTAAATTCAGCTGTCATTGCCTGATGTTGCAGAACCTCCTTGGCACCAAAATCAGCATTTCCTGTATATTGTCACCATGCGTATCACTGTGTGTGTCACCCTCAGGGCAGCTACCCTCTGTTTTTATGTTCAAAAGAATATGGCAAATGTGGATTAGGTGGATTGTAGGATCTACCTTTGAGCAAACACTGTTCTTTTCTACTGATATACCAGCAAAATCTGTCTCTACCCTGGAGATGCTGCATCCTTCAATGACCTAGAAAGGAGGACTCTCTACACTCTTTTCTCCTCCCTAATTATCCTGCCTGTTTTGCAGCATTTTTTTGCTAGAAAGACCAGACCTTTAACCTTCTACTGAAACTAATGCAAAATTCTCTCCACTGTGTTTTCCTCTGCTCCTTGGAAGATACATGGGTTATCCAGAGCACAAAGCAGAATGGAAAATTTCCAATCAGGGCATTTACTCTTTATTCTCTTGGGAAAGGCTGTATTGGGAGGTTGAAATTCGGGTGCATATCCTTTCTTTAATGTTATTTCCTCATTTGAGTTTCTGTTCATCCTCAGTTAAGTGTTTAATTTTTTTTTATATTCTTAAGACTTAATTTTCCCTCCTTTTTTGTTGTTGTTGTTGTCTCTGATAGTTCTGCATCAGACATCTCCATTCTACATTATATGAAGGCAGGATAGATTCCAAACAAGGAGCATTATATTTGTTCATACACTATCCCAGAGAAATTTAAGTCTGATAATCATGAGAATAGCAAGTACAGAGCAGAGCACAGGGGGAACAGAGAGGAGGTTATACCCATGCAGAAGATCCCTATCCCTGGAGACATCAGAGGTCGGGCTGGACAGCAACATTTGCTCTGAGGAACCTGGTCTAGGTGAAGATGTCCCAGCTTATTGCAGGGGTTTGAACCTGATGACCTTCTGAGGTCTCCTCCGACTCTACTACAGTTCTGTGATTTGGAAACTGTCAGTGTGAATGGGATGTTGGTGGTGAAATAATGTAATTTTGCTGGGCAAAGAGATCTGTGTTACATGAGGGCTGAGGGTAAGCCATATGGTAGAAGACTGGCTCTGTATTTCAGTTTATCTGAGTATAGGAAAATTGCTCATATCTGTCAGAAATCACCCTGTTTCTCCTGCTAATGCACAATCTCACAGCACTTGCATATTAAGTAACATTTATAAAAAATTCATAAACATAAAGAGTCCGAAGCATTCAAAATCCAATACCAGGCAATTTGATGTTAAAATCTTGCAGAAAAATTGAACCCTAATTCCATTCACCCGAGAGCTTGCAGGCACTTAACAAGGCAGTCATGGACTTCATGCTTAATAGCCTTCCACACTCATTGGCCATGGTGTAGATTATATTAGTTCAATGAACAGTTCTTAATGTGGGTTATCGTGGACTCTATTTTATCTAGATTTATTATGTCTGGCAGTGGTGTGCGTAACTGTAAAAGATGACTGTTGTGCTTCTGAGAGATGTGCCTCTGTATTCCTACTTCCTGGACATCCTCCGGCATGGCTGAGGAGATCAGGACAGGAATGTTTACCTGGGTGCAGTCTGGAATCTCTAGTTCCTTCTGTATTTTTGAAAGATGGAAAAGGGATACAAAAATGTAACCTTTAGTACAAAGCACACAGTCACTGAATTGGCACAAGGCTTCCAGGGTGCCATTTTTGTCTTCTACATTGATGGGCTTGTCTGCATTTTCATGTGGCCCCTGATTTTGAAGGATTTTCCATTTTTGGAGATGGAAAATCAAGTGTCCTACTGGTAAACAAACAAATCTAGCTCTCTGATATTTAAAAATAAAAATCAGTGTGATTTTTGTTTTGTGTTGAGTTGAAAATCAGGATTCAAGGTTATGAGTTTACCTGAGTGAGATTTACAGTATTTTATTTTAATGCAGCTAACTGATCAGTGACATTTGGGGTACTTATGAACTATACTATTTGAATTTGGTCTCGTGTGAGAGTATTAGCAAATATGAAGTAGCTTACAAAATTCAGTTCAGCAGTTTAAAACAGACAGGAAAAGCCTGGCTTTGATGTTTTCATTTTAGCCACTGTCGTTTCATGTGTGTTTTTGCAGTGTATCTACTTAGGTGAGAATCTTGCTCTGCTGAGTGATATACAAATACACAGTGATAATGTCTGACTAAATGAGTTTCAATACAGACGCAGTTAAACCTTACAGGTTCTGAAATTAAAATGAGACTAATTGATTTGATAGGAGTAAATGGTATTTTTTCTGTCTGCGGAAGATTGCCCTAAGGGAGTGGAAAGACATTTAAGACATTGCCACACACTGGCAATCCCTCTGCCTAAAGAAATCTCAGAGGTTGCCGTGGGTGTGGAGCAGTTTAAGTTGGACAATCATAATCAATATGCAAAGACAGCTGAAAACAGTGCAGTGTAGTCTTCACAGCAGTTTCCAATCTTATGTTCAGAAGAAATTGTTGTAGTTACTGTATTTATTGAACTTAATAGCACTCTAGCTGAGTAAGGAATGTTCTGCAGCTTTCTAGTTTTGCTGACACAGAGTCACAGGATGGTTGGGTGGGAGGGGACCTTAAAGACCACCTAGTTCTAGCCCTGCTGCCGTGGGCAGGGACACCTCCCACTAGACCAGGTTTTCTACTTAACCCGGTCTTGAACACTTTCAGGGATGCGGCATCCACAACCTCTTGGGCAGCCTGTTTCAGTACCTCACCACCCAAGCAGACATAAATTTTTTCCAAAACAAAGAATAATACTTCCATTTCACAGACATACATAGGACTAACTGGTAGGAATCCATTATGACCTTCTGCAGTATTTGATATTCCTTATAGTACAACCTCTGCATAATTATATTCTCTTGCAGTTTAAACAGTTGTTTTTGTATCAAATTTCTATCTCATGATATGACCTTGCAGCATTCAAAGCCATTTCAGAGTCTATGAGATGCAAAGAATTAGGTACATTCCTGGAAAAGTAGCTTGACTACTCACTCTCACTATTAAAAGCTTTCACCTCCTTTTCTGAACTTTCAGTTTCTAGCTCTTGCGTTGTGTTATAGCTACCTGTTAGATTAAAGTGCTTTCTGCTGTCAGAAATCTCTGCTAGATTTTCTGTCCAGATTGCCTGTGACCAAGTTATACTATAATCCTTCATCATAGGAAGTGACTATGGATCTTCTGCCTTGGTGAAGATGGATCTTAAATCATCCATCTGCTTTCCCTCTGAATATTTCTCAACATTTTTTTCTGAATCATAGGTTTTCAAAATGAGCCAAAGTGTATGGAATTGCCTTGATATTACCATGTACATGCCAGCTATGGAGGAAACACTACCTCTGCTCTGTTCCAGGTGGTCCCTCCTTCAAAGAATCTCTTGGCTACTATATTATGTCTAATTTTCTTGATTCCAGGTGTTAATTAAATGATTGCCATTTTATCACTGATTCCTGGAAGATCTCAGAAGATTGCCATCCTTCCAGAATAAAATATGGGTAAGGCTGGGGGAATTGCTATGGATTAGTCTTTGATAAATTACCTTTTCTTGTAAAAGCATAGGAACAACAGAAACACCAAAATGCTAAATGTGATGATCGCGTTATCAATGACAATATATACTGAAATGAAATACAATGTGAGCATTGATCATGCAATTTAAGCCAATGACCCTTACAATATTTGTGCTGAAATAAATCCTTTCTCTGAGCGGCCTGTTCTTTGAAGCTGAAGAATAGTGGAGTTGCCCGGTTGAAGTAAAAACCCGGATTGGATTTTTAGCGAGTCCGGAAGGGAGTCTGCCAGTTGGAGGGAAAACCCAGAGTGGATTTTGCCCAGAGTCTGGAATGGAGTCACCTGATTGGAGGGGAATCTCTAGGACTTGAACCTCTAGACCCTCTAGATCTTGACCTAGAACCTCCAGAGCTTGTATAACTTAGAGATACAGAGAACAGAGCCTATAAACTGTTCAAAACGTTGCCATACTTATGGTCTGGGGAAAAAAAAAAACCAGTTAAAACCATATTATTGGGGTGACATTTATTTCAACATATTTATTTCCNCTGCTCTGTTCCAGGTGGTCCCTTCTTCAAAGAATCTCTTGGCTACTATATTATGTCTAATTTTCTTGATTCCAGGTGTTAATTAAATGATTGCCATTTTATCACTGATTCCTGGAAGATCTCAGAAGATTGCCATCCTTCCAGAATAAAATATGGGTAAGGCTGGGGGAATTGCTATGGATTAGTCTTTGATAAATTACCTTTTCTTGTAAAAACATACGAACAACAGAAACACCAAAATGCTAAATGTGATGATCACATTATCAATGACAATATAGACTGAAATGAAATATAATGTGAGCATTGATCATGCAATTTAAGCCAATGACCCTTACAATATTTGTGCTGAAATAAATCCTTTCTCTGAGCGGCCTTTTCTTTGAAGCTGAGGAATAGTGGAGTTGCCCGGTTGGAGCAAAAACCCAGATGGGATTTTCATCGAGTACGGAAGGGAGTCTGCCAGTTGGAGGGAAAACCCAGAGTGGATTTTGCCCAGAGTCTGGAATGGAGTCACCTGATTGGAGGGGAATCTCTAGGACTTGAACCTCTAGACCCTCTAGATCTTTACCTAGAACCTCCAGAGCTTGTATAACTTAGAGATACAGAGAACAGAGCCTATAAACTGTTCAAAAAGTTGCCCTGCTTATGGCCTGGGGAAAAAAAAGCAGTTAAAACCATATTATTGAGGTGACGTTTATTTCAACATATTTATTTCTGAGACAAATCTATCCATTAACATCTACACCTAAACCTTTCAAGGGGAAGTGCTACAATTATTTTTATGTAAGTGTTTTTAAAGAGCAAATTAAAAGAAAATGAGCATAATTTCCTGCCATTGAATACAGAGTTTATGGTTGTTAACATACATTAGTAGATGGTGAGTAAAGATTGCTGGAGAAATTTCCATAAATACAGGCATAGAAATGTTTTACAACTTTTTTTAAAATAAATTAGAGTGCATTAGAACTTTCTTCTTTCCACTCATCTTCTGTTTTTTAAACTTTTTAGTCCTTAATTTTAATTTCATTTACTGCAGTTGCCACTGCAGCTTGTAGTTTGCTGGCCTACAGCTGTGCTAAGTTTCTGCCAGGTTCTTGTTAATCACTGACATGATTTGCTGCTTCTGGAGGATACCAGTCCACTGAATGCAGAGAGTTGTCTGTTCCCGCGGCTCAGGGCATGCTCAGGGGACAGTTTGTCACCATATTCAATAGCACCCCATAAAAGATCATTGAACTCCTATGATGAAACAAAAACTTTTATTGGTTCAGACTTAGAAGACCCAAGCTGTTTTCAGTGCAGACAAAATCTCCTCTCCTGCAGATGGAGTGGCCCTACTAGACTGGCAGATGTTCTCTGTCTTGTACATCCTCAGTTTCTCTACTGGATAAGATATTGCATTTGCTGGAATGTAGTCCCTGAGGAAAATTACTGACAACTTTGAGAAGCTGTTGGCACCCTGGAAATGAATTGAAATATGAGTTACAGCTCTCAAGAAAGATGAGAAGAATCTGAGGGAAAGGTGGTGGGTAAAACTGTGAGTAATTTTGGGTTTCTGACAGCTGCTAAGCAGGAGTAGGAAGACAGAATATAAAGTGGTTTTTATAAGCTAGAAATGGGAATAAGCTGTGGAGAATGAGAAATGAAAAGCAATTAAGTACAGGAAAGGTAAAACAATGAAAGATTTCAAAAAGAGTCAGAGGAATCCGCTCATGAGCACCACTTTGGAGATATGTGTAGTCAACATTCCAGAGGTTGTATGAACTTCTGTGTGTTGGGCTTAACTACACCCATCTGCTAAAATAAACTCTACCAACTGATTTTTTAGTAACCTTTCTGCTCTTGTGGCTGAGGTACTTTTGCATCTACAAATTGTTTCCTTGAGAAAGTTGCTGTTTTGAGGCCATGGATGGGCTGTCTGTCTTTGCAGTTGAGGCTACAGACACTGCTTTAAATTAAACTGGGCCCATGGTGATCCAAAAATACCTTCAGTATAAATATAGAACTCAATCTGCTTATTTTGTGTAGCAAAATGTGTTTTATTTCTGTAATAAAACCTGGAGTACCTATCACTGTGGTATGCAAGTACTTCTTGATAGATGCCTGTATCATCCCGGAGCTTATTTAGGGGAGGGAGATGCTATTATCTTTCTTTATAGCTGGGAACACCAAAGTAAAATTATTTCAGGTTGAACTTTCAAAACCAAGCCTTTGATCTTTCTGTTGCAATATGCCCTGTTTCTAATACACTACAAGTACTCAGAGACTGACTTAAATTGGAGATGTTGGCACAAGGACATCTTTAATTTGGGTGTATAGTTTTCTATTGTGTTTTGTTGTTGACATTTTCTCTTTTCCTCCCTCTGGCTTTCTAGTTCAGACTGCTCTCTCATGGAACTGAAAATGCTTTTCAAAAGGAGACCTCTTTTAAGTTTGGAATTTAATGAAAGACCAAGATTGTAGAAAATATCTTCTTAGAATATCTTACTTAATCAGCTAATAAAAAATCTCTTTTGCTGTTTTCGTTGTGGGTTTGTTGGTTTTTTCCCTTCAACCTTTCATGGAAATACTGTGTTTAGGGTAGGCATTTCTTGCTGAAATATTACTTTTTCTCTTGTTCTGGTTATATTTTGGGGGTTATATTTCGTGCTCAGTATAATGTGTTGGTTTACTCTTTTCTCTGTAAAAGTCGGTTTATGTACACGCTCTTTTCTCACCAGTCTGAGTAAACCATAACCTCCTCTATTCAGTTTAGTTTCTAGTTTGTCTGCAGCTGATTTTGTACTTTGATCCTTTTAAAAAACTCTCTTGCTTATACTCCCAGTCCCTTGTGGGAAAAGAATTGGGCAGGTATGTCTTTTGCAGAAATACAGATAACAACTCTGTCTCTTCAGAGGTACTAGGATAGAGGCGCTGTCTTTCTCAACCTTTCAAGAAACACAGTGTTACAAGTTAACACATAGAACCATTCTAAAGAGTAGTGGTTTGGGGCATTTTTCTAGTTGAGTGAAAATAAGACGACCGTATTTGTACAGTTGTGTTTTGTTTTACATGAACTGCCTTCAAATTGAAATGGTTTTAAAAAAAGACCCCGCTCCCAAAAAATGTGCCTCTCCACCCCCCACCAAAAAAGAAAAATAAAATTGGGCCAGTTTATGAGTTTTCTAATATGTCAGATTTTAGATGCAAGGGTTAAAATCTAAGTTCCTATCACCCTAGTCACCCAGGTTCCCAGTTAATGTTAAAGGTATGTATGTCGATAGAAAGTTACCTGTGGTTAGATGGTGTCTCCAGAGCACAGTCTTTATAACTTCTTTAACTTCTAGCCTCCTGCTAAAAATGCTATCAAGGTCCCTAAAAATATTTACAGTGACCTTCCTACATGATGGCTTGCACTCCATGCTGATTTGTAGAAAATTTAAAGAAATGCCTCTGTGCTGTGATTATATGAATTTATTCTTTAGTTGTAGCTCAAGTCTTACTATTTCCCTTCAAAATAAAATTAATTACTGCTGGTGAAATTTGATGCAATTTCACTTCCTGCTTTTGATGGTGTAACCAGAGTTAACTGCTCGGCAAATAAATCTTGCACAGCAGTCTGTTGCAGTTTAAGAAAATTTATGCTATCGGTTGAGGGAACTGCTGGAAATGTTGTACTCAAGGCTCTCCAAAACGTAATTGAGAATGTCAGGAGAAATCATTACAGAACAGGCGATTGCCCAGATTTATCTGTTGCGCCAGACAGCTTTAAAACATGCAATATGTGCGAGAGGTGGAGAGCTGCCACAGAGCAGTGATGGAACACAGCCAAGCCACTCATACATTTGTTCTAGCTACATATAGTTTAAATATAAAGGAATGATTACCGGTGTCAGGTGCTTTATATGAGTCACATTAATTTTGAGGAGAAGAGAGGATAAAACCCAAGAACTCCTCTGTGGGTTGGATTTAGAGACTAGATGCAGGGAATTCAAAGAAACAGACAGGCAAGATACACAGGTTTTGACCCTGAATTTTAAAAGCAGCTGTTGGATTTGGACATAAAACATGAATCCCCATGACAAGTCTTAAGGCAATGTCTTTCCAATATTCTGATCAATAGTTTTTAATAAATGTCGTTGATACACATGTATTCTGTTACTGTTCTATACTCTTGTCAGGTTTTATGGAGTGAACTTATGATCTGAATGATGATTATAATTGCTGCCCGAAGTTGACTTTTTAAGCACAAAAATATATATCTTTTAAACTTTTCAGAAATAAATCCGATGCCTTGGAACTGTAATAAAGAAAAATGTCTGAATAGTAAAGAAAAACTACAGAGAGCTAAAACTAGTATCACACAGAGCAGCAGTGCAGAAACTACTAATTTTATGTAGAAATTGATAAATTCAAGTGACTTGAAGTCCGAATTATAAAACATGTAAGTCTGATAATTTATGTACGAAAAGAATATAAAGAGCTTGAAATTCACTAGCCCTTACTTGATAAAATTTACTTTTGATATTCTATCACTCCTGTGGTATTAAATGAAAGGTTTTGCACACCTCATTGCATTTTTTAATATGAAAGATGCTAATTTATTTTAGATTTTGTACCAGATTTCCGCTTAAAACCAAGTACATATTTGTTGAAAAATTTGGGAAAGGACATATAAAATTGAGCTCCATGTTTAGCTAGGTAAACATGAGAACTTATGGAAAAAGTAAAAGGAAGTATGAAAAGACTCAAATTCAGATGCAAACAGAATGCTTTAATGGCAAGAGTGAGGAGTAATTAAAAAAGAGAGAACATGGATTAAAAAATTACATAAATCCAACCTTTTGTTTATTCTGTTTCATCTCTCTTAGAAATATTGCCCAATGAGACTGCTTTGCATTACTGGAAAGAATACAGAGATGGAAGATAATTTTTAGAAATCAGTATACCTCATGTAGTCAGTATCCACAGCTTATTGCAGTGCTGTATGTTACTATTTTCAGGAGTAAGGAGAAGAGGGTTTACCATTGCCTTATTTACCAAAGCCTTGCTAACTTATTACTGCTCTTCAAGTCCCACAGATATAAAGGGCACTATGGGTGAAACACTTTCGCAATCTGTGTGCAGACTTTACTCTTACCATTTTCTCCTGTTGTTAAAAGCTGGTTCACATGGATCAACGTCAAAGAGTTGAGAGACTAAAGCTCTATAAATATGCTAAATGCAATATATCTTTATATTTCACGTCAGTATGTTTTCTGATGCCAAACATCTTTGTAAATTGATTGAAGGGAGGACGATTCAGTTGTGCTAAGGTGACGTATAGGCTCCAAAACCTGCCCAGTATGGCTTACTGAAGGTATCTTTAGGGAATAGTGTTACTGCTGTCTGATTTAAATCTGAGTCTTCATGAGGAAAGAGCCAGGAGTGTACAGTTCACTCGGCTGCTTTGGGTAAGAGAGATGGCCCTCCTGTCAGCAGTATTATTTCTCATGAACACTTGAGTAAAGAGAACAGATGCAGGTGAGCTTTATCACATATACAATATCACTTTACACACACCCGTGCTTTTCCAGCCTTTAGTACTTGCACTGATGTTAAACATAGGTCCTTTCACTCCGTTCCTTGGTCATCTTAAGGATGATCATTTCAGTTAGTGTCAGTGCAAAGGGACATTGCACAGCTATTGCTCTGAGGGATGTGTGTCGTGGGAGGAATATGACATTTCTGAGAGACTGTCAGAGCCCCCACAAAGTGTTAAGATTATTTAGGTGGCTGTGCTGCAGAGAAACGTACATTAACTTGAAATATGGGAAATATCTGTAATAAAGAGTTCCAGTTTATTTGATCAGGGAGAAAACCTAGATAAAGAAAACCCTTGGGTGTTTTTAAAATGTTCCTTAATGCTTTTTATGCTCCTCAAGATGCAGTGAAGGTCAGTGCAGTAGGAAATGTCTCCATTGATTTAGATAAACGATACCACTTTGCATTGCGTTCCATTTTCCCTTTTATCCACTTGAAGAGCTACCATAAGACTTTACCTTAGGCTGTCAGGCAATGTGCAAATTTTTCAAAACCCCTGGTGAGGTTATTAGGTTGGCATATCTCTTACCCTTTAGGGGAAGTACTTCCACTAAGAGGCTTTTTTATTTGCTGTTGTTATCATTGTGCCTGCATCATAAATATTTATTTTGCCAATAATTAATTTCCTCTTGAATTTTATTAACCTATAAAACAGAATATTCAACTTAATTTGAATTTAATATAAAGATGAAAATAAAAATATTTCTTCTTTCATATTTTATTTGTGTGTTACCACAGTTGCTCTGCAACCATTACTGAGTGGTACTGCAGGGTTTTTAATGCACATCAGAATACTAAAGCTGAATTATGAGACAATGTACTTATGTGGTCAGCAGATTTCATGGCATCTAATAACAGCAGAATGAATTTTAGGAAGCTCCAGTGTTGACACCATGGTCTTCCAAACTCAGTGGGAGTTTTGAAGGTTGCATCACTTTCAATCCAAATATAGAAATTATTGCTATAGAAAGCCTATCTGGTTTCATAGGTGGTTAAAATACCTATATATAGAGGTGTGTATATATATATGTGTGTATATATATGTAATTGTCCTCAAGGATAAAGAAATACAAACACTGTACATGACTGCCACTCTTTGTGAGAATATTACAGGTGAAGAACTAGTTGTTGTGTCGGAGATTGCTAGAGCTTTCCCTTATAATTGCAAAGATTGTTGTTTGGAATAGACAAATGCAGACTTGTCAAGTCTCATGCTGTCAGCTTTATACTTTGTTTGCTGCCTTTTTTCTAGCTGCAGAGTTATTGCCCTGACTTGTAGCTACTTCTGTGCTTTCATCAGAGCTTTGTGCAGGCAGAGCAGGAGCTGGAGGGGTGCTGTAGTGCTGCGGCACACACCACTGAGCGCTTGGCCTCTAAGGAAAACCAGGCAGCATTTGACTGCTGCAGTCTCTTCTGTTGCACCTGAATATGTCTAAGTCTGTGTGTCAGCTGGGAATTAGGAATTGCTGTGACAGGAATGTTTGAAAGATGGCTCAGTGGAGTTTCAGACTTCAGGCTTGACTCTTTACTGGGTTGACAGTGCACATGGCCAAAGATTAGTTCTTCACCTGACAGTAATTATCATTGCACATAAAAAACAATCAGTCCTTTAAGAAACTTATCCCAATTTGGCTGTGATATGTAATATCACTGAACTGATGTTGATTAGCACTAGTGTTTCTGGCCCTTGAAAGCTCAAGGTGGCCAGTCCCAAGAACTCATTGATAAAGGAAATCCCAGCTTTCTTCATGTCTTGTTAGTGTCTTTTTCTCCTCTGACCCTTTCCCAACAGGGAAAGGGCTCATTTCATCCGGCCATGCCGTCTTACTTTTATGACAATTACTTCTGATTTCCCTTATTCTTTTGGTATCAATGTACAAAAGGTTCATACTCAGAAGTATTATAAGATTAGTGCTTGTATTTAAAGTGCAATACAGATTTTGCATGTGCAGAAATTAATCGAACTGAGGAAAAAATACCTTATCAGATCCTTTGCTGAAAATAATATTCAAAATATATAGTTAAATTTTCTTTGCTAAGTTATTCTTCAGAGATTGAAGCAACTCTAAACATAATGAAAGACAATGCAAGGAATTATCTTTAGCTTGTACCAACTCTAATAAAAAATGTGAAACACTCTCCCAGAGGAAAACAACCTGTGAATAGTTTTCTACTGAGTTAGCAAGTGGAACTGGCTTCATAGATATTGTGAGCCATGTCAAAGCTGATTTCAGTCAAAGGGATGATGCGTGGAGGGACAAGAGTGAGAGGGGTGTGGTGAAATTAACTTCATCCAGGAAAAAGGGAGCAGGTCATCTTATGGAACTTCCCTCTGCGATGTATATTTTGGGAAACTTGATTTTTACACCTTATATAATTCATTAATTAGAACAAACGGGGAGATCTACTTGCCCTAGTGTTAGTCAGGAGTTACTGGTTCTATTGCAAAATTGAAACTCACCCAAATTTGTTTCTCCTCCAGCAAAGATGAATGAAAAATCCACTGCATTATCGATGCAAAGTAGGTATTGAAGCTTATTTTGTTTGAAATTTCTGGGTGTCATCTTAATGGATCAATGTATTTTTTTTAATTGTCCAGCCTTCTGTGGTTTAAAAAACAACATTTTGTTGGTCCATCCTGAGCAGTATATGTTGAAAGACCAGAAGAGCTGTTTTTATAAAACATACCATAAATGTCTTCAGTTTAATTCTTCAGAATGCTCTTAATGGTAATAGAGATTTGCACTTCTCAAATCACATTGTATCAGGTTTTAACCTTAGATTATCCTACAGATCACGTAGAAAGTAAAGCCAGGTGAATTTACAACCAGAACCACACTACTAAATTCACATTTGGGAGTATATTGAACTACTACTACAATCAGTTTGAAACTGTCAAAAAATAGCTGTAGTGCAGAAAAATTCAGAGACAAATAACTAGTTGAAAGTGAGCTATAAGAGTTAGCAATTCTGAGTGCTGCCATTGCTTCTCAGAATAAGGACAAATCTGGATCTTGTCACCTTTCTGCTTTGATGTGAGATTTCTTATGGTTCAAATGGTGTTGGCATGAATCTATTCCTTGAGATTGCATTTCCAATACAAAATTTAGAGCTAACTAACAGAGGGATTTCAAAAAACCTTATTTTTCCTTTATCCTGAGAGAATGGTATTTCATTGTGCACTTGCGTGGCTGGATGACATTACTGTTAATATCTTGAGAGTGGATGTCATAATGTTTATGAATTCCAGAATTAATTAGTTGCCCTTTAAAGGTTCCAGGCCAAGGCAGCATTGCCCTTCATTGCCACTCTTTCCCCAGCAAAATGATTCTACAGGTGACTTACTGACCTGGCTTTTTTTTTTTCTTTTCCCTTTGTGTGGTCACTGCTGTGCATTAGTGAGATGGAAATGCCCAAAGTCTACTAAATTATTGACTTCAGGAGTATACAACTCAGACGATTCATATGTACAGGTGGCTGCAGATTTAGCTGCATTTTTTACAGACAATGTAGGATTAGAAAGGAGGATTAGCATATCTAAATTATGGGGATGAGTGGGAACTTAGTAACAGCCAGACTGATGAAAAAGTATGATTTCTCATAAATGCTATTTGTTGATACCATGTGGCTCCAGTTCTATTGGCCAAAAGCTTGTTATATGTTCTGTAATCTTTAATTTCAGCCACAAATGACGTATTGAGATATTTTGTATTGCTAAGTAAACAAGATTTGGATGTGTTACACTGAACCATTCTGATATCATTTCTTATCTAGCAATTATCTACTGCTGGAATGGACACAGATAAAACAAAGTGTAGAAAACTCATATTTTTGGCAAGAATTTGAGTTTGTGAGGAACTGCATTGCATAAAGTATGAAATGAAGGCTATATCAAGTTCCCACAGAAATGTTTTTAATTACCTAGGTATCACTGATTGTTCTGCTGCTAGGTTAGATAAAAGGAAATATTTCTGCTGAGGAGTCTGGTGTATCATTTAAAATATAGTAAGATGCTGTGGGTTTTAATATTGCCAGGATGTGAGTCTGAAAACAATAGTTATGGGAAACACTTCTTTGTCACTGTCACTGATTGGAATGGTCCTACTGACAGTCTGTAAAGCAACTGAAGAATCCAGAATTAAGTAAACACCTGCGTTGAAAAATAAGCAATGGATAAATCAGAGAAGATTGGGATAAAAAATAAGTTACTGTATAAATTTTATGCCCTCAAATAGAAAACTAGGAATTAAAAAAGCAGATAGCCAAAAATTTCATGGCCTTTTATGTAAGTAGTGATTATACACCACAGTCAGTGGGGGTACATGATAATATGAAATTATGCTTGTTTCTGAGGCTTTGTTCTTGTTACTGCTCCTCTTTTATTTCTGCAGTGTTTCTTAAAGAAACTTGCTAGGCTCCTGTATGCTACCTATTTGCAGTCTTTCACACTCTAATGTTCATTTTTAGGGTGTGCTGAAGGATTACATTTACAGTCTTTATCTTCACAGGCTATGTTGTCTTCTATTACTTGTGCATATTGGCTTGTTTCAGAGTTACTCACTTGGGACTGCTGGGTTTTATACCCATGTTGCTTAATTGGCTTTTATGACTGGCTGTATTGATAAAGGTGCAAAGTGATGAATATATTGTCAGCTGAATTTTCAACCTTTTCCCTTCAAAAGACGAAGGGTAAGAACGTATTTGTAACTTGTCACAGCCAGGCTTCCCTCTGTTATTAGATCAGTGATACTTTAAATTGTTTTAATTTTGAGACAGAAGTCATGAATCATTACAAGAAGCTGAGAAACTGCACAAACTTTATAAAGAGGTGAAATTAAAAAGAGAGGTCAAGCTGAGGGAACTGCTAGCCCCATGAATGTCCCTTTAAATAACATAATGAGATTCCAGGAGGCATTTGTGTCCTTTGTGAGTTTCCTTTGAAAAGTAGCAGGTTCCAGCCTATTTGTAAACACATTAGCTGCATTTCCTTCTGTCTTCAAAGGGATAAAAGTCATTGCAAAAGAGTGTTTGAGACTTTGGGAGCCATCCTTGCCCTTTTTTTCACACTCCACAGGCAGCGCAGTGGTAGAATACACAGTGGGATACCAACTTTAAAGTCCTCTTTTTACCCTTAAAAGCTGTGCTGCTGACAGTGCATTTTTGAAAAGGTCTTTAGCTTGAAGTGGCAAAAAGGTCTATATGCTAAATACAAGAGACTTTGATGTTTTTTGTTTTCTTCCCGTCTGAAATTTTAAATGGGGTTGGAAAGTCCTTTGAATTGAGTGACCTATCCAGCAATAGCTGTTGTCAATATGTTCAGTGGATTTGAATGAGCCCTGCTCCCAGCTTTTTATTAGAGTCGATCACATAATTTGAATCTGGTTTTGCATATGTGTCTGAAGTATGGCTTTAAGAAAACAGAGAAGTTTATAAGAAACATGACTCTTCCTTCTGTTTCTATTTTCTTCTGCTTCTGGAACCTCTACTAAGAGTGCAGCTATCTGCATTAGTACATAATAATTTGCAGTAAGCAAAGGTGAAGCAAGCTGTACATAGAAAACAAAATCTATGGACTTTAGAATGGTTGATTGTTTTTACAGTTACTCAGCATGAAACTCCTGGAATTTTTTTGTTCTTTTCTTTACTAGATACCTAGTACCTACATATCAAGTCAGAATTTTGATGGTTCAAAATTTCTTTATCAAAATTAGCAAGGATCTGTAATAATAGTAGTTATATTTATTCACATCTTCTGTTGAAGTGTTTTCCAATGACCTCCTCTGGTTAATACCAGAGGTCTATATAGTTTGATAGGTCTGTATTAATATCAAATATCCATCTATATCAGATATGCTGTACACAATGCTTAAGTTTCCATTTTAAATGGTTCTTTTCTGTTGCTGCTTCTTTTTGACTTCTTGATGGTACATTGACTAAAAGGTAGAAGTAATAAAAACATTCTAATAGAGAGTACTGTTGTTGAATTCAGCTGTTTTATATTCTTCACAACTGATCTCTGTGCTGTTCATATCAAAGCAGTCCAGACTGTTATCTCTGAAAAGATTTGTGTTTGATCCCTGGGTATATTTAGCTTATGAATAGACTAGAGAGGTCTTGAGAAGTTTTGAGGTGTGAATTGTGAAGGGCAAGTGTTATCAGCCCCTACAAAAGTCTTGGGGAATTGCAAGTTCTCCTCTGTAGCTTCACATGCAGAACAATTACCGAGCCTTGCATAGGGCATGTGTGCCATAACCCTTTCTGCAGTTCAGCCGGTTTCCCCGGCATAATTGACACAGACATAATTAAGGCATGTCTGTACTCAGCTGTGAGGCTTCGTTACTACAGGAAGGGCTGCCGATCATCTCTGTGCTCCTTCACCTGGCCTTTGACCAGCATCATGGTGGCAGTTGCTGTGAAAGCTATGCATAAGACAGAACAAGCAAATCTCATATTTTAAACCCCTCTTTCTTCTGCTTCGTCTTCTGCTTAAGAAATCTTGGTGTTTGATGCAGACTGTAGGTATAGAAGGAAGGATTACAGGTGCCCTGGCCCCTGATATGTCACAGCTGTACTAATTACCAAAGAGGAGGAACAGCCTGGCCCTAATGGGTGACAGCTGGGACTAATAAAGGTAAGTGTGATAAAAGGGGTGGGTTGGCTGGTCAGAGGGAGTATCCAGAAGAAGGGGATACTGGGAGGACCTTGAGGAAGAGGAATGATCCTGGGGAAGGAGAAACTGAAGGAACGATCCAGAAGGACCGGGAAAAACAGGAGGGAGGATCCCTGCTGTGAGGTCAGTCTGGGTCTGCAGTCAGAGCCTGTTGTTGGAACCTGCAGTCTCAGGCTGGCTGAGTAAAAGCCTTCAGAGTCTGCAAACTGAGCGCTGCAGCCACGGTTTATCAGGAAATAATCAGCAGTCAGGAGCTGCAAGGGAAACCCCCAGTAGGAGCTTGCTGGAGGCAGAGTCAGTGAATGGTTGAAGTCAGGATGGCTGAGCTGTAAAGAGGGATAAACAAGGACTCTCTTCATGCTGTGACAAACAAGGAGTCTTGGCTCATTTCTGCCCTCTAAAAAGAGGGCTGCTGTGATGCAGACTGCTAGCAAAATTGCAGTCTCCTGCAAGTTTCTTGTCTATGTTCATCACTGTTCAAGTCTGGGATGGGCTTATGGTCATCTTTAACTGGTAGTGCTGTTTCTGCAACTGATGTTGCTCCAGCATTGCTGATGTACATGAACGTCCAACACAAGGAGGATTCGATTCAATGGTCAGATGACCGCTTGAATTTTCACTTTAAATTTGATGGAGGGCAAAGTAAATCCAACAAGATAACAGTAAGGGAGTCTGGAGAGTGTGTGAGGGGCGTTAGAACACACTGGGGACCAAAAGTAGTCTTTCAGTCTCAGCAGGTACCTCTTGTGAGCTATTGGTTCTTACCTTTGTCCCAAGGTCTCCAGGGTGGAAGACTAATAATGAATTCAATTCACAGTCTATTCTATTGAAAGCTCCAGAGATAAAAACCATTGAGGAGTGATGATGGCAATCACTTGTAATGTTAAAGCTACTGTTAAATTGGAATTAGATTGTAGGGTTGATGATTTGTAACCAATGAAGATTTGCACCTGCATCACTTTATTTCTCAGCTGTCTACCTAGAGCACTGTAAAGAGATCCTTCATAACCAGCTCTATTCACAGAGGGGTTAAACCTGTAACTTTTGGTGCATTTCATTCTTAATCTGTGATTCCTCCTCTGCCTTGTGTCTCTTTGTTTTTAAATGGGAGGACTTTGGTAATTATTGATATACTGTTTGGGTTTGGTTGTTATTTGTTAGCAGGAATTAATCTCTCTTTGTCCAGAAGCCCAGATGTGGCAGTGGGTGGTTTTGGCACATGGAATTTTTGTGAAATAGTTGTTGGAGAAAGAAAAGTGAATGCTTAACACTGGCACCACTGTCCTCCCAGGTGAATAATTTGAAATACCCATCTCTTTCAGAAGAGTGCATATTGAGCTCACTGACTACACCTGACTCCTCCTGATGCTGTATCTTCCCTTTCTATTTTCAGTTTCCAGCAGCCTGCTGGTGCTGGCTCTTGGTCATCTCAGGGGGTGTGAACTGGTTTTGTTTTGTCCCTTTGCAAGCTCTATTAGGCCTATGTGTAGTGTTCTCACCTGCTTGAGGTGAGCTTCGGATATGAATTTAGGCTGTACATATGCCAAGGTATTGGACTTAGTATTGACTTCAATTAGACTTGTATTACCCTGGGGGAAGTATTCCTTAATTAAAATGAAGCAAATGTGATCCCCAGGCAGGGAGTCCTACCTTGTTCTGCTCTCATCAACACACTTTAGTATTTGATGCTGTCTTCAAACAGAGATGGCTGAGGAAGATTAAAGTAGCTTCTGGTCTCAGATTTATGGATGGGAAAAACTCAAAATGTTTCTAGTACTAGCAGGTTTTGCCTAGAGCTCTAAATAAAGATTTTTTTTTTCTGGGTTATTTTTCTTGTTTTCACATATGTTACTATAAAATGAAACTGTGGGTGTTAGCTGCCTCTACCATCAGGCTCTTCATAATCATTGCCGCACATTTGAAACTCCATATAGATTATACAACTTTGAGATATAATTCCTAAAGTGCCAGACATCATTTTGAAGGCTCAGGTTTCAGTATCAGGAAGAAGATGTACTTCAGCATGGCATGGGTGACTGCAGAGTTAGCTATTTTAGTGAAAAAAGCTAAATGAAATATCAGTTGTTACTGGGAGACTTTGAGTGTTCTGGCACTGCAAACAGCACAGGGACTGAGCTTTCTGAGCAGCAATCCTTTCAGTTCATAAATTAGATGATTTTAATGGTCCATAAAGTGCATGGAAAATGCTATTTTCAAAGATATAACTGTTCCTGAGCGGCTGTGATACTTGTTCATCTGTGAGAAAATCTTGAGGGTTTTTATTTTCCTTTTCAGTTCTGAGGTAAAAAAAAGGCATACATTTAAATGAAATTATTCAACATTTATGATTGTGTTAGGTTGGACTTTTCAACCTAATTTATTTTTAAAATGAACTACTTATTCACTCAAGTAGTGAGAAATAACATTGGATCCAGAAATCTCAACAGAAAACAAAATGAGAAAGGGAATAATACTTAAGTTCATATTTTGCTGTAGGTATAGATCACCTTTTTCCCACGATTGGGAGACACACAGATATCTGCAGCATTGAAGGGAGAGGAAGAAATTTCATTCTGTTGCTATTTTTATTAAATTAGGTCTTTAAAATGTACTTGTACAACAAACTGGATTGTCTAGTTTACCTGACACTAAGTTACTAAATTTTTTTTGTACAAAAATTTTTATCAAAACTGTAATAAGATAGTTTTGGTAGCTTGACCATTTTTAAGAATGAGAGAGGGGAAAACAACACATTGGCAGCGAGGTTCAGTGCCAAATCCTGCTTGTTTTAATTTTGCTGAATTCCCATTGACTGACACTGGAGAATTCTTCTAAGTAGGGTTTTGCTTGGAGCTCTATGAATAATAGAATCAATGCTTCTCATACAAAGTTTTTAGGAGGGTTTTTAATCAGTGGGTGAAAAAAAAAAATCATGTATTGGTTTTATACTTTCAGACCCAGGTATTTTGAGAAACAGATTTTTAGGTCCAGTTCCAAAGCCTTGCTTTAAAAATAGGAGACAGAGACCAAATATAACTTTTTACTTGTGATCTATATGCTGGACTTCTGGAGGGCAAACTTTGGCCTGTTCAAGAGACTGGTTCAGAGAGTAAACCTTTAAAAACAAAGAGATCCAGGAAGGATGGATTTACTTCAAGAATGAAGTTTTGAAGATGCAGGAGCCAACTGCCCCTATGTGCTGAAAGATGAGCCCACAGGGAAAATGACTGGACTGCATGGGCAGGGAGTTTTGAAGGAAATAAGGGAAAAATAGGGTGTATCACCTTTGAAATGAGGGGCAGGAAACTCAGGAAGTATTTAAGGATGTTGCTAGGCCATGTAGGAAGAAAATTAGTGAGGCGAAAGCCCTATTAGAACTTAATCTGGCCTTTTCTGTGAAGGTCAATAAAATATATGTTTTTATAAATACGTTAATGTCAAAAGGAGGGATAAAAAGGATCTCCATTCTTTGTTCGACATGGTGGGAATGGGAATGCAGTCACCAAAGATCAGGAAAAATCTGAGGTATTTCACACCTTCTTTGCCTCAGTTTTCAACAGAACGGTTGTCTTCAGGACAAGTGTCCTCCGGGGCTTGTAGATGTGANTGAACAGTGCTGCGGGCAGCTGGCGGCCAGGCACCAGGGGTGTCACTATAGATAAAGTATATAAATATATACTTCTTTTTTTTTTCTGTATAGAATGTACTCATTCAGTTCCTTGCTGTTGAGAGTATGTGTTCTCTTGTTTATTCAGTGGAGGTACTCTGTCTTTCAGAAGTATTTGCTTCCACTGTAACACCCCCTAGATTCACCTGAGTTAAAATGAACAGGAAGAAGACAAGATAGCACCAGAGTTCTCAAGAATTTATCTTTATTAATTTCCATTATATGAGGTACTTTAAAATATTGTCTAAAGTTATTAAAAAAAAAAAGAATTGTGCTTTTCATTGTGGTTAAACTATTAAACTTGAAATTTGAATTATAATGAATCCAGATTGTATGTGTTTGTTTACAGTGTTCAGAGGCTTTCTGGAGATTTATCTTGTTCATTTTAAAGTGTCTGGCTACACTGATGATAATTGAAAGAGACTGGGGTTCAGTGGTATTGGTAGCCTGTATAGTGACAAAAGTGTATCATGGAAAAAAATCATATCTTGTCTAGTTTCTTTATCTAGCATTCTACTTATAATTCTGGAAAGGTTTTGAGAGTTTTAGTGCATGAGTTGGATTCAAGTCTTGTGTGATTAATCATTGTGACCAAAAAAAAAGAAAACAATGGGTCCAAATATGCCTCTCACTCTGAACAACAATAATGAAAACAGAGAAAGCTTTTTCCAAAATGATATTCAATCAGAATTATATCTGGAGTGCCTGCAACAAAAGCTCTCTCCCTGTAATCTTGCATGGTTAACTTTTAAACAAGAACAACTGATGAGGACATTTTCTTCTCTTCCAACAATCTTGCAAGTATAATACTACTGAAAAAGTTTTGTACTCGGAAGCATTTCA
Source organism: Donacobius atricapilla (assembly GCA_013397315.1). Taxonomy (NCBI): domain Eukaryota; kingdom Metazoa; phylum Chordata; class Aves; order Passeriformes; family Mimidae; genus Donacobius; species Donacobius atricapilla. Next base: position 2,775 of record WBMY01006476.1, on the reverse strand, counting down.
GCTGATAATATAAACCAGTTTATAAAAGCTATTCTTACTCCAAACAACCCTTCTGAACCTTCTAAATGTCTTAATCTAGCACAGTATGTTATCATGGCTCATTACATGCTGTGAATGGCATAGTACAGTGACTGGATATAGTTTTTGAATCACACTAATTTTGAGAGACTAGCACTCTCATGCTACCTTTTCCCTGGCAAAAGCTAAATTTATATTAGATTTTATTAGCTCCTGCATCAGTCATTTGCTCTGACATATATTCTACATGCTTTTTGCTGTCGCATCACTTATCTCACTGGACTTGCTTGAAAACCTGTGTCAGCAGAATGTTCCAGATGCATCTGGTAAAATATCCCTACAGAAATATGTGCTTGTATACTACTGAGAGCAAACAAAGTTTCACTCTTACCTTTGATTAATGAAGCTCCTGACCTTAACAAGGTAGTTTATGCTCAATCTTTCAGGCAGTGTCAGAACCCCTAGTTCTGACATGTTAGATGTAGCAGACTTGTCCTGCATAATGCACTTAAAAGTGTGCAATTTCTGAGGTTTAATGCATCTATTCCATAATTTCTAGTTAAAATGTTGGGAAGATGTCAGCAGTGATTTGAGATGAAGACAAGCAACAGGAGGAGGGCAGGGAGAAAATGTGGCTATCTAATTGTGTCGGCCTGAACTCTTAAGCTCAGAGACTTTAGATAAACACATGAACCCAGGAGCAGTCCTGTCCAAATACCTGAGTAGAAATATTTATAAAACTTACACTCAAATGATGTCGTAGCAGGCAGACTCACAACATGCCACTATAACCTGTGAGATTTCTGCTGAAGATAGTATAAAATCATACGGTTTTTCTTTTGTCAATTGATATATGGAGGATAATTTTGGATGTTGTTTCTATTGACTTAAATGTTCTGCTAGAGGTTAAATTTTTATCTCTGTCTAGGGTGCACCTCCTCTGCACCTTTCTATGATTTTCATCTTGGTGCCTCCTTTAAAAGAATATAAAAAATTCTCCAATGACTACTTTGTTTCTAATAAAGTACACTGGCTGATACTAGAAATTCTTTCTGGGACACCTCTCTTTCTCTATGAATGTTGCAGTTATTGTTTTTAATCTTCAAAGAGTAATTTATGGGAGATATAATTCTTAGCTACAGGAAATGTGCCACCATGTACTGTCTTGATTTTGGAGTTTGTGACTATTTTGAGGATGACAGTAGCAGGAGGAGCTCTGATTTCTAATAGGAGTAAATGTGCTTTTTCTTTTTTTTTTTTTTTTTTCTCTTGTGCATGCTAGAGAATGCTCTCCTTGTGCCTGCTTGGGTAGTAATTAAATCTATGTATGTATGAAACAATCATGCTTCCTGTGCACTAGTCTCATATCCAAAATAAACTATATAGGCTTTTTCTTATTTTTGAAAGAAACAAACAAAAAAGAAACTGAAAATTATCATGTTCTTAATATTACAGTGGAAAAAGTTTTTGGGAGAGCACAAACAGCCATTTCCCAGTACCACAGAGCATTTCTTTTAATGTTTTCCTTTTCTTGTGTACTTTGAAGAAGAATGTTTTATTCTTACTGCATCTTAAGACAGTTTTTCTCAGTAAGCAGTGAGCCAGTTATAAAGTGGTTACCCCTGATCATCAGACATTGAGGAATCTCTCTCAGGGGTCTTGGGGTGACTTCTGCTCTAACTTCCCTGGCTTCCAAGCTTTTTTCTATGCTCACTTTCACCTCAGGTGAAGAGTCTTCTGGAAAGAAATAATCAACCAAAATAATAATAATAAGATATCCCAATCATCAATTTATGAAGAGTCAACAAGAAAACCTGTTGTGTGCCTCTTTTCAAAATATTTTATGTGAAAGGAGACCAGTTCTGTCATACTGACTTCTAAGCCCTTCATTGTGTATCACCTCTTCTACAGCTTTCTATAGTTTTTCAAGGAGCTGGATGATTCAAAATTATTTGGCTGTAAAACCAAGGTGAAATTTAATAATCCTGGTTTGTCGAGTGGTTTGGTTTTATTTTTGCTTGGTCATGGCTGCAAACCTTGAGTAGCAAAGCCCATGGATATGGATGTCCTTTCCTGTATAAAAGAAGTCATAATGGTCAAAGGGGAAAGGATTTCAAGGCCACACAAATCTATCAAGAATCAGTGTATTGTTGGATTATTTTATAATTACCATCATTACAATAGTAAGATTTTATCGTTTATGGATCAGAAATTTTGCTTAGATTTAGTTATTTAAAGTCATAGAACATATATTCATTATTCCCAGAATTTTTGTCCTGGTTGCTTGAGATTCAAGTGCAGTATTTTTCACTGACTCTTAAAACTGTAGGCTCTGTTCTATATTCTCATCTTTCGAAGGCGCTTTTTAATGTGCTAATAAAAGAGTTAAAAAATAGTTTTATATGTGAATTAACAGTATAAATTATGTATGTCCGTTTCAAATATTTCCCTGTAAGTAAAGTATCATTAGCAGATTATCCTTCAGACTGATGTCCCAGAAGAGGTAAATTGTCAGGCAAATTTTTGAATATTTTTAATATTTTCTCATGCAATGTCAAAAGAAACTGACATATTAGAGGGAATAAAGGTACCAGCAGGATGGTTACCTTGTGTTTTTCTCTAAGCAGTCATCAGTTTGATATTTACAGAAAAAAATTGACAGTTTGATTTTTATTTTGTTGTTGTTTCATCCCAATTCCTTGAATGCTGAAAAAGATCAAAATCTTTGATGCATTTAATACCATGATTTAACCTTTG